>PVIW01000411.1:0-416359 GCA_004026585.1 Noctilio leporinus | reverse complement strand
TTTCTTTCTTTCTTTCTTTCTTTCTTTCCTTTCTTTCTTCTTTCCTTCCTTCCTTCCTTCCTTCCTTCCTTCCTTCCTTCCTTCCTTCCTTTCTTTTCTTTTTGTACATTGTTATTTCAAGAGCAGAATACACATTTTGGAGAAGATTGAAAATAGAATGGAAAAATGCAAGACTAGTAAAGGAAGACAGGTTAAAAAAATGATAACCCAGAAAAAGAGGTTGAAATCCATATCTAACAACAAACACTGCCTGAGGCTGAAGAAGGATGAGAAAGATGTTAAGAGACATCTAGAGAATAGATACTGCAAGGCTGGCTTCAGTGAGTGAGGAAAAGTTCCAAAGTTTCTGATATGGGAAACTGATGAATAGTGTTCACTAAGATAAGAATAACAAGGAGAAGACAGAAAAGGAATGCAGCTAGCTAGGAGGTGCTAAAAGGATTCAACTTTTAACCTTTGGAGATTTCCAAGTGAAAATAACAAATAATTAATGGGATGGGAAGCTAAACACAGAGTCTACACAGTTTCCAAACAGATTAGGAAGATGAGAAACAGCATATGAAAAATCAATGAACAAGAGAATAAGGCCATCATTAACTAGGTCAAGTTCTGTTTTTGAGAAAATTGGAAAATACGACACTTTATAATGAGCTACTATTAGGTGTTTTAAAGAACAAATACAAAGGGAGTTATAATCAGAAACAACATTTTGAGCTGGTGTGCTTTTAAGGATTATATGGCAAATATGCTACTTCAGTTTTGATCTTTATTTCAACTACTTTTATTTTTTAATTAATTAATTTTTTAAAAGATTTTATTCATTATCTTTAGAGAGAGATGTGCAGGGAGGGAGGAATAAAGGGAGAGAAATATCACTGTATGGTGCCTTTCACCTGCCTCCAGTTAACGACCTGACTGGAGACCTGGTTTGTAACCTGGGTTATGTGCCCTGGCTGGTAATCAAAGTGACCTTTGGGTTTGAAGGCTGATGACATCCACTGAGCCACACCACTCATGGCTGGTGTGGCTCCTTAGATAAATTATTTTTTCTTTTAAAAAAGAAGAAATGTGGTTTCATTTTGTGTAGGTCTACATCATTTCCAAAGACCGCAAAATTAGATAGGCCTAGCTCAGATATCAGACTCCACTCATTAGCAATATTATGATGGTAGACAAGATTAAGTAATTTGTCTTAATCACTATGTGCCTGTTTTCTTATTTTTAAATTGTTGACATTTGAGTTTCTCCAGGTAAAATAGGAGTCAACTGGAATTGGATATATTGAATAATGAATACACAGAATATATCCATCATCACAGAAAATTCTATCATATAGTGTTGCTCTATAGCATTATAGAAATAATAGAAATAGAAATCATATATAAACAATAGTCTTGACTAGAATAAAGACTGTGGTCTTTGATATTAATATTCTTTCAAGGTCCCTAAATTTGTTCCTTTCCAGTTTAAAAAGCATTCTTAAATAGAACACAAAAATAATTACCACTGAGATAACATTTGATAAATTATATTTCATTAAATTAAAAAGAACAACTTGAGCTACTACTAAACAGACACCACTGAAAAGTGAAAAGCAAATTATAGAGCAAAAGAAAAATGTTTGCCATACACACCTGTCCAAAAAAGGGCGGGGGTGGGGGGTGGGGGCTGGCTGGTGGCTCAGTGGATTGGCACTGGCCTGTGAACCCAGAGGTCTATGGTTCGATTCTCAGGTGGACACATAACCAGGATGCAAGCCAGGTCCTTAGTTGGAGGCAGGTAAAAGGCAACCGTACATTGATGCTTCTCTCCCATTTTTCCTCCCTCTATGCCCTTCTCTCTAAAAATAATGAATCAAACCTTTAAAAAAAAAAAAGGGATTCAGGATAGAAAGTACATATAAATCAATAAGCAATTAAAACAGACAAGATTTGAACAGACATCCAAAAAAAGATGACATACATATAAACATAAGCATTCAAAAGGTGCTCAATATCCTTTGTTAACAAAGAAATGCAAAATAAAACATTTTAAGATACTTCTCTCTTACTAGAATGAATACAGTTTTAAAGATAAAGCTGAAAATAATGTGTGTTGGCAGTGCATATAAAGAAAATTCTTTATATATTCTTACATGATGCCATTTGAACTATATAGTTCTACAAACAATGCTGGAAAACCCCTGGTATTTACTAAATTTAATGCATACAAACTGTGACCCAGAAATTACATTCTTACACATAAACCCAACAGAAATGAGTACTCTGTCAAACATATGAGCAAAAAAAGTTCATAGTACATTATATATCTACTTTTGTAAAGTAATGACATAAATAGATTTAAGAGAATCAATTTTTAATACCCTTATCTCTCACATGTATTTTTGTCTAAACTTTAGAATATTCCTTTCTATGTCATTTTCCTTCCCATTCACAGAAACCATCTGACACATTCATGTCCCAAAAAGCCTCCTTGAATTAAGGTGGTCTGTGTTCACATTAGGACTTAGTGTGTTTTACTATTTAAACATATTTCTGTTAAGTGAAAAGTTATAAGAGTTGTTAATTTTAGTTTGCTTGAGATATTCAGATGAAACCTATATGGCAAAGTGTTGACAATAGCTATACTAACAGTGAAAAAAATAAAGAGGATACAAATAACTAACATAGAAATAAAAATGGGCATTGACTTAGAGAAATCAAAAGGATTATAAAGGAATGTTATAAACAATTATATATTGGCATAATAACCTAGATGAAATTCCTAGAAACACACAGACTGCCTTACCTGACTCAAGAAGTAGAAAATCTCAACAGATCTATAACAAATAAAGAGATTGAGCTAGCAATTAAATACCTTACAACAAAGAAAATCTAGTAATAGATAAGTTGGTAAATTTTACCAAACATATAAATAAGAATTAATTGCAATGTTTTTCAAACCTGTGTAAAAAATATAAAAGAAGGGAACACTTCCTTATTCCTTCTATAAAGCCATGATTACCTTGATATTAAAGTCAGATAAAAACATAACACCAAAAAGGACATTACAAATACTTCTCAGGAATACAGTTGCAAAAATCTTCAACAAAATTCTAGAAAACTAAATCTAATAGAATATACTGAAGAATTATGCACCGTGACCAAATGGGATCTATCCCAGGAACAAAAGAGTTGCTCAACTTAAGAAAAATCAATCAATACAATATACAATAAAATAAAGTAAAAAAGACCATTTTAATTGATGCATAAAAGGCCTTTGACATAATAATACTGTATTATATACTTAAAATTTGCTTAAAGAATAGATTCCAAATTTTCCCACTACAAAAATAAAAGATAATTATGTGACATGATGAAGGTGTTGCCTACCGTTATTTGGCTATATATAAGTGTATCAGGGCTAGGTTGGTAAGGAGGTGTTAGAATGCAAGTTATTGTTTAATGGTTGGAAATCTGCTTATGCCGATGAAAATGTTTTGGGAATAAAGATAGATAATGGTGGTGGTTATACAACATGGTACACAAAATAATGATAATTTCTATACTATAAAATGGTTAAGTGGCAAAAGTTTGTTGTATAGTTTCCCTCCTTCTTTACAAAAAAAAAAAATTTTTTTTTAAGATTTTATCTATTATTTTTAGAGAGAGAGGATGGGAGAGAGGCAGAGAGGCAGAAAACATCAATGTATGGTTGCCTTTCACCTGCCACCACCTACAGACCTGGCTGGAGACCTGGCTTGCAATCTGGTTATGTGCCCTGGTTGGGAATCCAACCAGCAACCTTTGGGTTCACAGTCTGGGGCCTTATCCACTGTGCTAACAGCCAGGGCCAAACATATATATTGTAAAGTAGAAGAGTGGTATGATGAAAACTTCTCCTTTGGCTTGGTTATTATCCCTTCGCTATAATAAAAAAATACATCCCTCCTGATGAAGGAGTCCATGAGAGCAAAGCAGAGCAGACATACTGAAGAAAACAATCCCTTATTTCATGAAGGCAATGGACACATATCAAGGTTTCAAAGCTAGTTGATATAGATTTATCTCAGAATTAATATTTAAAAATTCTGTGGTTGCTATGAAGTTAGATTATTAATGCCTGCTAATGTATGATATGGCTGATTAGTACAAACAATGCAAGCTCACTCTACCCTTATGTTATATGGAGAAAATTCATTATAACTTGGATGAGTTGAAGTAAATCTAACCTAAGTCTAAGATTTTAATTTTTAAAAAGACATTTAACACATTAAGATACAAACATCATCAAAATACAGTGTATGACAAACTTGGGTTAACAACAGTGATAGGCAATTTTCCCAATCTATTCTGAGTATACTTTATCAAATATGAAACTACATAAGAAAGTGGAGTAAGTATAATGAAAAGTTATTTCATAATGCTTGGCAAAATCTTCTTGGCATAATCCTCACAAAAGGTCACAAAGTCCCTAATAATTACATAATAACTTGTTATGCTTGTTAAGTAAGATTTTTACCTCACGAATCATTTAAAGTATTTTTAATAGTTAATCACTATGTTATTTTTAGCAATTAATATAAATGGAGTTTCATCCACTGGTGAGATACAAGATTCCTCTGCTCATACATTTAATAAAAATAAAGAATTGGAAAACAATAGATTCTAAAGAAATACTTTCTCATTGTAGAAACAATTACTATTCATAGACATATGAACTAATTAAATTGGAAAGAATCCAGCTGTATTCATCTCATTAACAAATTCATTCCCAAAGAAATTGACTTTTTATATTTAATAATTATATCAAAACATTCAATGTAATTTGTTATTTAGGTGTCTGCGTACTAGTAGCCACTTGAATAATAACTCAATCCTGAGGGTTTTTTTTTTTTTTTTTTTTTTTTTTACACTTACATGGAACCTAAAGTTATGGTATTCTTTAATTTTTCATATTAATATGTTTTGTTGCAGAAAAGTATGGCATAGTTCTGAGGGTAAATTGGCATAAAAAAGATTAATGCAATCTCTATGACTGTTAACAGAAAGGATCTGTTTTTTTTTTGTTTTTTTACAGACAATTAACATAGTAGATAATTGTGGTGATAGATACATCTATGTATTTATGAAAGTTAAGCAAATGTGGGGTAGATTTTCAAATCAATGAGAAAATAATATTATTTTCAATAAGTATAACTGGATCTCCATATAAAAAATGTATGAAAGTGAAACTCAAAAATAACTATAAAATATTAGGAGAAAATATAAGCTTTTGAAAAAATCTTGTCATGACAAAAGAATTATTAATGAAAAATCTATTAAATATTTTACATATTAAAATGAATTATTTCAATGCATAAATTAAAACATTTTAAAAGTAAATGTTTAATAATAATAATAAGGTGATCCTTAAAGTTTAAAAGATAAGCAATAGAGTTATAAAATAAACACATTTTTAAAAGAGAAACATAGCATTTAGATGGATACTTTTGATGGTATATGAGCATATTACTTTGATTTGTATCAAAATAATCTGGCAATATCATATCAGATAAATTTGGGAAGGCAAAGAAAAGGATTAGTTTTGCATTCCAGTATCTGCAATTGTGGTATTATAAAAATATGAAAGGGATAGAAAAGAGCAACACAAGTGGCCCTACTTGAAGTTTTCTTTTGGCCTGGAGAGTGACCATCCTTCTGGCAGGGGGGTCATGGCCAAGGACTGGAGGGCAACCTAGAAAGCCATGGTTCAGGGTGGGCCATGGCCCCAGAGAGGCCCAGGCACTCTGTGGGGCCCTTGCTGAGTAGAGAACTTGGGTGAAATATAAAATCTCTCTTCCCACTCACTCTCAATGTATACTGGAGGAAATTAAATCTTGATGAATGAGTCTAGGTCATTTATATTCAGGTTTTAAATAGCTAGTAGTATAGTAGGTTTTTAGTAACTATGTGGATAGGTGAGTGAAGACATGACTACTGAGGTTAAAAAGATTCCGTCAATATGCATCTTAACTAGAGATATGCTTTTCAATATTCTTCACAGCATTTCACCAAGTCAAATCTGTATGCCGTGTAAGTAAAATTTAAAAGTTTCTTACAGATTTCTGCTTTTTATCTGTTACAGTGGGATATGTTAGTTATGTAACTTACTATTAACAAAGCGTAATTGATAATATTAAACTAATACTTGCTCAAACAGATGAAAACATGTTTCATTTACTTATTCTTATTATTGAGTTTTTAAGTTTTTACAATATTCTCACATAGTTTTACTCACATAATTAACTCTTACATCAAACATTTGACCTAAGTATACTTATAGTCTGTTTTCTATTTCATTATAATTCTTGGTATTAGATAATTTTTAGTATATTTACATGTGGCTATTTCATACACTTTCTTCAATATTTAAGTTTCTTGATATTTTTAAACAGTAATGAAAATGATAACATCAATGATAATGCTTTTCCATTACATAGCTGCTTATACTAGATAAAGCTTATTCATTATTGAGCATTTGCAGGTTTTGAGGCTGGTATATCCTGGTTTTTGTGATAGAAAATATATATTATATATTAGTAACATAGTGATATTTATCAAATTGTTGGTCAATGTTTTGCATTTCAATTTTTTGCTGGGTTGATATTTTGTTTAAATCATTTATTGGAAATTACAATCTTTAAATTCAGTGTTTTCCTATGGAAATACATCCAAACCTCTCCTACTGTATACTAAGGCCATTTCATCATAAAATGCCTTTATTGTTTTTTGTTTTTTGTTTTTGTTTTTGTTTTTTTTGGTAGAGAAGCAAATTTACTGTCTTTATTAGCAGCTTGCTTGCAGATCTTTTTTTTTTTTTTAATTTTATTGTTGTTGTATTACATCCATCCCCTTTTTGCTCCCCTCTGTCCCCCTCCCCACCCACTCATTCCCTCCAAAGTCAATCCCCCTGTTGTCCATGTCCATGGTTCCTTTATACTAGGTTCTTGTCTAAGCTGCTCCCCTTGTCTCTGCCTCCTGCCTTTATTGTTTTTGAATGAATGTTATACCTACAGTTTTCTATCAAGACATAAAAAGTAATATTATGTTTAAAATATTTCAAATTTATTTTATGAGTTGTTTTATTGTGCAGAAAAGAATTTTGCACTACATTAAAATTATAATTAACCTACTTGAATTGCTTAAGTTTTACTTGCACAAATAAATGGTTCAAAATAATATTTTTAATAACCTGAATGTGGTATAATTTTCATATTATAAAATTTGGTTTTTTTAAGTGTACACTTATTTTGTTAGATCTAAAGGATTATGTACCATTATCACTAACTTTAAAACACTTCCATTACTTCCATGTAATTCCTTGTGCTCATTTGCAAAGTTACTTACTGTTCCCACACTCAGGCAAGCATTCAATAATTTATTTTATCTATGTATATAATTGCCTTTTCTGGACATTTAATCTAAATGACTCACACACTACTCATACAGGATATGGTTTCATCTAGTTCTTTCACATAGCATAATCATTAAAGGTTCACCCATATTGCAGTATGTCTCAATACTCCATTCCATTTTTATTGCCAGATAATATTTCATCATTTAAGTGCCCCATATCTCTTTTTAATTAATTCCCCAGTTAATGACCAGTGGGACTTTTTCAATATTTTTTCTGTTATGAATTATGTTGCCATAAACATTCATGCACACTTATATATGCACATACATTTTTATTCTTCTTGGGTAAATATGTAGAAGTGGAATTACTGGGTCATATAATAAATTTAGATTTAATAACTTGCTTAAAAACTACCACATTATTTTTTAGAGAAGTTGTGCTATATTCCATTCCCATCAGCAATGTGTGAGGGATCATTTTTCTCCACATCTTCACAAACACTTGTCATTGCCTATCTTTTTATTATAGTCATCCTTATGAGCTGAAAGTGGTATCTTGTTGTGATTTTAGGTGCACTATATGTACAAGTTTCCAATTATAATAGAACTGCGATGCCAAAGAGGATTAGTTATTTAACTGAGTATAAACATAGTTTATATCTGTAGGATGCAAGCTAAATTTCACTAACACTTAATAAATGTAGGTTCTTTTTTTTATGTATAATTTATAAACTTTTTTTTTTTAAGATTTTATTTCATTATTTTAGAAAGAGGAAAAAGGAGAGAGGCAGAGAGGGAGAGAGACACCAATGTACAGTTGTGTTTCACCTGCCTCCAGTCACAGGCCTGACTGGAGACCAGGTTTGCAACCTGGTTATGTGCCCTGGCTGGGAAATCGAACCTGCGACCTTTGGGTTCACAGGCCGACGCCTTATCCACTGTGCTACCAGCCAGGGCGTTAAATGTAGGTTCTTATATAGTCACAGTCCCAAGGTTACAAACAAAGAGTCCTATTAAAACAAAAACCCTAATTTAGAGAAAATCTTTAGTTTAAGTAGCACAACAAAGCAGTCAAAAGCCATGATGCTAGGGTCAGATGGTATAAGTTTAAGTCCTGGCTTTACCACTTAGTGGTGTGACTTCTGGAAAGTTATTAAATTTTCCTGCACTTTTATTTCCTAATCTGTAAAATGAGGTTAATAATAATAATAACTATTCCAGAAGTTTTCATGTGGAAATTAGATGAGTAAATATGTGTGTATCATTCTCTGTCCAGTTAAGAAAATAGAAATTGTTTTAGGTATTAAAAATAAAGGGATAATCAATACAAGGAATTGATTGCAAATGTATTCAAATAGCTTATGGGACAATGGGGACATAAACCAGAGATAGCCATACAAAGCTGCTATTGCCTTTAAGGTTGAGGAGAAGGAGGACCACATTCTTCCATTAGGCCTCTGGAGTGCTGTTTCTACAACTGCTAAGGTTAGAACTGTCACTCACTGAAATCACCCAGGAATCCCATAGAAACCAAAAATCCTCACTCCTGAAGGCAGTGGTTGAAACCACAGCAAGGACTGCTGGATCCTGAGCTGGTCCACCGCTGCCAGAGTCTCATTATTACTCTGACCTTTCTCTCTTCTAATCTCAGAAAAGGGCCTTCCACGGGTAAGAGCTGTCAAAGAATCTGGGAAATAGTTCACTGGGTCTGCAGTACAGAAGGTAACAAAAGATAATATTAGATCCTGGAACTAAAAGACAATACCTAGAAGCCCTGGGTGGTAGCACAGTGGATAAGGCACTGGCCCGCAAACCTGAAGGTTGCTGGTTCGATTCCCAGCCAGGGCACATAACCAGGTTGCAAGCCAGGTCTCCAGCCAGTTCTGTAGCTGGAGGCAGGTGAAAGGCGACCATACATTGATGTTTCTCTTCCTCTCTGCCTATCTCCCTTATCCCCTCTCTGGAAATAATAAATAAAATCTTTAAAAATAAATAAATAAGTACATAAATAAAAGACAATATCTAGAACAACAAATAGAGCCTGACACATTATAACTTTTATTATTATTATTAGAATAATGTTGACTTTTTAAATAGTCTTAGATGAAAACTCCAGGATGATTAAATTTAGAGTAAGTATTGATTTAACTTATATTTTATGGTAACATGATGCTTTTAATTAACTGTACTCTCTAACCCAATGTCTGTTAAAAACAATTCTGTCAAAAGATGTATCATTTTCTCAATAATTCTAACCTGCTGCTATTGATTTAAATCCCAATTCCAATTCACATTTCAACCAATATTAAATTATAGATACATGGGGCTTATGATGATACTTTATTTCTGTAATAAACTTCTTTTTCTCTTTGAATTTTGGAACCCAGTTTTTCAGAGTTATTTTTTACTTGGTAACAGCTTCCAATCTAAATTGGGGTTGAGCCATTGAATTTAAGAACTGTCTAGCTTTAGACTTTTCCAGATACTAGATTAAGGAAGTGATTTTGTGATAATTGGCCACATCTGGCAGTGCTACTTACGTCACTTTACATGTGCAGAGTAATAAGTATATTGAAATATCAGTAAAAGAATTTTGCCTTCTGGTCACATCTCAAGTGAATACATTTCTAACAAGTAAAACACATTTTGGAGCTAAGTTTGTATGTCTAATTATCCATAATATATAAATTTTAACATCCTCATTTGCCTTTGCAATCAAGAATTAGAAAAATGGGGTCAAGATGGAGGCGTAGGTAGACACGCTGCATCTCCCTCACAACTAGAATAAATTTACATCTACCTCGAAACTAAATAAAAACAACACAGAAATTTCAGAAAATTGAACTACATGGAAGTGCAACAAACAAAGAAGTATAGAAATACTCAGCCAGACAGGAGGGACAAAGTTGGGAAGGTGGTAGCACTGGAGATGTGGCCACAGCAAAAAGCTCAGTCATACAATTAAACCTGGGAAGTGATCCCAGGGCCAGACCATGCAGCCCATGGTTCCAGCACCAGGAAAAACAGAGCCAGATTGCTTCCAAATATGAAAACCAGTGAGGGGTTGGGTGGAGGAAGAAACTGCCAGTCTCAACAGACAAGTGGCATTGTTCCCTCTCAGACCCCTCCTCCACATAAGCACCACAATATGGTAAAACAGGTTGATTTGCAGTGATGAATTTTAAGGCTCTGCCCCTTACCAAGTAACAAGTGTGACAGAACTACTTAAAACACAGGTAAACATAAAAAGCTGTCAAGCTGAGGAGAAAGAGAAACATGGCCCAACAGAGGGAGGAGATCAAGGTGCCAGTGGGAAAACTGAATGATGAAGAGATAGTCAACCTAACAGATGCGGAGTTCAAAACGCTGATGATTAAGATGTTCACAGACTTTACAGATATGTTTAAATACAGCAAACGCAGAAAGGAAGAAATGAAGGCTAGGCTATGTGAAAGGGAGAAAAATCCAGATGAAACCAAGGGTGCAGGAAAGAAAACTGGGTTCCATTCAATGATTTGGAACATAAGGAAGAAATAAACAACCAACCAGTACAAAAGAGGAAATAAGAATTGAAAAAAATATGGAGAGGTATAGGAACCTCTAGGACGACTTTGAATGTACCAATTTCCAAAGCATAGGGGTACCAGAAGGAGACTAGGAAGAGCAAGAAATTGGAAATTTATGTGAAAAAGTAATGAAGGAAAACTTCCCTAATTTGGGGAAGGAAATAGACATGTCCAGGAAGCACAGAAAGTCCAAAGCACGCTAGACCCAAGGAAAACCACACCAAGACACATCATGATTAAATGCCAAAAGTTAAAGATAAGGAATCTTAAAAGCAGCAAGAAAAAAGAAGAGAGTTACCTACAAAAGAGTTCCTCTGAGACTATCAGCTGCTTTCTCAAAAGAAACTTTGCAGGCAAGAAGGGTCTGAGAAGAAGTATTCACACTGACAAAAAACAAAGACCTATAACCAAGATTATTCTATCCAGCAAAGCCGTCATTCAGAATGAAAGGGCAGATAAAGTACTTTCAAGACAAGGTAAATCTAAAGGAGTGCATCATCACCAAACTGTTATTAAACGAAATATTAGAGGAACTTAAGAAAAAAAGAGGATCAAACTTAATAACATTAAAGAAATAACAAACTCCTAACTGTCAACAACAGAATCTAAAAAGTAAAAACTAAGCAGATGAGAAAGGGAACAGAATCAAAGATATGGGGAACATTTGGAGGAGGAAGGGGAAGAAGAGGGAAAAGGCTCAGAGATTAAGAAGCATAGTTGGTGGGTGCAGAATATACAGTAGGTATTAAGAATAGTATAAGAAAAGGTAAAGCCAAAGAACTTACATGCATGACCCAGAAACATGAACTA
The DNA here is from genome assembly GCA_004026585.1 of Noctilio leporinus. Lineage (NCBI taxonomy): Eukaryota > Metazoa > Chordata > Mammalia > Chiroptera > Noctilionidae > Noctilio > Noctilio leporinus. Next base: position 404,607 of record PVIW01000411.1, on the reverse strand, counting down.
AGGGGGGTTAGGATTACTAGAGGGAGGGGAGTGCTGGACAGAGAGGAGCCAAGGGAAAAGAAATTGGGATAATTTAACAGCATAATCAATAATAAAAATATAAAAAGAAAATTTATTTTTAAAAAGAAGTAGAAAAATGTATACAGTGAAGGTAGAAATATAAATATATTCTGTAATAATATTAGGATCACCTTGAATTGTATTATGTCAAAATGTTTATTGTATTTAAGTTGCTATATTTCTGATAATTCAAAAATGTCATATTAACAATACTAATATTTTAAGTAATATTATATACTCTTTTTCTGGATCCCTCCACATGTGGACATTTTTAGTGATTCATAAATTCATACACTATGACCCTGAAGATGAATATATATGCCAATCATGCTCATAAAATTGAGAAAAGTTGTCACATAAATATCTTATATTTTACTTCATACCTTTTTAAATGATTTGAAATACCCTTTAGGAATTTTGTTCTTAAAAATGAAAGTACCATTACATTGTAAATACTTAAAGAAAAAATATATAGAATACATTATGAAAACAGTTATATATATGATGTAACTTATAGACACAGGAAGAGTGTGGTGATGGTCATGGGAAGAAGGGAGGCAGGTGGAGGGGGGGTAAAGGCAGGTGGGGGTGGGTAAAGGGAGACAATAAAAATAAAGTTAAAAATTAGATTGAAAGTGCTTGGGGGAGAAAAAAAGGACATTTGACTCCAGAAAAAATAAGAGAAAGGAAAAGTGTGCCTGTGTTTACAATTTTAAAAAATTCAATAAGGGTGCACATATTCTTTTAAGTTAGTTGTTTTATGTTTCTCTGGATATATATCTAGAAGGGGAATCATTGGGTCATAAAGCAACTCCATTTTTAATTGTTTGAGAAAATTCCACACTGTTTTCCACAGTGGCTGCACCAATCTGAATTCCTACCAATTGTGCACAAGGGTTCCCTTTTCTCCTCATCCTCATCAACACTTGTTTGTTGATTTATTGATGGTAGCCATTCTGACAGGTGTTAATTTACACTCCTCTGATGATTAGTATTGTTGAGCATCTTTTCATATGTCTGTTGTCCTTCTGTATGTCCTCTTTGGAGATGAGTGGATAAAAAAGCTGTGGGGTACTTACCCAATGGATACTATGAAAGAAATCTTACTTCTTATAACAGCATGGATGGACCTGGAGAATATTATGCTAAGTTGAATAAGCCAGCCAACGTAAGACAAGTACCACATGATTTCACTTTTATGTGGAATCTAATACACAAAATAAACTGAAAATGAAGTGGGGACAGACTCATGGATACAGAGAATAGACAGACAGCTGTCAGAGGGGAAGAGGTTGAAGACTGGGTGAGAAGGGTGAAGGGATTAAGAAAAAAGGAAAGACTCATGGACGCAGATAATAGTATGGTGATTACCAGAAGGAAAGAGGGATACGGGATGAAGAAGAGGGTAAAAGGGGAATAAATAGTGATTGAGGAAACTTGATTAGGGATTGTAAACATACAATACAATACACAGATAATGTATTATACAATTTTATACTTGATATCTATGTATTATTAAGCAATGCCACCCTAATAAATTCAATTAAAAAAACAAAAATATTATTTTCATTCAGCATGTATTTATGAAGTACTTATGATGTTCCAGACACTATAAAAGGCAATAGAAATATATTAAAAAATAAGAAGATATATTTGCCCGCTGTGACAGTTAATTTCATGTATCAACTGGACTAAGAGATGCCCAGAAAGCTAGTAAAATAAGGGTGTCTCTGCAAGGGATTCACATTTTGATTGGTATACTGAATAAAGAAAATTATCCTGTCAGTGCAGTGAATATCATTTAATTACACTGAGGGAAAGGTGAGCAAATTAGCTCTCTGTTGTTTGAGCTTAGACATCTACCTCTTGGTTTGCAGGCCTCTGAACTCCTCCAGAATTGCAGCACCAACTTTCCTGGTTCTCCTACTTGGAGATGGAAAATCATGATTTCTTGGTCTCCATAATGTCATGAACTAATTCCTATTATTTCCTCTTATATGTTCATATATATCCTACTGGGTCTGTTTCTGTGGAGAACTCTAATATGGATTTTCATTCTGAAAGAAGTGCTAAAGGAACACAATTTTATGCATGTGTGTTTTGAATTGGTTCTGGGGGTTTCTGAAATTGGATCTCTAATTTGATTAGATTTAAAGATGCAGATGACTATGCACTGATAGTCCATAGCTGAGCTATTTAAAGAGACGAGCAAAACTGTTTGCATTGGATACTCCTGATCAACCACTTACAAGAAGCAAGAATCTAAGTGACTTTATGCATGATACTTTGAAAGTTTTTGGAAAACTGATATATGTTGGTTGGTTGTTCCTAAATCACTGAACAATGTGGTAATAGGGAATGATGAGCTCAAGTATTCCAATTCCCAGGTCAACATAAATAACCTTAAGTTCTTCTAAGTGTGCCCTGAAAGACAACTTTATCTCTTGTAGTCCCAGAACTGAAACTGCTAAAAATCAAACACAAAATGTCATCCTGCTACTGGCCTAATTAGCTGAACTCTCAGCATCACAGGGTGTTTTGGTTAAAGCAAGGGTGTTTGGTAGGAAAGAATGGGATGGAAAGAATGAGATGGAACATGTGGGAAAGCCCTGATGAAGGTGGGGACAGGGAGCTCTAAACTCGGATGTCTTCTTTGCTAGTTGGAAAGGTCCTTCCATGCCCATTGGAAGTGGTCTAGTCATCATACATTTTCAGATGTGTTTTAAATTCCTGGAGTAAAAAAAAACACCATCTGCCAACTCTTTTACATAACTAGAATGCTGAGCATTTAGTAAATGTTTAGTTAGTGCAAAGTTGTGATCCTTCAATTAAAGGTAGAAAAAGAAGTTTCAGTATTTGAGCTGATTAACATCTAACAATACTAAATAGGTCAATGAGTAAATAACACCTAGCAATACAGAATTATATACTTCATTCTGCTAGAAAATCTGAATAAATTTGTATTTAATTAAGAATCACAAATAATTAGGGCATCTGATTGTCAAGGAATTTAATTGGTTTCATGAAGATAGAGAAAATTAAGACTGAATAAATATTTAAGTTATTATTTTAGAATTTTATTTCCTGACATTAAGATTCATACTGTTCTTAGGTAAAACTCAGCTGGGAAAAAAGTTGCAATTAAGTATCATGTTGGTAAAACTAAGTGGACAGAAGGAAAAAAACCTTTTTATGTAATTTGTTCTTTTGTGGTTGGGTAAAAATAATGAAAAAATTCATTGAAGAGTTTTACCTATAGCTGAAACGTTGGAATAGAAAACACTACTATTAGTCTATCATTCATGAGAAATTCATTTTTATTTCAACATCTTTTGCAAGATTGATTTATTTTCCCTTGCCTTGGCTAAGATGTTTGTCGTGGATAATAGTGGGATACCAGATAGTAAACCAGCTGGTTATCAAGCTTCCTTATAAGCTCACAGAATTAACATGAGACAATCTACCAATAGGAAGAAGTGCTCTCCTTTATTAAAATTATCTAAGCACAAAAAATGCAATGAGTCATAATATTTAGTTAAGGAACTAAAAGCTCTTATTTCTGTTGGTAGGCTGTTAGAACAAACTCTTCCAGGCAGCAACTGTTGTTTTTTTCTCTTTCCTTTCCTTTCCTTTACTGAAGGGTAAAATGACTGTCTTCATTGGCCATGTGTTTATGCCTCATTGTCCTCTAATAGATATAGCAGGACTTAACAGAAAACTTGTGAGGAAATGAAACTTATAAACAGAACTCAGGCTCTGTCCTTTCTTAATTCTTTCAGAGGTCATAGACTTCTGCCTTCTCCATTTGCCTTTCCTGTAAACTACAAATCCGATGTCAAGAAGCTCTACTTGTGGGTGGAGTTTATTTCAGGGGTACTTTCATTTGAAATTTGTATCTAAAGAAAGTGATCAATCCTATAGTCGTTACATCAACAAGATCTCTCTAAGGGTGTAATAAATATTGCTGATCTGTGTTGTTTAGTTGTGATGAGCTTAAAATACATTGAGGATTTTAACCGTGTTTTCTTAACAATGTGTATAAAGTCTTTGTTTTTGTTTGTTTTTGAAATGAGGAAAAATCAGTCACATTTTGTGACTTCGGAGATCAAGTTTATTTTGGTTAGCATTTGCTGTACCTTTTCATCATTCTGCAAAAGAATGTTTAGGCTCTGTGAAAACAGCTTCACAACAGGATCCTCTTGCAGAGACCTCTAATGTGAAATGTGAGTTGCAGTTAGCTTCTTTAGAACTGTACTGATGGCTAGAACAAAGTGCTACTTCTCTGTTATGAACCACAGAAACATGCTTATAAGCTTGGAAACAAAGTAAATGAGTAACAATAATCATCATAATAATAACTGCCAATAATAGCTAACTTTCTGAAATAAAAACAAAATGAGCAGGCAAAACAAAATTATAAGCTCTATGAAATGAGGAAAAATGCCAAAAAAATTTTTTTGCACCTAAACACAGCTCCTAATCTTATTATGCCTGACACCCAATAGGCTCTCAGTAAGTGCTTTTCAATGAGTGAGTAAGTTTAGTCATTTGCTGAAATAAGATGATCAGAGTGTTAGTGAATAGAAAATTAAGGATGCAACTACAGCTAATGCAAACAAAAATTGTGACAATTGTGTAGTGACTTGTCTGACACTTGTGGTCATGTAAAACATCAAAGTTGAAAAGAAGAAGCTGTAAATGTTTAAAAATTTAACTTGTTCAGTTATGACCAAGAAAGGGAGTGCTTTAATCCTTTCAAAAGTGGTATCTCTAGAAAGGGAAAGACAAACCAGTGGGCTTTAATAACTGGAAAACTCATCTTGAGAAAATTCAATACTCTAAAGTGTAAGTTAGCCCTGGCTGGCATGGCTCAGTGGATGCATGGTCGGCCTGCAAACCAAAGGGTTGCTGGTTAGATTCCCAGTTGGGGCACATGCCTGGGTTGTGGGCCAGATTCCCAGTTTGGGGAACACAAGAGGCAACCATACATTGATGTTTCTCTCCCTCTCTTTCTCCCTCCCTTCCCCTTTCTCTAAAAATAAGTAAATACAATCTTTAAAAAATGAAATAAAGTGTAATATTTTTTGAACTGTAAATTCAAATAAACTCTCTTTCACAATGCAAATCTTATGGCTATCCTAAGAATCAATCAGTGTAAGAATTAAAAAGTTCTGAGCCCAAATCCTAACTCTTATTTTATTTTCTCAAAAAATTTAGGACAGCCCTGGCTGGTGGCTCAGTGGATAGGTACCAGCCTGTGAACCCAAAGGTCACTGGTTTGATTCCCAGTCAGGGCACATAAGCAGGTTTCAAGCCAGATCTCCAGCCAGGTATGTAGCTGGAGGCAGGTGAAAGGCAACCATATATCAATGTTATTCTCCCTTTCTTCCTCCCTCCCTGTCCTTCTCTCTAAAAATAATGAATAACATCTTTTAAAAAATTTAGACCAAACACTAACTTCCTCTGGCTATTTATTCATATGGTTGATTGAGTAACCATATCTTTGAGCTCTGAGCTACTCAGTGCCCAGTTCGTAGTGAATTTTCTCAGTCAGTCTTTATCACCCTAAAGTTATCATGTTTACTTGCTTTTCTTCCTTGACCTTCCTCCCTGCTAATTCAAATGTATGTTCTATGAGGACAGAAATATAGCATGCTTTTTTCATCATTGTATCTCTGGCACCTAGATCAGTATTTGACCTATAGTAAGAGCTTTACAAATATTTATTGACTCCATATTTTGATTGACTAAATGAGTAGATGAATATTGTACCAGTCCATTCATCTTTTATGTGATCTGAACACCTTACTAGAAAGCTCTATGGAAAATCTAGTTCTTTAGTCAATGCCCCTGATGACTAATCATTGATGATCATGCATTCATGCCATTGTTTTGAATGAGGAGGCAGAGGTAATAGGCATATACAGATCAAGGAAGACAGAATTACTGTAAGTGAACTTGTGAATTTAAATTTCCAAATCTAAAGATCTAACAATCAGACGCAGCAGCTCTGATTTTACCAAGCTCAATCAAATAAGTTAGCTTTATTCTTTGACTTCTGACATCTTGTGAAGAAAAATTCCGTTGGCCAACTAATTACCTGTAAAGTAATAAGGTTTGATAAAAATGATTTGACCAAATTATTTTTATATTTATAAATAAAGTTTTTGCTGTTAGTGGTGGGGGTTGTTTCTAGGAGTAGTCAGTGGAGGTTAGTGGTGTGATATGCTAGGATGAGAAGGAGAGAAATCAAGCGGAATTATGATACGGAATGGATGTGACACCTTTCATTCTTAATTATTGACAAAAATCTCTATTTCAGACAGAAATGTGTTTTCCTGGGAAGTCAGTTTAGTTAAACACATATTTAACGGACACTTGCTTCATGTTTAATTCTCAAGAATATAAAGATGAATAATCTGCAACTCTTAGATAGCTAAGAGAAAAGATAGGAAATTAATGGAGAATATAGCCTTAAGCTGGATGGCAAAGACATTTTGAATTAAATGAGAGTATAGATTTATGTAACTATGACACTAGACTGGGAGCATTTTATTGAAGTCTTTGCTAGTACTAAAACTCCTTAAAGAACATTTTATGATCTAGGAATTAAAATTTATGTAGATATGTATGTGGCTTGCCTGAGACTTCAAAAGAAGAAGATAATAAAGAATCCATACCAGCAGTAAAAAAATAAAGGTGTTTTTGTTTTCTTTTAGTCGTTGTTGTTGGTTTATTTATTGTTTGATTTTTGCTTGCACTCAAATAAGTTCAACTCATTGTAAGCACTAGTTACAGTGAGCTAATGCAAAAGAGAGAGGCAGAAGCAAGTGACCATTTGATTCCAGAGAAATATAGAGACTAGATGGTAGAAGGAAGTCCTTTTATTTTACAAAATAAAGATCAGTAATTGAAGCTTTGATTAAAACAAGGAATCACTGAAAAGGAACATATACTTATTATAAAGATTCTAATTTTTCTTAATGTAAGTCCACATTTATTTCTTATGTCTTTTCATGAAGCACCAAAGCCTTTTCTGTAAGTATAGTTCTGCTGATTAGAGTTTATTGTGATTTTTTTTGTAAACCAAATACATATTATATAATTGTAGTTATATAATTATAATATCTAGCAAGAATTTAAATACTCTTGTGAGGTACACAGAGTAAAGAATTTTTTTACTTAAAAAAAATTTCTCCCATCTTTTGTAGCTTCATGTTCATTTAATTTAACTGTGAGATTGTAATGCATCTTTGTCAAGCATTTCTAAAGTACTGAAATTAAATTTCACAGAAAAAGCATTTCTTACTATATGCTATTTTACTCCATCAATTTACATAATAATTGCATTATGTACTATCAGAAGTTAAGTACAGCATGCATAAAAAGGTTAAAGAAACAACAGAAACCAATTTAAGCACACTGATAAACCAAAATGGGCAGAATAATTGGGGCACAGTAGGCAGGAGATTATTCAACAGAAGCAATTCATATGCCCTGAGGATTAATCAGTACATTTTAGAGACAGGAGGGAAATTACTGGTTAATGCTATTAGTTTGCATATTGGAAATCAATTAAGAAAGCTCTTATTCTAGTTCCTAATGCCTATCCAATCCTAGATGCCTCCTGGCATTCCAGGTGCACTTCCTGCCTTGTAGTTTTAAAAAATAATAATTCTAACTCCTCAAAATAGATTTTCTCCCTTGCTTCTGGTGACTCAGGTATTACCTATCAAATGTATCCTTAAAAACACTGAGAAGCCCAAGAGTGGGTTTGAAGTTAGATTAGTATACAAGTTCTCAAAGGTTTGGTCAAATTCTAATATCATTTTTCTATTCAAATAATTTAAGACTCAATATTTGTATCTAAATATCCAAATATGTAAAGGATGTTTCATGTTTTACATAATAATCACTGAGATAGAATATCTCATTTTAAAAGGTAACTTTTCTTTCCAGGTCACACTTCAGTACAATTTCTGAGGTAAACCATTTAAATATTCCGACAGCTAACCTAATACATGCTTTAATTAAAATGTCCTACAGTTAAAATTGAGCATATATTGTTTCCTTCAACAGGTTCTCAATTTCTAAATCAGTATTTTTGGTTTTCAAAAATCCATTTAGTGTGTCCTTTCATCATACAACTTTAATTTGATTTGTGGCTAGCCTTTATTATTATTTTTTATCCTCTGGAGGTTTTTATTCTGTGCCTGAACTCAAGAGATAAGTCTAAATGTGTAGATAGTCTTTGTTTTTCCATTAAGAATTATCTATGTTGTATTATTTTTATTAAAAATAATTTAAAATGAAGCCTGTTTAAATGACCAACATATAACACTGAAGTCAACACCTTTCTTTTAATGATTCACTAAAAAATATTTGTAGCTGTTATTATCCCCAAACAGATTATACCTCATCGTAGCAAGTTACTGGATTCCATCCAACCATTTAGAAAATGTGCTGCCTTTCTTCGGAGCCGCTCACTTTTCATGGAGTGGTATTTGGGAGTCTACCAAGGCTTCTGTGCTTGTCATAGTCACTTCAGGAACGAAATCTTTTTGGTCTGACATATGAGGTCTGTCCGGAAAGTATCAGCTGCACAAACTATTTTAATTTTATTGACGTTGCCTCCATACTTTTGGCACAGACCTCGTAAACCAGGGTTATGTTTTAAAATATGCCCCCCAAACAGATCTTTAATAGAGTAATTAAGACTGAAAATGCTTGAACTAACATTTTTGAAAGAATAACAAGATTGATACTTTTATCTGTTTATACACTTCTGGGGTCTATGAGAAAAGGAAATGGACCGAGTTGGTTATGTATATCATGGATTTTCTGCAATATCATCCCACAATTATTTCCTGATTGAAAAAAAAAAAATGGCTAACTATATGTTTACATTCTTTCAAGCCAATTAAAAGTCTCAAAGTCAGTGAATATTTTAAGATGAAAACATATTTCTTATGAGTACGTGTGGCCAGTTATAGCTGTTTCCTCACTTGTTTCATAAAGTTTCTCACTGATTTGTAGGCTCTTAAACTTTGCAGTGACATTAACAAAGCTGAATCTAAGCCCTCTCCTTCAATGCAAGAATCTCTTTTCAATCATGTCCTTCTTGGTTGAAACAATTAGAAGATGAAATATAAGTTATTGTGAAATTACCCCAAATCAGACTATTGACCTTTTCATTGTTGAAACTAAATTATACCTCTTTATTTTAAAAAATACTTTTAGAGTGAGGGGAAGGAGAGAAGAAAGAGAAGGAGAAAAATATTGATGTGAGAGAGAAATATTGATTGCCTACACACACCTGGACTTTGGGGACAGAACCTGCAACTCAAGGATGTTCCTTGACCAGGAGTTGAGCCACTGATTCTTGGCTTTGCAGAATGATGCCCAACAAACAGAGCCACTCCAGTCAGGGCTAAATAACACCTCTTGATGATTGTAGTCCATTAGAGTAATTTTGGATTTTGGAATAACAGAAAAATAAACGTATTTCTTCTTGCCATTGGAACAAGTTCAAATTTATGGCATATTCTTGTATTATTTTTCCATTAATGTTCTGATCGTTCCTTCAACTATTTTTTACCTGATACAGTTTACTGATTCGTCATGTTTTAATACTTCTGCAATTTAGTTCTAGTTTTATTATCTTTGCTACAATATAATGAACAGAATTTAATAAAACATATTAATTAGAACAATGTTGTATAATGCAATAACTTTATATTAGGATGGTACCTGAATTAAATGCTAATTGCAAGTTTTGATTATTTTAATTTTTATGGTGTATTTTATAATAAGGCAATTCTTCTGTAGGTTTTTGTTATATATTCTGAATGAAAAAAACAACAATAGAAGAGATCATTCCTCAGTATTTAACATGTTGTGCATAGTTTTAGTCTGTAGTAGATTTTCAGATTAGATAACATTTCATTCAGAATAATTTCAGTCAGTAATCTCCCTGACATCTTTAATCAACAACAAAAAGTTACTTGTTTATGAGTACTGGCAGAGGAGTACTACTGAAAGTATAATATTTTCATATCAGTAAGTTTAATTGGTTGGACTACAAAGCCTCTTCTAACATTTAGAAACTACAGTATGGGATTTGAATTATTGGTGAAATTTGAATTTGCCAGATGCGGACTCTTGGACCTCTCTCTACCTGTCTTCTATATATACTCTTGCCCAAGTTAAATGGAGACCACACTTGCTAATTTATACAGTTGTCACCATTTGTTGCTATTATCAGGATTTAAAAACAAAGTGAAATAATGTTTTTAGTTCAGTGTCAGATGAAATGCATGAATGCAATTACTTTTCCTGTTAGAAAATTAATCACTGGGTGGCTTTAAGGTATTTGTAATAAAACTTGAGCTTGTTCTACCTAAGAAGGCAAAGTTCTTTGGAATGGCCAACAATGCTTTGGAAAATAGAAGACAGAAGGAAAAAAAGGAAAACCAAGTAAGAGATGGATTAGGTCCCATTAAGAAACCACAATCATGAGTCTAAAGAGCTGAGCTAGGATGTTGAGAACAGGGCAGCGTGAATACCGCCCACTCACAGCGTATGCAGGACTCAGAGCTCATTCAGTGGCATGTAACACAATAAAAAGGAAAACATATTAGCACCAGAAAGTATTCTATTGTTACTTTCCAGTGTCATTTACCACATCACTCTAAGATAAGCTATCATGATCATGCATTTTATTTGTTCATTCATCTAACACATTTATTGACTATTTACTATGTGCCTGGCATTTGTTAGGCTTCAGGGCTACAAAAAGAGTCTGTGCCTTCATGAGTATTTTCTGGATGAGAGGCTGATGTATAATGAACTGTCCTCCGATTCAATTTTTTAATATCTCAATCTCTCTTAGTGTGATCATTTGCCTCTTGGAATTAAAAAAAAAAAAAATGTACCAAGCTGACATTCTTTTGACTGTCCATTATTTGCTTTTCTCAGTCATATGTGAGGAAAAGATGAATTTTTTGATATCTATGTATTTTCACTTTTAAAATGAAGAGTTTGGTTTAGGGGAGCTGTGTGTTTGCTTTCAATTTTAGCTTCCCTTATTGTCAGTGATGGAGATACTTTATCTTATATCATTTTATTGCCTTCTTTCCTTTATTTATTTATTTAAATGTAATTTTATTTTTTAAAGATTTTATTTATTACTTTTAGAGAGAGAGGAAGGGAGAGAGGCAGAGAGGGAGAGAGACATCAATGTATGGTAGCCTTTCACCTGCCTCCAACTACGGACCTGGCTGGAGACCTGGCTTGCAACCTGGTTCTGTGCCCTGGCTGGGGAATTGAACCAGCAACCTTTTGGGTTTGGCACCTTATCTTGTGCCACCAGCCAGGGCTTTATTGTCTTCCTTTATAAAAATTGTCTCCTTATAACAGCTATCTGTTAGACCTTTACACCTAAAAATGAATATCTATTTCTTTCTTCATGTGATGTCTCTCTAAGTATTTGAAAAATAGGAGATCTCTGGTTTGAATAATGATATCTGACATTCCATCAGATAATGTTTTTCATATATATGATAGAGAAAAAAGATGAAAACACAAAACTTTACTAAAAATTAAGACATTGATAATATTGCAATTGAAAATACTTAATTTTTAAATAAATGAATTAACAAGCATTTTGAAATAATGAAAAAAAGCTTTGTATTAATGATTTTAGAGGCTGACAGAAGGCAGTCATTAAATGGTGAATTGTCTGGATATGAAAAATAAAAGAAAAGAAGTACACATTGGTGGTTACAGAATGGACAGGGGGATGTTAAGAATAATAGAGGAAATGGAGAAGCCAAAAAACTTATATGCATGACACATGGACATGAACTAATGGGAGCATTGCCAGAGGAAATGGGGGGGGGGGGCTGGGTGGAGGGGGCAAAGGGAGAAAAATTTAGACAACTTTAATAGCAAAATCAATAAAATATATTTTCCCAAAAAGAGCTAAACTCTTGCCAATAAGTGAAAAAAAAAAAAAATTAATGTGCTTGGCTGATAAAAATGATAATCACTAGCTTACATTAGATTTGTTCCCTAAAACATAAAAGAAAGAAGTGAAGTATATGTTACTATTTCATTGTCTGCTGCTTAGCACAGAGGGGAACAGGTCCCTTTTTTCACAGTAGCAATGGCTTGCAGTGCAGTCCATACACTTACCATTATTCAGTGCATCATTTTTCTACAATGACTTAGTGTGTGTTACAGTAACCAGCAAGGCCATCAGCAGTTTGGCACTGCAACAAAAATATTGCATCCTGGAAACCAATGAAATAGTAACCACCAACAGTGCACTTATTTTCTTTTATTTTTCACAAGTAACAATTCTCTGAGTAGTATTTTGGTAATGGTTCTTATTAAGGATTATAACTTTGATACCTAATTTGGGTAGAGTCAGAGAACCAGCCAAATTACCTACAAATAAATGACTGTGAAGTAATAGGAGTTTAGCTCAGAGCAATACACAGTAATGTAACATCTAGCACTAAATATAAAACAGGCATTTAAACTAAGGCCCAATGAGATGATAACTGGGACTCAGGATGAATTTTGTATTAACTTTTTGGTAAACATGAGGACTTCATGTACTATCCCATTTTATAGGATGAATCAACAGCTAACAAAATAGAAATGGAACCTATAATTTACTACAGGAAAATGGAAAGCAACTATCACACTAGATGCTCAAGCAAAGCCCTGACACTCATCTTTGGATGCAGACTAAAACTAGTTTTACTTTAGGCCTACTAAAACAGAATTTGGGGAGGTAAATTTTAAAATAAGGATCCTAGTAGATTTTTAAAGATCATTCAAGTTTGGAAAATACCAATCAGTAAAATGCAGGTAAATATTTGTTGATGAAGAAGAGAATCAAAAATTATCAACTGAATTATTGTGTGAAAATTCAAGCTATTACTTCCAATTTTATCCATTTAAGCTAAATTTGGGTTCTCTAGGTATAGTAAAGAAACTACCAAATATTAGTAATTGATTTAGAAGTGTTTTCTTACAACTAGTACCATTATGAAATCTTCAACGGAGAATAAACCACAGAAGTGATAATGCTAGCTAATGTTTATTAAACACTTAGTATGTGACTGGAACTCTTTCAATAAATTTTACATGTTTTGATTGTACAAAAGTCTGTCTCAAAAGTATTGGCCACAGAAACTGTTTTTAATTATATTGACATTGGCTCGACACTTTCAGGATAGACTTTCATATAATTGTACCTGTGAAGACGATACATCTCAGGCTATTATTTTGTTATTTTTATTTTCATTATAAAGAAAATCCCTAGATTAGAATTGATAATATGGGGAAATTCCACAACACTGTCTTAGGCATTCAGTAAGCCTATGGATTGTGGCACAAGCAAAGGAAAGCAAATCCATAATAAGTGTCTATTCAGTGCAAGCAAATCCTCCCTTATTTCTTGATGGAAGTGTTTTAATATGATCATTCTATCACTAAGTACCTGGCAAGTCTCAGAAAAAGAGTATTATGTCAGCAGTTTAGAGTGTGGTAGGAATATACACTGAGCAATATGTAGTTATGTGGCTAGGCTAGTCTGTGAGTGCAGTCAGTCCATGTTGTTGAACCCCAGAAGAGCCTGTATCCCTGCCACTATGGCCCAGGATCCCAATGAGCAAGCCCTGTACTGACCAAAGGAGGTGGGTGATTAATTGATAGCCACCTAGAGGCACATTTATGGAGAGCACAAGTATTTTGATTCCCTGGGTGCATTCAGAAAGGTGCCACACGTGCTACTTCTCCTGTCTGCTTGTTATTCATCAGTTAATCCTTCCATCAGAAATGATTATAAATTTTAACCTTATGCTATCCTTCTTTCTCTACATAAGAAATAAGAAAGGTGCTGCTTAAAACTTTGCTCATGCATTTATTCATTCAATACATGTGTTGAGTACCTACAGTGTCAAAAAGTGCATTAGTTGCTGAAGGCACAACAGTGAATAAAACAGAATTCCCTGCTTACCTACAGATAATATGTTGGTGGAATTAGGGAGACAACATATAACTAAAGGAAAATATATGATAGATAGATCGGTGTGCTGAATTCCAAAAATATAAATCAATAAAACAGGGAGAAGTTTAGAAGTTACGAGGTTGGAAAGAAAAGAATAAGCTTAAATAGGATGTAATCCTTCTGTGAATATGTTATTTGAGCACAACTGTGAGGGAGAGAGTTATTTATATGAACATCTGGAAAAATATCTTCATAGTCAGGGAAAAGCCAGTGCTCAAATGTTCAGATCCAAGTGGGTTTAGGATTTAATGAGTTTAGGAGAGCAAGGGAGGGAGCAGTGAGAGATGTGGTTAGAAAGTATTAAGAAAGAGATGGGAATTCATCAGAAATTTTATCAGAGCTGTGGCATGAGACCAGACTTTCAAAACATTGCACTACCTGGCACTTACACTGAGCAAATATTGAAACAGGGTCACTGAAACAAAAGTAAAGAAGAGACAAGAATCACTTCACAATTTTTGGCCCAAGAAATTAGAAGGATGTTGTTGTTATTTATTGAAATTTTTGTGAAAGGGTAAGGCAGATCTAGGGTGGATGTTTGCATTTGCTTTGAGAAGCCTGTTAGACATCCACCAAGAGATGTCACCTGTGCACTTGTGTCTCCAAGGCTGTTAGGGAAGAAGACTGCTTGGAAGTCAACTGACAAGTACATGTCAGCAGCTCTGGTTAGTATTAAAGACATAAGGCATAGGAGTCAGTGTAGACAGAAGAAAGAGTATATGTAAGGACAGAGTTCTAGGGCTCTCTCACATTTCAGTGTCAGGGAAACCACCTGAAAAACTCTTTAAAAATTACTCTGCAAATATATTTTTTAAATGTAACTACCATAAGCTAGACACAGTTTTAGCATATGGGATATATGAAGTGAACCAAACAGACAAATTTCCCTGGTTCACAGAGTTTACATCATTACTTCTTCAGCCAATGTTCTATTCTTATTCAAAAATGTTTCACATCTTCTCTGCTTTCCACCTCTACCCTAACCCCTCAGAGAAGTATGCCGGACACCAACTTCATGAAGGGAATGGAGCTATAGATGGTAAATTTTCAACATCACACCTCTGAAACACTTTATTCCCTCTTATACCTACCTTCAGTTTATAATGAGAAAGGTGCTCCATAGGGGGACACCTTGGTCCTTTCAAATTGGGATAGGTGCAATGATCTCTGTCATTGCAGCATGTGTCACACTGTGCAGTAATTTATAGCTTAATTACTTTTCCTAAGAAAAAAGTATTTCTATTCTAGTCACTGTTCTACTCCTAGAATCAAATGCTATTTGGTGCATGTGAACCTTTGCGGGCAATGAATGACTAGAGAGACCTTTGCCCAGTGCACTCTGGGAGCCGAGCCATCTCTGGGGCAGGTGTAGAGGAGCACCTTCAAACCTCCTAGTGGTGGCTTCACCAGGCTGCACTTCAGCACCATCAAGTTCTGTCTTGAAGAAATAAGGTGGGAATTTAATTTTGCACATGAGCTTCTGGCAGAAGTGTCTGGATGTTTGAAGGGCCTTTCAGTCTCTCCTGCCTGAAGAACTCTTCCCATGATTCTCACACCTCTCCTGGACTTTCAGAGCTGAGCTCAGATGGTATTTCTCATCCCTGGGAACATCTCTGGAGCTAAATGGTGCAGATCTGATCTGCAGATGTAGCCCAAATTCTTTGCAGGAATTCTGTACAGGTAATTCTGTCGATCTCTGTTCACTGAGCCAGCACCACACACTGGCTTCCTGGCTATGGGAAAGTACTTACCCCAAGACCCAGATTTCCTCTATTACATGGGAGTATGTTAACACTTAGCTTATATGCTGCCCCGAAAAATAGCATAAACAGCTAAAGTATTTTGTATGTCTCAGAATTAAGGTTTTGGCTAGGGGACTTGCTGGGCTTTGCAAGCAGACATGCCCAGAACCAGCTCTCTAGGAATGTCAGGACTTCAGAAGGACAATGAGACCCTCGGGTATCAGCACAGCCACTAAATCAGACTCTCAAAGCCAGCTGATAACCTGCTGGTTATTTGACCTGTGTTACCCGTACGATAAGCCTTTTCAGCTGCCTGGGCTCTGTGTGGTTCTTGTTTGGGTGCTGTCACAGTACAGGGGAAATTTAATGAGAAGGTAACTTAGTTGTTTTTTCTAAGGAGAAAAATGAAGAATTAGAGTTTTCATTGGTAAAGGAGTAGTCATCAGTCACGTTAGCCTGGAGAGGAGAACATTTGATTGTTCTTTTGGTGTAGTGTCCTTACCTTTGTTTTATATTCAGATGTGATTCCAAGTGGTTTTGTTTTTCTTTTACCACAGTCATGGAGTAATGTTTTCTAATTGTTCTTGATATTTTATAGATTATTTTTAATGCTCAGTAATACTACTACAACCCAGCTGTTAACTACACATTTTCAAAGCCAGAATTAAAAATATATATATATATATATATTTTCTAGGCTTTAACTTTTATACTTTTCAACGTCTTTCAAATACTTTCCAAGGTTTTTATTTATTTATTTATTGAGGCAGTGGAGCACTCGCTTCAATAGTTAAAATGTCTTACATGTAGTTGATTCTTAATATTTATATCTTACCAAAAGTTAATGAGGAGGTGTTCTACATATATAGTTTATGTACTGCTTAATTTTATTTCTCTTTAGGGAAATTCCTGATTGTATATTCTGGGGCTAAATAAGAATATAAGCCCTTCACCATCTCAGTCAACTAAAAGAGTATTATGGTTGAGAACTGAAATATCAAATATGAATATTGATTGGGCCAAAATTATGTAATAAAAAGTGTGCCATCCAATCTTGTCTATAGGAAAACAGTCTTACATGTAGCCAGTTGATAAAATAAGTTCAATTATATAGCTTCATTAGAATAAAATATAAGAAATGGAAACAGCTTCTGGTTTGCCAATTGCAATATACTTCTTTTCTACATAATGTCAGATACCCTGGCAATTACTGGAAAATATTCTTCCACTTCAGCGACGGCAATCACCACTACAAATATTTGTCTTGCTCATCCGGAGTTTACACTGTTCCAAGTCTAATGTCCACATATGTTTTCCTCTAATGTAAATGCCAAATTGTTTCCTCAAACAAAGAAAGCGACTAAAATGCAGGAACGCTTGATGGACTGCCTAACCGTTTAGATAAGGCACTGTTTGGCACAGCTTGGTGATGAGTTTTGCAATGTTTAGAAGCCATATGTTTACTGCTGGATTGAGGAGTGGAATGGGCGGGAATTTCCTGGGAACACTAATTCTAAGAGGCAGTAAAACATTCATGAATATGTAAAGAGAAGGGTGTAATATTTTACTAGACTTTTCTCAAGGGAGGTGTTTTATGTACTGAACAGGAACACTTCTGAGGTAAGGAATTGGGCAACAAGTTACATTGGTTCCAGAACTATCTTCTAAGGAGGTTAAATCCAGTTAATTGTAGGCATTTTGTGGTATTATTAGCCAATGACATCTGAAGCAGTGATATTAGCAGTTATCCTCTGCCCTTCCTGCAAACAAATCTAAACTTCTCCCCCAAATACTGTTAACCTATTTAGATAATACATTTAAAAGAGAAACCATATGGTATTTGTCTTTTGCTGCCTGGCTGATTTCACTAAGCATAAATGAAATCACTTATGTTATGATCTCATCTATAACAGGAACCTAATGAGCAAGACAAACAAACAAGCAAAATAGAACAAGAGGTATGGAAACAAGGAACAGACTGACAGTGACCAGAGGGGAGGAGGATCAAGGGAGAGAGAAGGGGAAGGGTCTAGTCAAGGAACTAATATAAATGACCCAGGGACTTGGACAACGAGGAGGGGACTGACTGTAAGGAGCAGGGTAGGGGAGAACAACAGGGAGGAAATTGGAATAACTGTAATAGAACAATAAAAAATGAAATTAAAAAATGAGGAACCAGGTTAATAGTATTTACCTCAAGTAATTTCCTCACAATGTATATGTATATGGATTAAATAATTCTTAATTTCTCACAAAGCTAAGAATATGTTTTAATGCCATTTAATTTATAGGGGGCTTATATTCTTTTCCATTAACATTCCATAGTTATTACTTCAGGCTATAAAAAATTTTTTTCTTATTTTCTATTGTTTGTTTGTTTAATTAATAGGCTAGTTTTAGAGCAGCTTTAGATTCACAGCAAAATGGAGAATTCCTATATGTCCCCTACCCTCACCCAAGTAGCCTTACTCTCTACCAACATCCCAGACTAAAACATTTTATTCCAAACTGTAATGAATGTCTTTTACCTTTTAAAAACTGATCACCCAAATATGTCAATAAAGAGTTTAAAAATTTTGTCTCAGGATCAACTTGCTTTTGATAAAAAGGCTTATTAATTGACATTGCTTTCTACTTATTATCTTTTGATATTTTATATGTATATATATAAATGTATATAGAAAAATGTATGTACCCACAGATATGCAGAAATACATATTTTTCTATGTATCCCCTAACTTATTTATCTATAATGATGTTCATTCCTTTACCTTTTTCCCCCTAAAGATTTGAAATACTCTAAATTTGCTGATTTTATTTTGTGTTGAATTCAACATAGGTGTGCATGCATACACACATGTCCATACCTTTGTCCAGGTGCCTATATGCATTATTTTGGTAATCAGGTGTTTTCATCTGAAAACAGCCATTTATTTTTAAAATATCATGTACATTAAATTTTATTTATGCCCTGGCTGGTGAAAAGCTGTTTTTATCTCACAATATTTTTTGGGAGATTAATCTATTACATGCAACTTCAGTTTGTCCCTTTCAATGCTGCCTTATTCCATTATGTGAAAAAAAAAGACTATGTTTTTCCAGTATAGTCATGATTAATATTTATATTGATTCTACCATTTTTCACTTATAATGATGTCTTGCATATTTGATTTTGCTCTATGTGCACATGTACAATAACTTATCTAAGATATATCTTTAAAAATAAAATTATTGACTGCTAAGATATGTTCATTTTATTCTTTATTAGGTAATGCCAAACTTTTCAAAAATGATTATGTAAATTTATAATTTGCATTAGCTGTGTTTATTATGTATGAATCAACAAATTTTTCTGCACTGGGTGTCAGACTTCATAATTTTTTTTAGTCTTCGAGGTGTTCAATTTATTCATTTGTAATTTTAAAGTGAACTTCTCCGATTATTCATGAGATTAAGTAACTCCATATATTTATTGACATTTTGGATTTCCTCTTTTTTGCAAGATTCTGTTTCAATCTCATGTCAATTTTTCTATTGGGTTGTCTGATCAACTGCCTCCAGCTACAGACCTGGCTGGAGACCTGGCTTTTAACCTGGTTACATGCCCTGGCTGGGAATTGAACCAGCGATCTTTGGGTTCGCCTGGTGCCTTATCCACTGAACCACCATCCAGGGCCTGATGTTTTCTTTTAAATCATAATCATTCTTTTATAGAGTTTTTTGTTGTTGTTGTTGTTATAATGGTAGTAGTGTGTGCCCTCTCCCTTTTTCTTTGTCAGTTTTATTAGAGGTTTATCGATTTTTTTCTGGTCTTTTCACAGAATTAGTGTTTGGTTTCAATTACTATCTTCATTGGTTTTTTGTTTTCAATTTCATTGTCTTCTGGTCTTAATTCATTTTTTTCCTTCTGCTCAGTTTGGATTTATTTTGTTTGATATTGGAGCTCAGATTATTGATTTGAGACTTTTCAGTTTTTTAAAGCATTTGCTATTCTATTTGAACCTGTCCTTCATGTGGAGCACCCAGTGACTTACCTGAGATCAGGATAGTGGTTCATTTATTCATTCAATTCTCAAAGTCTTTGTGAAGGTGCTGAAAATCAACCTGATCCATACATTTAAAGTTCAGAGGTGAACTTAGAAATTCATATACTATATATTAAGTTGTAATTTTACCAAGTCTTCCCTCTGTTCAGTTTTACTGGTATTTTCAACCTCCCCATGGTCATCTTTTGTTTTGTTTTTGCTTTTGTTGTTGTTGTTCTTCTTCTTTAGCTAGAAATCTGAGGCTCTATTTACCTTATTCTGTTGTGCACTACTTATGACTGCCTGCATCCAGGGCTAAGTGGTATGAAGATATAAGAAAATAAATTTGTTAACATCACCATTAGTTTGGTGATGCTTAAAATTCTGGCTTTCTTGCCAAATCTACTTATTATTATTTAATGTTCAATGTCCTCAAGTAGCTGCTTTATGCATTTTTTACAAATGTTATGCTGTGTTGAATTGGTCTTGAATTTATTTCATTAGGTTAAGAGAACTTGGTCTATATGTTGCTGAATTTTTTAAATTTATTGAGACTTGCTTTAGAACTAAAATATAATCAATTTTCATGAAAGTTTTATCTGAAATTATGGAGAATTTATCTTCTCTAATATCTGTGTGCAATATTTCTGTGTATTTAAAAAATATTTTTGTGTGCATAGTTCAAGTATGCTGCATGTCACTTGGTTTATTAAATGTTAAGGAAATGTATTTGAATTCTCTTGGGATTTTAGCAAATATGTTTAGATGAGAGAGTGAGGAAGACAGAGGGAAATTTAGAATCATTTCTTCCTGATAAATCAAGTCTCTTATTGTAACAGGGAATGAATGCACTATACTTATACAAAACTGCCCATATTAATCTTAGTAAGTATTAAATTCAGCTTATTACTCTAACCTGATTTTTCTTTCAAAACGAGTTTACATGTTAAAAGTCTCTTTTCTAAGTATAATTTGCTAGAATCAATAAGGTGAGTTCTTGTGCACACCTAAGAAACAACCGACCTTGGAAACCTGCTCAGCTGACAAAACCTGGAGGGCCGGCTCAAGGACCCCGACCGTAAAGTTCCACATTGGGACCAGAAGGGACCAGTCTGCATGTCCACAGCTCCTTCCCCTAATCTCTTTGCTCTGCTTTCCCTCTTCTCACTCTTCACTAAAATCTCTGCCTGCACTAAAATGTTGAGCTGTAACCATGATTTAGTACATCCCAGCTGGTAATTAAAGGTATGTATTCTGTAACAAAACGACATATATAATTGACCTTGTGCTTACTGGTCTGGCAGATCTCTCATCGTAATTGTAAGAAACTCTGATGCCAGCAATAAACCACATATGTCCAGGGAAGGGAGAAATACTAATGCCAACAGTAAAACTACAGATATCCAACTGAAGCAAATTGAAAATATCATCAGAACAAAGGGCATGAAGCTGAGCAGGAGCCACAACTCCCATTCAGCCTCCTCCCTGACCTCCGCTTCTCTCTCAGAGAAACTGCGTGTATGCATGTGCTCTGGAAAGTTTCCCCTTCCTGAATTCCCACCATCTCCTTATAAGAATCTCTGGCTAACCAGACGTCTTAAGATGGGATTTTGAGGACAAGGGTCCTCCCGTCTTCTCAAGGTCCCAGCACTCGAATGAATCACTTTCCTTCTCGCCAGCATCTGTCTTGCCAATTTGGCTTTGGTTGCATCAGGCAGCTGAACCTGGGTTTGGTTTCAGCATGTCTGCAGTGAATCTTTCTATGCCTAGTATTACTCTTGGTTTTATGTTTCCTTTCTGCATTTTCTCTCCACCTTTGTTGGAAGTTTCTTGATAGATTGTTTCTTATACCCTCAGTTTCTAGGGTTGTCACGCAGTAGAAAAATGAGGGTTTGATAGTAAGCATTTGCAAATAAACAGCCATTTATCCAGTTCAGGGAATGCACTGTTCTGGGAATGGAGAAAATGCTACTCTATGAGAGCCAGGTAAGTAATTCATTGTTCAGATAAATAAAATTTCCTAAAGTTCCTGAAGCAAATGTAAAGTTTGCTACTTCATCTTAATGGGCAAAAATGCCCAGGTTTTAATAAAATCATGTTAGTTCTGAAGGTAGAACACTAAAGTCATGTTAATGTAAGTTAAGTATTTGTAGATGTTTTTTCTTTTTTTCCCCCAGATTTACTATGGGTATATTTGAGTTCTATTTTTCTATAGGTTTATTTCCCTTTTAGATTTGTTGTCATTCCTTATGTATTAATATTTAAGTCCATTTTTGTTTTTGCTTTTTGTGGATGTTTTACTTTTTTGTACTCATTGATTTTGAGGTTATTGTTGAAAGAAGAAATACTTCCATTCTTCTAGAATCCTAAATTTTCATAGAACCTAGGTCTAAATTTTCAAGGTTAGCCCTACTCCGTATTTGCCATCTGACCCACCTATATTTTTTCCTCAGGCTTAAGTTATTAATCACAAGGTACAATTAAGATGGCATAGCTCCTAAGAATGAAAGAAATATCCAATATTGAACATTAGTTCCTGATTTTTTTTAATTCAATTTATGCTTTATGAACATAAAAGGCATTTTTTCCCTAACTGTGGAATGGCATACAACAGCTTTGGCTTGAACTTGAAAGCTGACATGGGTGGTTATAAATAGCCCCAAAGAATGCTCGAAATGAACATCTCTTCATGAAACAAATTTATATGGGAACTGTGTAGGTTTGATTCTCAGATTAAAGAATCCATATCCAAAGATACCATTCTATTATTTTCATCTTTGAAGTCCCAAGTCTCAAGGGAACTTTTTGCGTTTTTGCTGCAACTTGAGCAGAAACTATACCTCTTTTTTAAAGAGTTCCTCTTTTCTTACAATGTCAGTGATCCAGATGTCCAATTTGACTTTGAGTAACATCTAAAGAAATAATTTTTATTTGGAATGCTCACTTTGTAAAAATTCCTAGATCAGCCTCAAAAAAGAGGTTATTACCTATGTGGCTCTACTTATAAACAGTATCTAATTTAAGATTTATAATTTAATAGCTAAAATTTAAATTTAAAATATTGTAATTTTGTTCCCATGTCTAGAAATACATTAAAGGAAGGTGCAACTTGTAGCCCTAACATTTCTTAAACTTCTTCTTTTCTCTTTTTGACATCTCCCAGTCTTAATCTTGGTTTTGACAAAACTAAAACATTTTCTCACTTTGCCCACCAGCTTGTTCTCCCTTTCTTTCTCAGTGATCTATATTGACTCCAATAATTGCTTCTCATGATCTTTCTTTCTCTTCAAACTCTGCCCTCTCCCTCCTATATGCTAATGAAAAAATAGACTCTGGGAATTGACACAATACAACAGGGCAGAGGGAGGATAAAACTGGGCTGAGCGCTGGCTGGTGGCACAGTGGATAAGGCACTGGCTTGAGAACCCAAAGGTCGCTGGTTCAATTCCCAGCCAGGGCCCATAATCAGGTTGCAAGCCAGGTCTCCAGCCAGATCC
The DNA here is from genome assembly GCA_004026585.1 of Noctilio leporinus. NCBI lineage: Eukaryota > Metazoa > Chordata > Mammalia > Chiroptera > Noctilionidae > Noctilio > Noctilio leporinus. The sequence continues at coordinate 381,200 of PVIW01000411.1, read as the reverse complement.
ATAGCTGGAGGCAGGTGAAAGGCAACCATACATTGATGTCTCTTTCTCTCTATCTCTTTGCCTCTCTCCTTACCCATCTCTCTACAAATAATAAATAAATAAATAAAATCTTTAAAAAAAAAAAAAATGGGCTGACAATTTCAGCCCAGAAGACTGAACACTACAATAGTGTGATTCTTGTCATGTTCTGTATACTTAACAATACAGTTGATCATCCTTTAAAATTGTTTCCACCCTATCTTCCGAAGTCTTTAGTGAAGTTAGATTTATCTCTAGTTCACTCTTACAAGTTCCACCCTCATCCTCAGTCCTTTCTTTTCTAATCATGAGGTTTAATAGGAGCTTCCTGCAACTCTGCCCCCTTATCGCTCACTTTAATTTAGAATTATGCAGCATTGGAGCTGCTCTCATCTTTCCTACACTTGCAAGACTTTCTAAATATATTAGACTTGTTCATTAGGCTCTTACTTAATTCAATAGGCATTTTTAACTACATGTCTGTGAAAGTGGGAAAAGTAAGGAGTTGAATGTGTGTATCCAATCTCTGTGTTTAAAATTTATTCGTAATAAAATGTTATATCACTCACTAAATTGCTGCATATGTAAACAATAGAAAAGAAATATAAAAAGCATGATTAGCCCTGGCTGGTAGTACAGTGGATAAGTGCCAGCCTGTGAACCCAAAGGTCACAGGTTCGATTCCCCAGCCAGGGCACATAACCAGGTTGCAAACCAGGTCTCCAGTCAGGTCTGTGGCTGGAGGCAAGTGAAAGGCAACCGTACATTGATGTCTCTCTCCCTCTCTGCCTCTCTCCCTTTCCCTTTTTCTAAAATAATGAAATAAAATCTTTAAAAAAAAAAAAGCATGATTAATTCAACAACATGTTTTTAAAATTTAGGGCAGTTTTTCTCTGATTATAGATAATCAGAGAATAGATTTATGAAATAGATTTATGAAAGTTGATTCAAGTGGAGACAAGCAAAAATGTGTAGAGCAGACTGATAAAACAACATCTCCATTTTAGCTGCCAGCCAATAATAAACCCCTACACCCTGTGCTGTTTCACAGAGCCTTACTATGATCCACTTCAGGACACAGATATTTTTTAGGACCTGAAAATCTACCCCTGTGAGTAAAACTTGAAGGCATAAACTAAGCATTAAAAATAATGATCAGAGTTTTCTGGCTGTATTTATATTGGAGCTCTATGTGAAAAATTTGTTTTACAAATGATAAACATTTGATCATTTAACTATCTATTGAGGTACCTACTTCTTTAGGACAGGGGAGGGTGTTTGAATAATGCTGAACATTTGGATGATACATGAGGATAAAAAAGCCACAAAATAAAAAGTTCTGCATACATTTGGAATAATAGAAAGGAAATATCTAATATTTGACTAAACTTTCACCAACTTTTATTCAATTGTTGGATACTCTGTATATATAGGCAAAGCTGATGGGGTCCTAGGAGAGAAGAAGCAAAAAAGAAAGAGAACTGGTGAACATGGACAACAGCATGGTGATTGTTGGGGGAGGAGATGGGTGGAGGGGGAAGAGGGTAGAAGAGGGATAAATAGTAATGGAAAAAATACAGTGAAAGAAATAAAAATAATTGGCAGTGTAAAAAATATAAATCTGTGCTTTGAGTATAGCTCTTTTAGGGCATAACTCCACAAAGTATCATATTACAAATCAGTAATATTTGGCTCCAATACAAATTGGAATATTGTAAGTACTTGCCAAAGTCTCAAGTACAGGTAGAAGTAAAGGGATCAGGGAAGTGGTTGGTGGCTTGTGTTAATAGCCTGTGGCAAAACATTCTAAAAATGTATGAGACATCAAATTTTCACATCTTACCAATCTTACCTAATAGTCTTCTTTTACCCCACAAGACTCTAGCCCTTTCTCTTTTCTCTTTCTTCTCTCTTCTGGAATGGCTCTTCTATAGTATGAGGTGAAATGTAAAGGCCAACTTTGTTATTAAATAGCATTGCTTTGTCACTCAGTGCAGCTTCAGCTTTGCAATCTCACAAACTTGAATTTGAATGTGAGTCTTCTTGTTAAAATATGATAATAATATGCCTTTCTGATGGCATCAAGAATAAATTTATAGTAAATACTTAAATGCATTTGTAAATATTTGATTGGCACAAAGTTTGTGATCAGAAAATAAAAGCTAATAATAATATTCAAATGAAAAAATTTGATACATTTTTCACCAAAATTAATTAAAAATATATGTATATAAGTTTGTTTCAAAACTAATTCCCTAAATGAACTAGGCAAAATTAGTATTTCACCTTTTTTGTGACTCCATAAAATGTTAAGTATTTTTTAAAGCAAATTATGACTTTCCATGATCTAAATTTGGCCAAGAGGTTTGGTGAAGCTGGACAAATGACTTAAGGCTTTTTCTTCAAAAATTAAATCAGAGCTTTAAAATTTACAATGTGCTTGTTATCTCATGAGCTTTTAAAAAAATACAGTACATTTAATACAAGAACCAAGTCTTAATCACTTGGAAACTCACATCTCATATACAAGACTTTTAATTTAAAACCTAATACTTTTCCCCCAAGCCATTTGACCATAATCTGTATTTTCCAAAGGTGGCTTATCATCAAATCACCTGAAATTCATAGAACAAACTTAATTTTTGAGCTATAGTCCAGATCTACTGAATCAGAATCATTTAATGTAAAGGGTCAGGCACAAGCCCCCCCACTTCCCATGCGCTTCTACTGAGAAAATCTTGGGAAACACCGGGCTACCTGACTTCCAAAATCCTTTCTAGTTTCTGTTTCCTAAATCTATTTTAGAAAAGACATGTTCATTTTAATGTACCACATTTGCCTAAACTAAGTACAATTTCATGGCAATTAAATAATCAAACTCCTTGCAAATCAAAAAAATCCATGTGATATCAGAAATAGACACAAAATTCTTAAATTAGTTTGACTCTAGTCACACATTTTGGTACAATAATCAAGGAAAAACATGTTGATTTTTGTTTTGCCTTTGAAACTAATCCATATGTCCTTGAAAATATGTTATAAATATGCCCAAACTTTCAGTGAGTACTTGCTCTTTGAATATTTTCTCTTCGAAAATGTGGAAAGTGGAATACATGTGGGACAAAAAATGTCGTGTATTTTACAATTTACTAAGTATTGTTCCTAATTAAATTTTCTTTATTTGCTCATCATATCCAAATATTTCAAAAATAGGTTAATATTAAAATTAATTATTTTAAAAGTTTCAACTAGATCAGTTTTAATTTTTTTCCATTTTGTATCTTAAAGCACAGTGGATTCAATAACATGTAAAATTTAAGTCTATTGCTCCATTTCCACTATCTAACTACTCTAAACCCTCTTCTAGTTTGAAAACTATCACATATTTTATACATGTTTCCTGATTAATACAGAATCTCAGTATTTTCATAGGTATTTTACAAAGAGTTCTTATTTATTATTGGTAATAGCAAGTAATGTTTCTTTGATAGTGCCATAACAATATATGTAATTGAATAACTGAATGTTAAATAAGAATAGAAGACATGACTTAGAACCCATATGTAACTACCCCTGAAATCATTATAATAATCAAATACCTACACTGAAGACAGTTTTTCTCATACTACTAAGGAGAGCACAAGAATTTGAATTATCAGAACAGAAACCCCTCTTCTATAGCTTGTCAGCACTAGGTCAGCACTTAATTGTCAATGACGACTTCTATAGCAATCATTACGCTACATATTCCAGCAAGTTCTTGGTTACTAAAAAAAAAAACAGTAAATCAATAAAAATCTTCACCCCTAGCTTTAGGAACATCGCCTCAATTCATTTATTCAAGCAGTAGAGCCCCTTGTCAGCACAGCACCTTGCTCAAATGAGCCCTGTAAATAGCTTTCTATAGGACAATGGGGCAAAACTACTTCCTGATCGAATGAATGGTGCTTTACTATTAAAAAATTCCCTACTTGGTGTGCCTACTAGTCCAAAGCACCTTTTAGTTCAAGGACTTTACCCAATAGGAAGTGGATTTTTGCATTCAAAGGTCTACCTGAGGCCATCCCAACCCAGATCCTAAGTCTTCTGAGACACTCCTATGATTCAGTCAAAGAGATACTCTTCCTTACTGAAGTAATATACTTTGCTGTGTTTGATGAAGAGTTGTAGAACTTTTTTTTTTCTTCCTTCCTTCTTATCTTTCTTGTCTTTAGGAAACCTGCAGTTTATGGTCCTGTGTTTTTATTTAAAAGCATTGTAATATGTTTTATTCTTATTTATTATAATAATATTTTTATATTGACTATATAAATTGTTATCACAACAGAAAAGAATGTATTATATATTTCATTTTTGTTTTATTTCAGTGTTTATATAATATATAAAACTATTATCATTTTATATATACTTTATTATTTTTAATAATAAAATAATGATTAATATTAACTATATTAATACAAAGGAAATTTTTTTTTTTTTAAAGATTTTATTTCATTATTTTTAGAAAGAGGGGAAGGGAGAGAGGCAGAGAGGGAGAGAGACATCATGTATGGTTGCGTTTCACCTGCCTCCAGCCACAGACCTGACTGGAGACCTGGTTTGCAACCTTGTTATGTGCCCTGGCTGGGGAATCGAACCTGCGACCTTTGGGTTCACAGGCCGGCGCCTTAACCACTGTGCTACCAGCCAGGGCGAGGAAATCCTTTTGACTATGTCAATAAAAGTACAAAAAAACTGGAATGGATTTTAAACACTTATCTATCTTTAAATAACCCACTGTATTTACTTTCACACATACAGAGCAAAGTAATAGTCAACATTTTAGTAGCATTTAAAATAAGCAAAAGCAAAATCTACAACAATGAATTATGATGGTAAAATTGAGCTCCTGGAATGCTACAAATGAAAAGGCAGTTTTGCAGAGTGGTTAACAGCACATGCCCATGGTAGCCAGAGGGACTGCAAAGAATTCTAGCCTGCCCACCAACTAGTTTTATGACTATGAAACTAGTTACTTGATTTCTTTATGCCTTGGTTTTCTCACCTATATAATAGAGATAAAAAGAAGAAGAAAAGTACCTATCTCAGTGCCCTGAGGATGAAACAGTACTTCAAACAGAGCCTGCAGTATGTAAAAAATTGTTTCACTATTTTTATTTGATGAAAAATGTGAAAAATTTCTGTATATTTTTCTTTATAAGGTTTATTAAAAAGTTAATAATTATTTAGGTGGAATTAAATCTTATAATTGAGGTTGTAATTACTACTGAGCTTGGTTTACATATTTGTTGCCGGGAACTGTATTACATTTATCCTATATATGTGCAGGAAACTATAAGGGATAAATTATATTTATTGTAGAACACTGAGGAAGAGGAAGGTGGGTAGGAAAAGAACTTCAGGCTTCCAAAGTATTAATGAGAAGAGAACAGCAATAGGCTTTAGTCACCAATTAAAGGGATATAGGGAAAGGAATCTAGTCAATTCAGTAATTTAGTTTACTGAAACCCAGCAGGGTTAACAAGATGAAATACTGAATAATCAACCATTGACCTAAAGCATTTTAGAGAGAGTTTCCCAGCAGCTGAGAAAGAACAGAGTTTGCAGTTGGGGATGAAATGGTCCCAGCTGGGAAATTTGGAGGACTTCAAAAAGAGAGTGTCATAGTAATTACTTAAAAAAAAATAGTCCTAGAGTTGCCAAATAAAAAAGATGCTGAAGAGCCTTGTGGAAGTGAATTTGGGATAATATAATTCTATATGCAAAAGGTATCTCTACCACTTACTGCCTATGTGACCTTTATTAGATCTCATAATAATATCTATTTCAGAAGACAGCTTTTAGAATTAAAATGTGCTGGGCATGAAGATTGAATGATGGAATGAGAGTGCATAATATTCTCTCCTTCTGTTGCTACTGACTGATAAGTGACAATAGAGGTAGACATGTTGATTCCTAACTTCATTGTCCAAAAGAAAAATCATTTATGACAGAGGTTTTGTGCTATAACAACTCTGAAGAGTAGTAGCCTATTTCTGGACTTTGTTTTTTCAATGAGAGACAGGCACACTCATAATACTGACTTGAAAGTCTACCATGTAATTTCAGAGTAGAAGTTGTCTGGGGTTTTAACTATTGTGGGGAAGACTCAGATGTAAATGCAGTCTTACATTCTGTAAATCTTCAGCCAACTGCTGGGCTGAATAGTGACTAGATTAAGCCATATGATAATGAAACTAGGTTGAAGCTTCTAGTTGTAAATGCCAAAGAATGTCATTCATATTTACACTGGGCCTGGAATCTCAATCAGCTAAGAATATGACAGAAATACAAATTATATGAAATTTCAATAGGTAAATTGTGGACTGAAAGTGAGAGAATAGAAAAATAGTTGTAAAAGTAATCCAGTCACAGTTATATCATCATGTAAACAAGGTTTCATTTTAAAAATTAACACTTTCTTTCTTGTTGTTCTACTTTTAAAATGTCGTTTTTAATTTATTGATTTCCAAGAGAGAAGAAGGAGAGGGAGAAAAACATCAACTTGTTGTTCCACCCACCTGTGCATTCATTGGCTACCTCCTACAGGGGCCCCAACATTGAACCTCCAACTCTGGCGCTTCCAGGTGATGCACCAACCATTTGAGCAACCAAGCTAGGGCACTTCTTCAACTTTTTATTTCATAATTGTCTATTTGTAGTCATAAGAAAAACATGCTATTTTATTGCTGGAAATGTTTTTGTGTTGATAATTTACTTTTGTCTACATTATCTCATTTGATTTTTGCAAATTTTGAGTTGTGAAAAGCCTATGGTATTTCTACTTTATAGATAACAAACTATAAAATGAAGTTCAGATAATTCATAGTTGGTGAGATGAGGATGAAGAAGTTACATATTGATTGGTGGGTAAAGATAATGAGTTTCCCCCAAGGAGATGTGACCACCTAAACTTAGGTATGTGTGGGGGTTCTTTCTTAGATAGTGGAAATAGTACTTAGAAATTTAAAGACTCTCCCTACTGCCTTCTAGGCCTTGGGATGTTCAGGACACCCAGGAATCTTAGGAAGATTGTTACACAAGCTTTCAGAAGCCCACTCTCAAGGACTTTCCCCGTCCTTTGCTATTATAGTTTTGCTTGTGTTGTGCAGAATGACTTGCAATCTTATTGGACCATGGTCAGGACTGCTGGGTCAACAGGTGAGATGTGTCTGCCTTTGTTTCTAACCTCCTGTATTAAGTTCTTTGTTAAATTAGAATGGCAAGGGCTCTGCCTTCATTTCCTCTCCAGAGGCTCATTCCTGGCTGCTACCTAACATTTTGACGATTTCAGATGAAATGGCCACCTACCATCAATCTAACTGAATCAAAGCTATAGATGAGAAGTATGTGAGGAAAATACAACTCTAATAGATCCTGCTACCCGACTTCTATTTTTGCCTTACTTTTATTTACATACTTTATTTTTGGCCTGTGTGATTCTCAGAATGAAATCCAGTACTCCACTTTTATCTCTTTTGTCATTTGAGAGGTATAATCTCTGACTAGATACAGAAAGAGGTATTGAGTTAGTAGGGATTATCTAATGTCTTACTAAAGTTTAAGCTTGGCGGTAAAGGGCAAAATAAAAATTTTAATTTTCCCTTCTTCTTTCTTTCTTAAAAAGTTTTAATTCCATAATCTATCTACAATGAAATGCAAAGCTTCATATGCTTAGACACATGGGTCACCTCTTATAAATTATGAAGAGTGAAAATACCATGCTCTGGAGAGGTGCAGTTGACTTACATTTCATTCCAAGTAAGCTGGAATCTTCCAAGGAGGAAGCATTGTGACAGTACAGAAGGTACATAGTTAGGTTCCTGGCTGGGAACAGGAGATCATTTCAGATACCATTGTAATTATACAAGTGGGCTAATAAAGGCTTTAACTAAGGGTTGGAAATGTGGGTGAATAAAATGAGATGTATCCAAGAGGTTTCTGAAAGTATATTTGTCATGAAGCTGTGATTGAATTCAATGGATAAGGGAGAAGAAGGAAGTAATTGCATCTAAAGTTTCCAGCTTGGGTCATGGTAGAGGATCATGAACAACAGCACAGAAGTGTCTGAATGGGCTATATTAGAAGCATAATTTGTTTTCAGTCTTGGATCTGCATCAATAATTTGTATGACCTTATTAAAGTCTATTAAAAACTGGAGCCCCTGATACTTCATCCAGTTTATCTTTATTTGAAAAGATTGTTATATTTCAATTATATTCCAGTAGTGAAGATCTAGAATTCTTGAAGTAAATCAATCATGTTCACAATAATTACCTTAAATCATAATAACATATTTTGTGTGATCATTATAACTGGAGAAATGAGATAGACACAAAGATATTGTCTGTGTAAAGATTGTGAAAGAATATTTGCCTGCATGATGCATTAATAAAATAACAAAGTTATAATGATGTATATTATAGTATTTATGCCATAAGGAAGTTTAGTCATTATAGGACAAATTCATAAAGGAGTCATTTTCTAATTAAAAAGCTACTTTAAAGGTTCCAAATACAAAGAGATTATATTGAAAAACAATCAAACTAATTTTCTAAGTTTTGAGACTGATGAAGACAAGAGCCATGTTTAAGTTCAGATAGCAGATTCCAAAACTCAGGCATTTTAGTCTACATCCTTGTTAGACCTGAGCATATATAACTTAATTTCAATAATTAAAAATTCCCACTTGAGGCATAACACATGGGCCCTATTCTTTATAAAAATGTGTAATTATTAGATAAAACTAATATTTTAGACAAACTAATATATTACTTCAATATGGTATTTTGTCATTAAAATTTTGAATTAAGTATCAGTCAAAATAAACCATCTCCAGTTGAAATGTCTTTTAGAAGAACTGAGTTATGCTGCCATCTAGTGATCATTTGGTTGCTGATATTCCTTGAGTATCAAAAAGAAAAAGAAAAAGAAATCAAGAAAATCAGATATTCCTTTATTATGTTCCAAAAGTTGGCTAACAAAGCTAGTATGTAGGCTGACATAGACTAGTAAAGGTGTCTAAATACAAATCGAAATTGAGGCTAACATATAAAATAATAATGAATGAAACAAGTCATGAAAAAGTTTATTATTCTTTCTTTTTCCACCCTGGATTTTATTCAGTAGTTATAGTAGTGCCCTTTTATTTTTTTAAATTAATTTATTATTGTATTACTGTTGTTTCATTTCCCCACAGTGCTCTCCCCTGCCCCACCCACGCCATCTCCCCTTCCCTAGTCAATCCCCACTTTCCTGTGTGTTCTTGAGCAGCTCACCTGCGTGTGCTCAGCAGGGGCCTAGGGAGCTCTTTGCAAAGCTAGGTGCAAGCTCAGGGAGCCAGGCAGATCAAGCCCCTTTTAGCCTTCTCAATCCTCCATCTAAGCTCTCATCAGTGCTTGTCTCTCTGGCGTATTTAGGGATATTATCAGAGAAACATCACATTGATGCATATGTGGGCAGTCATGCTCTTTGCTTCAGATGCATTCACCCCCACTCCATACCACCCCCACCCCCTATTCAGCTCTTGACATAGTATAAGAGATGTTTTTTACCATGATTTCTTCCTGCAGGAAAGTGGACTTGAAACGATGGGGAGATGGGAGGGAGGAGCAGTAAGAGTGGCCCTGGCAAGTGGTTCTGTCATCTGTGTGCCTACAGTCAAGAACTTGAAGCAGGTGCCTTGGGCCTGGAGGCCACCGTGCACTGCAGGCCCCGCCTTCTCTAGGAACTGTAGATAACGACCTAAGGAAATAAGTTTACATTTAAAATTAGAGGATAGTTTGGAGGATATATACTATTTATAAGGCTCTTGCTGGGCAGGGAGCCTCTTAGGTCCCTCCTCTGATCTTTCATAGGGGCCCTTTGAACAGGAAGGGGCAGCCTCTGTCTTTTGGGAACCAGAGGCTGATGGGTGCTAGTTTTCATTATGAATCTGTGATTTTCTTCTCCATTGAGAATCACAAACATGGGCCCTCCTGATTACCATCACAGTAGTCACTGGGTTGTGGCCCCTGTGGTGGGCTCTGGGATTCTTCAACCTGAGGGCCCCACCAGGGTGTATGACATGAACTTCAGCCAGGCTGTCCCCAGTGGTGCAGGAGGGGAGGGAAATCCTGGGAAGGGACTGTCTCATTGTGGGGATTTCAGGTGGGATCAGGCACTGGAGCTTTCAATTTACACAAGTTCATTATTCTTGAATTGCTTAAGTGTGAAACTGTAGCAATTTACATTAGAAAGTGGAAGTTCTTTAGTAGAAATTCTATGCTTTTCCTGTTATGGATTCTATATTTTTTGCCCTAATCTTTAAAAGAAATATTCTTTATAATTTATCTCTAGTCTCAGTTTAGATAGATTACATTTTAGGGATCATCATATCTTTCTGCCCAGCCTGGAGGTCTTCTAGGAAAACTCACAAGGTCCACATCAATAGTTGCACAAAGGAAAATTACTCTAAATCAAATTCATGTTCAAATTCAACTTGTCATTCAGGGATTTTCATCAGGACATTTGGCTTAATAAAGTCTGGTGTGGGCACATTTTAATCTAAAAAGTTGCATAAATCCATGGCACAAATTTAAAATTAACCACTTCCAACTATTGTAATTGAACCTATAGGGGTTGAACAAAAGGAACCAAAAGTAAAAAGAAACATTTGGAGGAGGGGAGAACAGCAAGATTGGCTACCACACTCCTGAAGAGGCTTGTGAGATCCAGTACAGGAGCCATAGCCACATGTGGCAACTGAGCCTTGCAATATGGCTCTTCCCAGCTGCTATGTGAGGTGAGTGTAAAATACACACTGGGTTTTTGTTTTTTAAGATTTTTAAATTTATTATTCGCAGAGAGAGGGGAAAGGAGAGAGGCAGAGAGGGAGAGAAACATCAATGTATGGTTGCCTTTCACCTGCCTCCAGCTACAGACCTGGCTGGAGACCTGGCTTGCAACCTGGTTATGTGCCCTGACTGGGGAATCGAACCAGCGACCTTTGGGTTTATAAGGCTGGCGCCTATTCACTGTGCCACCAACCAGGACTCCACACTGGGTTTTGAAGACTTGGTAGAAACAAACTAAAATATTGAATGTTTTTGTGAAAATTATAGTTTTAAATCACAATATGTGGCTATAAAAATGATGCATTTTAAAACTAGTTTTACCAATTTTCTTTACTTTTATTATTGTGGCCACTATAAAGTATAAAATAACATGTATTATATCTTTACTGGACAGAGCTGGTCTGAACAAGTCAGAATTTTCTGCCTTTAAAAATTAATTGTTTTCTTGTCCCCTGCCCTGGGGATGTGGATCCGATAGTAAAAAGCTGATTGCTCTCTTGGTCCTTTCTTTTCTCATTTAAGAACCTACCTGTATCTACCTTAAGCTCACACTACATCTTTTCTCCTCAAGCCCAGGCTGTATGTAGTTATATCCTGGAATTTGTATTTTGACCTCAAATGCTAAAGAGGTGCTTCTTTTCCATGAACACCTTCATTTCGTGGTGTTTTTTTCCCCATCATCAAACATAATAAACTTTAATTGGTATGTTTTAAATTTTTTAATTAAATATATTTGGGTGACATTGGTTAATACAATTTGTATACAATTCTACACTACATCACCTGCATACTGCATTGTGTGCTTGCCACCCAAAGTCAAATGTTCTTCTATCACCATGTATTTCACCTCCTTTACTTCACCCTCACCTTCCTTCCCTCTGGTAACCACCATACCATTATGCATGTGTGAGTTTTGTTTGTTTTTCTTATTTGCGCATTTGTTACTCTCAGTTTTATATCCCACATATGAGTGAAATTATATGGTTCTTAACTTTTTCTGTCTGATATTTTGCTTAGCATGATTTTCTCACCTTTTCTCATGGCTGTGCAGCATTCCCTTGTATATGCACATGGTTAACCTCCTAGCACAATGGTAGTGCATCTGACTCCTCAGACTTCTTCTTCTTCTTCTTTTTTAAGATTTTATTTATTATTTTTCAGAGAGAGGAGAAGGGAGAAAGGCAGAGAGGGAGAGAGACATCAATGTATGGTTGCCTTTCACCTGCCTCCAGTTATGGATCTGGCTGGAGACCTGGCTTACAACCTGGTTATGTTGCCCTGGCTGGGAATCAAACCAGTGACCTTTGCGTTCACAGTCTGGTGCCTTATCCACTGTGCCACCAGCCAGAGCTTCCTCAGCCTTCTTAATTCCTGCTTCTGGAAAAGACATCATAGGATATTTAGAAAAGTCCTGTTTTTACTTTGATGTGGCAACATTTCCTATCCTTTCCCTTGTTGGAATTTATATCTACCTGAGACCAATGAAATGAAGAGTTTAACCTTTTAAACAATTACATAAATTCTGACCATTTCATATAATTCCAATACTAGACATATTTTTTATTGAATAACTTGGTAATATTATAATGATACAATATCTAGCTAAAGTAAAAAAGAAAAACCAAAAACCCTTAGAACTAAGATAACTAAGATTTTAAAACCCATTAAATTTCTTCTCTCATTTCTAATATTTCATTTTATTTATCTTTTCCATCTAATTTTTCTAACTTTTGGCTGATTTTCTCTCAGCAGCAGAAAAACATGTCTGCTAAGCCTTAGGGGAAAACTTTTACAAATAAAAATATTTTATATTTTGGTTTAGTAAGAGTTACTATTTCCTAGTATTCATCCAGCATCAAAATTTCATATTTTTCTCTAAACATCCCTGTGCATTGCTTCTGTGTGTAATTAGTTTAATACTCTTTATTCATGCAGCTCCCCTGGACTTTCTGGCTCAGCGGCCACCATCTCAATTCAAGACTGCTCTACTGCTCCTGGATTTCTCACCTTACCTTTTGCCTCCTTTTCCTCTTCTAATATATTGATATTCAAATTACAAATACTAACAATACTCTACTGGTAATAACTAACTTTGAAGTTTCTGTGAAAGAATGGATAAAATTAGTATTAATAAAAGATACAGCCCTGGGTCGTGTGGCTCAGTGGACTGAGCACTGACCTATGAACCAAAAGGTCACTGGTTAGATGCCTGGTCAGGAAACATGGCTGGGTTGTGGGCCAGGGACCCCCAGTTGTGAGCATGGGAAAGGCAACAGACTGATGTTTCTCTTTCTTTCTTTCTCCCACCCTTTCCCTGTCTCTAAAAATAAATAAGTAAGTGAATAAATAAATAAGATATGAAGTAATTTACCAATACAAGTACAATTCCTGTCAAAATCCCAATGGCATTTTCTTTTTATAGAAATAGAAATAAGCAATCAAAAAATGCTCAGGAACTGCATAAAACACTAAATAGCCAAAGCAATTTTAAGCAAGCAAGAAGAAGCTGAATGTATTATACTTCCTGATTTCAAGATATAGTACAAAGCCACACTAATCAAAATAGCATGGTACTAACATAAAACAGACATCTAAACAAATGCAACAAAATAGCTCATTGATCCATATAATATGCTCAAATAATTTTTGACAAGGGTATTAAAAATACATAATGGGAAAAGAGTAGTTCCTTCAATAACAGTATTGAGAACATTGGATACATGTAAAAGAATGAAAATAGACCATTATTTACTACATACATAAAAATCAACCCAAAAATAGATTAAAGATTTAAATATAAGACATGAAACCATTAAATTCAAGAATATATAGTGAAAAAGCTTCTTGACGTTGGTCTTGGAAATGATTTCTTTTTTTTTTTTCTTTTAATTTTATTGTTGTTGTATTACATCCATCCCTTTTTTGCTCCCCTCTGTCCCCCTCCCCACCCACCCTTTCCCCTCAAAGTTAATCCCACCTGTTGTCCATGTCCATGGTTCCTTTACACTAGGTTCTTGTCTAAGCTGCTCCCCTTCTTTGCCTCTGCCTCCCCCCTCCCCCCAACCCCTTTCCCCCTGACCACTGCAGGCCTATTCCTTGTATTCATACACTTGGTTCTGTTTTGCTTGTTGTTAGTTTTGCACTAAGTGCCCATTGGTGGATGACTGGATCAAAAAACTTTGGTACATTTACACAATGGAATTCTATATGGCAGAAAGAAAGAAGGAACTTGTACCCTTTGCAACAACATGGATGGAACTGGAGAATATTATGCTTAGTGAAATAAGCCAGTCAGTGAAGGACAGGTATCACATATTCTCACCCATTACGGGACAATAATGATTTCTTGATTATAACACCAAAAGCTGAGGCAATAAGAGCAAATATAAACCAATTGGATTATATCAAATGAGATAATTTTTGCACAGAAAAGAAAAAAATAATCTACAAAATGAAAAGAAATACTTGTAAACTGTATACCTGATAAAGGGTTACCTTCCAAAACATGTAAGGAACTGCTACAAATTAATAGTAACAACAAAACAAAAATAATATAAAAATAGGCAAGAAACTGAATAGAAATTTCCAAAAAAAAAAAGGCTTATAAATTGCTGAAATATTTAAAAATGTTCAACATCACTAATCATCAAGGTTATGCAAATCAAAATCACAATGAGATATCACCTCACATTTTTTAGGATGACCTCTTTTTTTAAGATAGTTATTGACAAGGATATGGGGAAAAGAGACACTTTTGTACACTTAGTGGGAATGTAAATTGGCACAGACACTTTGGAAAACAGCTTGGGGGTTCTTCAAAAAAATAAAAATATTACTACGGTTTGATTCAGCAATCCCACTTCTGGGTGTATAGTGAACAGAATTGAAATTAGGATCTTGGAGAGATAAATGCATTTCCATACTTATTATATATTATTCTCAGTCACATGGAAGCAACTGAAATATCTATCAACAGAAGAATGGATAAAGAAAATGTACTATATACATACACAATGGAATGTGGCTTAGTCTTTAAACTATATGTAATTCCTCCATATGATACTGTAAAGAGGTCTGAATGATATTATGATAAGTGAAGAAAGCCAGTCACAGAAGGAGAAATGCTGTATGATTCCAATTCTGTAAGGTATCCGAAGTAGTCAGCCTCTAGGATTAAGGGAGTAGAATGGTGGCTTCTAAGTGCTGAGGGAGGGGGAAATGGGGAGTTGTTATTCAACAGGTGTAAAGCCAAAGTTGTGCAGGATGAGCAACTCCTAGAAACCAAGCTTACAACTTAATATCCATAATTAACAACATTGTATTTTATATTTACCACATTGAGAAAAAAGGGTAGATCTATGTTGATATTTTTATCATAAAATATAGCATAATTAAATATATGATATGATAATAATTGTAATAATAAAGTGGTAGAGAGGAAGCTTTTGGAGAAAATGGGTATGTTTATTGCATAAATAGTGCTGATGATATCACAGATGGATACTTATCTCTAAACATTAGGCTGAATACAGTAAATACACACAGAATTTTGTATGTCAATTATACCTCAATATATTGGTTTAAAAAAAGATACAAACAAATCTTTGAAAGGAAAATAAGAAGAAAATACTGACTTTTGCAAAAGCAAAAGACTAAAAGGGTATTTTAATTTTGAGTCACATCTTTTATTATAAAGTTATCATCTTCAGCCTTCAGTATCTTAATATAATCAGAAGGAAAATGTTGTATTTAAAGTCAATCCATTTTAGAATAAAATTTCCTTAAGAAGAATAAAGGCAAAGTTTTATTGAATCTGAGACAAGTCTTTATTTATCAATACACATTCTCAAGTATGGTTTCCCCCAACTTGGCCACAGGTTTTGGGAAGTTGGTGACAGATGTCAGGAGTAAAAGCTAATGAAAAAATGAAAACAGAATGATTTTTTAAGCTGCTAAAATAATATAGACATGTAGGAGACAGGAACCACTTATTTACTTTCTGTAAAGGTTAAACTACCAATCTAGAGGTCATACACATTTCATGGGCTTTGTTAATATTTTTTATCTCTGTGTTTCCATGCAATAATTATTCTCCCTAGTTTCCTTCAATATGGTGAATTACTTTTTCAGTGAAAGGCTGTTAGGTAACACATGCACTGGTTATCATAAAATATAAACCTAATGATTAGAATGAATATTCCAGCTGAATATAGTCAATATCATCAGGCATTATTAGCCAAAAAAGAGAAAATGACTTGAATGTGTAGATGTCTTTTGTGTTATCCATAGTATCAAGAGAATCTACTTAAAATACAAAACAGATTCCTTTAACAAAGTTTGGTTTCAGCTTTAGAAAAGAGGAAATGCTTGCCCCCTCACTTCCCAGAAGTTACACTGGCTGGAGAGATATCTACCCTTGTAGACAAATGAATTAAAATCTGTCAGCTATCAGCTCATATCTGGGACCTGATTGTTTTTGGCAAGATTTTAGAATTTAAGATTGATTGTAGAAGTTTAAGAGAAGGGAATCAAATTATATTCACCATTTTTTTCACTGAATAATTGTTATTTTACTTTATTCTTATATAATTTTATTGAGTTTATTGGGATTACATTGGTTATTTAAATAGGCTTCAACTGTACAATTCTATAATGCATCATCTGCATATTGCATTGTGTGTTCATCACCCATAGTCTAGCCTGCTTCTATCACCATTTATCCACTCTTTATTCTTTTCAACCTGCCCCCCATTTCATTCCTTCTTGTAATCACTATACTGATATCTTTGTCTATCAGTATATTTTTGCTTAATCCTTTCGCTATTTCACTAGCCCCTAAAATCCCTTCCACAGCTATCAGTCTGTTCTCTGTATCTATGAGTCTGTTTCTATTTTTATTTGTTTATTTTGTTTATTAGATCCCACATATAAGCAAAATCATATGTTATTTGTCTTTTTCTGACAGACTAATTTCACTTAGCATAATACCCTCTAAGTCCATCCTTGCTGTCATGAAATGTAAGAGATATGACATGAAAGAAAAGTTTGCTGTAGATTATAAGAATGGCTATTTTTATTGGGAATTATCATACCAAGTAGTTTCTTGTGGTGGATATTTTTTTAAATGTATGGCCACTTAGTCCTTTATCTTCTGTCAATGTTTGGAGAATGCCTTACTTTAAGACTATTGATAGTGGGGGAAAAATACTCTCCTTCAGCAGAAACTAAAAATGCTAAATCCTCAACCTCCCCCCAGCCTATGTAGCTTATTAATAAGCAGTTGTTAGCTGATGAGGCTATTAGTAGATTATGAAAGTTGGCATTTATGAAAATGGAAGTATCTAATGCTTGAAGGAATTTTCAACTTTCCAGTTTTTCAGTATGGTTTTGTTTATTACTCCTGGCAATTAATACAAAGCTTATTTCTTTGGTTTGTCCAGTGATTCTTTTAATAAACTAATATTCTTCCTTTTCACATAGAATCAGTTCACTGAATAAAAAACCTGATCAGTTCCAATTATATACCTCCTTTCACTATGGCCTCCTTCTCTTTGGAATTTATAGAGTGTATCATCTTTTACCTTTGTTCTCTATTTAATTATAAACTGCTGTATCTTGGAACCCTTGTTTTTTATATATCCTTGGTATCATCCATTGTGTTTAGCAAAAACTACTTTCATATAGATGATTGGATGAAGATATAATGACATAGAAAAAGCATAGACTGGAGAAATACACAGAGCAAATACTACTCAGCTAAAATCTTACTTGGCGTAGGCCACAGCGCATCTCTGGGTTACAGATTCTTCACATGTAAAATGAAATTGTCAAATGAGGTTTGTGGTTCTAGAAATTCATGTCTATATTATGTGTCATAGCCTGTTCTGTTCAGTAGGCCTTGAAGTTAAAGACACTTTAATATAATATTCCTTTGTAAATTTTCAGAAGCAGTTATGCCTAACATGTAGGCACAGTACAAATTTAATTCATGTTTCTTTCCTTGTTTCTTGTTGTTTTTCTGCCCCAAAACTGAGGATTGACTATACAGGTACCAAAATAACCACAACTTAAAGGAAGAGATTATTTTGAGTATCTGTTTCACAAAAGTACAACTTTCTTTTCATCTTCCTTGGTGATCTCAGTTCCTCTAGTTTCCAGCCTCTAGGCCTTAATTTCCTGTAATTATTTATGTCTCAAATCCCCTGATTTCACTCCCCAGCTGCTTCTTTGGTCCTGTCTTTGCTTGGGGATGAAACAGGCATGATAGGCATAGCCAAACTCTCCACATCTCAGCAGATAACACTGATGAGCCATGTCACTCCTTCTTGCTGAGCCTGCATGTGTCTGGCCAGTCTTCTGAACACCACTCCAGGAAGCCAATGCCAATCAAGGTTGGCACAGTTTGTTGCAGCACTTAATGTTAGCTCACTTACCACTCATTTAAATGCTTTGGGGGCTTGTTTTTTTGAACAATCCACAGATGCATTTTCCAAAACATCCTTTTAACTAGTGTGCAGGCATGGGACTTAGGTTCTGCCAAGCAGATGCACCTGCATAAAACATGGATGAGGAAATAAATAGCATGAAGCATGTGGGTCTCCTGGGGCAGCTGTGGTAGAATTTCTAGTTCGAATTGTAGGGGCAATGGCAATGGCAATGTTTTTACATTGTAACAGTCTTATGTGACTTGAGCATTTTTCCTGGATTTTATGTCCTCTATGTGTATCTCCTAAGAATGTAGTGCACAGGCTTAAAGGACAACATTATGACCCTGTTATGTGACCTCTACTAACCAATTCCTTAACAAATAAACTACCTAGGTTAGTTTTAATTGTCTGTGACTAAAAACCATGATCTATAATACAAAGTTCAATGTACTTGCTATCTCTGTCAACTAGTAATGTGTTTATAACAACAACAAAAAACACCAAAAAACAAAAACTGACACACAGTGGTTACACATGGGGTTTATTTTTCATATGGTGATCAAAGATGTCAGTCTATCTTCAGCACCTGAGTTTTGGCTTCATTGTCACCTGATGACTTTTACATCCCTGTTTTTTCTGCCCACAGGTAGCAGGGAAGAGGGAGGGAAAAAGTCCTTGTAACATTCTTATTTAGAAAGGATGTCCTATCCAGGGACTAATGCTGACATCTCATTGGCTAGAATTGCATCACGTTCCCTGACTGAAGCATGGAGGCTGGCATTTTATCATCCTGCTTTTAGAATAACAATAATTAGGAACACATATGAAATGATTACTTAATATGCGTTAGAGTTTTTGGAGGGCATTTAATAGCATCCCTCTAGTCTACATTTGAGGGTGGAAGAAACCAAGAATTTGACAGATGAACATTACACTATCAATTTTTTTATGCATAATGTTCTTCCCATTTCATGTGTACGTTTTTGTCCAAATAGGCTTGTTATTTTAGACCCCGGAATTTCATTTATTATTTTATCCAGCCCCTGACAGAGCTGGACAACATCAGGTTGCATGGTAGACACACAACATCAGGATGCAGGGGCAACATCGTTTATTGCTGGTGGCAGAGCTGAAGAGGAACCAGAGTTGGTCAAATCACACGCGGTGTGCAAGTCATTACACTAACTTTTGATGGGTTGAAGAAGTGGGTGGGTGAAGGGTCAGGAGTGCTGCATTGGTAGAATGTTCTCCCACAGGAATGTGAGGAAAGGAAGATGCGTACTCTCCCCTGATGACTCTTTAGAGTTAAAGACAGAGAGCTAGAAAAGAAAGTGACAAAGCACTCCCAGTAGTAATGGTATCATTGTTAGTATTCATTCCATCATCCCAAATTATTTTTTAAAGGATAATGATGATCCATATTAAGTTGATTCTATTTTTAGCCCTCTCTTAATAGTTTCAGGGGGAATATTTTTAAAGGCGAAAATATATTATGTCTCCATGTACCTTCATATTTCCACCAAATTTTTATTTTATTTGTGGAGCAAAATGAGATTTTTTAAAAATGTAAAAATGTGGTCCACACATACCTCTCCAGCCCTGACTCCCTCTTGTTCTTATAGTCTAGTGAAAACAATCTGCCTGTAATGATCAAGATATATTTTATTCTATTCTCTGCCTCTGTCTGCACTTAGACTTTTGCTATTTCCTCTCCTTCAAATGTATTTTCATGCCTCTTTTATCTAACATTAAGTGTCCTTCAAACTTCGGTTCAGACACTATTTTATTCCATTAGGAGTACTTCCCTAAATCTCCTGAGTGTAAATAATCATTTTCTGTGATTGCCTGATATCACTTATCATGGCATTGAAATTATAGGTCATATATTTGTTAACTCAACTGAGCTACAAGTGGCTTAGGTTAAAGATTGTTGTTTCTTCTTAATATTCGTATCTTTGTAACTTAGCACAGAGCTTGTTCTATAGTAAGTCTTTAATAACTGATTTTTTAATTGTTGAACTTAAGAGGAAATAGACAATAGAATTATTAGAACAGAAAAGGTTTTCAGAGAAAGGCAAATAGTGCTTGATGATATATTTAGTCAAAATATATTTTAGAAGTTTGGGAAATGGAATGGTTCTTTAAATAGTAGATCTTTAACTTTTGAAATAACACATTAATTTTTTACAACTTAATAATATATTTTGACATTTGAAAAGAAATATCATTCAATGACATGGAAATCGTATTTTTTAAAAGTGCATTTCAAAAGAATAATTTAAAAAATCAACATGATTTCATGAGACTGTTGTAAAATGATAAGCATTCTTAGATATACGAGGTCCATCCAGAAAGTATCCAGCCATACACTATGAAAAAATGAAGACATTTATTGAAGAAGATATATGATGCAAGAAACATTGTACATAGGACAATGATACCTCAGTCCCCTTTAAATAAGACACTTTGGGACCTTGTACAATTCTTCTAGCACTTTTCCACTGTTCAGAACTGTAAAATCCTTTGTTGGAATCACCGTCATCTGCCTGTTGTATTTTCATGAATTTCATAGGTGATCTCAACTCTCTTTCTTTTCATAGGTGACTTTTGCTTGGGGAAACCCAGAAACCACAGAGCAAAAATCTGGGCTGTACAGGGACTGAGTCACCTCTGATTTTATGGTCTGACGAAAAATTCCCCTATAAGACGTGATACATGAATGGGTGTGTTGTAATAGCTGCCAATCACCAGTTGCCCATAGCTGAGTTCATTTTCATTATATTTCATCTCTCAACTGATGAAGAACATTGAGGTAGTAGTTCTTATTAATTGTTTGGCCTGGAGGGGTATATTTATAATGATACCTTCCCAATAAAAAAACCCAATTAGCATGGTCTTGATCTTGCTATGACTTAGCTCCACCTTCTTTGGGTATGGAGAACCAGGTGACTTCCATTGGGATGACCAGCCTTCATTTCATAGCACAGACCCACCATTTACCTCTGGTTATGGCCTCTTGAAGGAATCTGGTTCATTGGTAGCAGTTTGAATGAAGTCATTAGCAACTGCACTATGATGTTTCTGCAGAAGCCACACAACAAATTTTGTCATGACACATTTCCTGCATCAAAATTTTAGACTCAATAGTTTTTAGAATCCCCAGTCAGCTTCTAGTTCTTGCATTGTCAGTTATGCATCTTTGTTGATTGCAGCCCATACACATTCAACATTTGCAGGTGTTCTGCTTGTTGCAGGACTTCTAGAACATGGGTCACTTTCAACAGATTCTTGACCATCTTTAAAGCACTTGTGCTGCACTTTTATTTGTCCTGTACCCATTGCATCATCCCCAAAAACCTTTTAAATCATCTGCATAGTTTCCACAGAGGAATGTTCAAGGTTAACGCAAAATTTGATGTGCACATTCCTTGCTTTACTTGCTCAGTCATTTGACTGTATTGATTGCCACACAATACATATGCTCACTTCATGGCATCTACTGCTCCCATAGACTAGTACAGTGACGTCATAATTGTTCATGCATATGCATTCCAATCCACTCTCCTTGGCTTTCAGATTACATTAATGTTATGCAAACCATTCTTGTTATATTAACAATGGCTGGAGATTTTCTGGACAGACCTCATATGTTTTTCGTTTTTCATTCACATCACGAGCATCATGAGGTATTTGTAAATTAATTTATCTGCCTAATCATTTTCATGTAGAATGTATCAACTTTATATACTAATTAATTCCAGCACCAGAATAAAAAAGTGTATATAGTGTTTACATTCTAAGTTAAACCTGAGAAACATTTAGCAGATAACAAACAATCTGGATATTTTTCATTGACTTTTGAATATAACAACACATTGTCAATTCAATGACTAACTTTTGGAGGAGCATCTTTTGAATATATGGTGTATTTTGTTTGGATAAACTGCAAGTAAAGTCCTATCTTTCAAATGGTATCTGTAGAGAAAACCTGAAAGAACACTGTTGATCAATGAAGGCTAGACTTGGCTTTTACATCAGATTTCAGCAGATGTTTTTTTTCTATAGAGCTCTGATGAGACTGGCATCTTTCTGTTCATTTTTTATGTCTAAAATCCATAGGGGCAGCATTCCACTTCCATATAACCATATTTAGACAAAACCAGTTAAGTTACTAGCTACTCATGGATAAACAAAGTACTGCATGTTAAACCTTTCTTTTCTGTTTTCTTTCCTTGAGTTCTGGATTAAATTTTAAGAATATTTATAATTATTTGATATTTGCTACTCATTTAAATATATTAAAAAATTTCCACAGAAATTTTTGTTTTGATTTGCATAAAATATTACAATATATTAGAAAATATTGATTTCAAATTAAACTGTTAAAAATTAATGATAAAGATTAAATTCTCAAGGCAACCAAGGAAAACAGTAACCTATAAGGAAAAGGCCATTAAATTATCATTGGATTTCTCAACAGAATACTGAAAAAGAGTAATTACCAGCCAAGAATAACATATCCAGGAAAATAATTATGAGGAATAAAGAATTTCCCAATGAGAATTTATCACCAGAAGACCTCCACTGCAAAAATACTCAAGGTACAATCTTATTATACCTGAAGCAAAGAACAAAATATCACCAACAGGCAGTGATACTACAACCCCCTTTTAGAATAGGATGTTATACACTTAAGTATCACATAAAGGTTGTAGGAGGTAACAACATTAAATAACATTAAAAAAGAGGAAGAAGGCAATAGCTACTGCCATTCATAAATGAACTTAGAGCATTAATAGAGAATTTGTGACAATAAAAACATAAAAGGGGAGGGAGGAGGTTAAGGTATAAATTTGCAAAGGGAGATAAAGATTAGATACATTCTGAAGAAAAAGGACTACTGTATATGTGAAACTTTCTTTTGCATAAACTACACACAAAAATCAAAAACTGAAATGCAAACTTGAAAAAGAAGAAACAGAGAAAAAAGTATGGAATACCACCAAACAAAAACAACAGAGAGAACCACAAAGGAAAAGAATCAATGGAGGCACCAGAGCTACCAGAAAACAAAAGATAAAATGAGTATAGAAATCCTCACACCCTGGCTGGTGGTCTAGTGGATAAGGCGTTGGCCCATGAACCTAAAGGTCGCTGGTTCAATTCCCCAGCCAGGGCATATAACCATGTTGCAGGCCAGGTCTCCAGCCAGATCCGTGGCTGGAAGCAGGTGAAAGGCAACCATACATTGATGTCTCTCTCCCTCTCTGGCTCTCTCCCTACCTCTCTCTCTCTAAAACTAATAAATAAAATCTGAAAAAAAAAAGAAATTCTCACAAATTTTACTTGTTTTAAAGAAGTGCAATTTACTAAGACCAAGTTGGATGCTTTGTAGTTAATGTTTATTCATATAAATCAATGTATTTATTCCTTCCTCATTTAGCCATGCCAAAATAACTGATAATGTTCATATTTGCCTACTTAATCATTTCTAGAACCAATTATTTATTTGAATTTATGTTTTCTCAGTCATTCATGGACAATTAATCATTCTCAGAACTGCTCAATCCTAAAGAGATTTGACAAATGTTGCATTTAGAAACAGCTTTGTTTTCCAAACTGTACTTTCTTCACTTTGTTCTTTCTTATTACTAAGAATATTCACATAAAAATAGTATCAAATTAAATCAATTTCAGTTAAGTGTACTTAATATCCTCTTGAAATTATTACAAGTCAATAAAATGCAATATTGCTTGTATTAGCATAAAGTCTGTTCCAAAAGTATCAAGTCACTGTCAATATAATTAAAACAGTTTGCACTGCTGCTACTTTGTGGACAGACCTAGTGTCCATGTTGAAAAGCAAGCCCAGCACAATGACCTTTCTTCCTAGTCGCATCTCTATAAAAAATACTGTTGTATTCCATTACTCCAATAAAGGAACTGTAAAATATTTCCTCAAAATTACCTCAACTAACTCTTAAGTTAGTTTCTATTGTGCAAAATAGCAAAATTTGATTTCATAAATATTAAAGTGAACTTCTGATAGATTTGGGCCATTCTGTTTCTTTGAACATCACTTTACAAAATCATTTTCAGAGTAGGTATAAGTATGGCAAGGAGTAGTCACCTATAAACTTACTAAACATGTTACCAAGATCATTTTGATAGCTTCCATTTTTAAATTTCTTCAGTCCTATAACTTTTAGTTTTCCATAGAGCAGTCATTAACACTTTAGAATGGCCTCTGAAAAGTGGGGACTTATTTTTGTAAACATGTTATCAGTCCATTTCTTTATCCTTTTTACCATACCAAATATTCAGGCTAATATGGTGTTTCACTCACCCTCTTGCAGCTTTGTTTCCTTTGTGATGACTTCATTTTTAGCTGCAGAAACATTTTATATTTACCTACCAACTAATTAATGCTGGTATTCTATTTTTTTGGAAATTATTCAGCAAAAAATTGATCTCCTCCTATTTCTTAATATTCACACTATCCATGTGCCTGAAATATAATCACTAGCCAGGGAAATATGGTATAAAATCATGTAGATAAATCAAGATCAACGTTTGATATGAGAAGTTCTATTGTACCAAGTTATGTGACATGAGAGTAGCAAATAGGTGTATTCACAATAATAAAAAAAAAAAAAGCTAAGTTTGTAGAGATGCAGGTGAGAAAAGCTATAATTGAAAAATGGGATTCTGAAGTGAATTCTGCACTCTGTGCATCTATTATGCTTGTTATTTGGAGACTTTCAGAATTCCATAATCACCTATTAAAGTTGAAATGTCTGCTTTAAACTTAATAAACTAACACCTTTGGTGTGATCTTGGGTAAAGGAGAAAGTAGCCAATTTTTAGCAACCTAAGTTCTCCAGAGTAAAGGACAATGAATTGGCTGAACCCAGCTTGAAGAATCTGAATAGAGAGACTCAGACAAAAAGTGTGATAAAATATAGATACAAGTGCCATTTCCCTCAGTGGGTATCAGAATCACAGTTAAACTGCTAAGTATGCATTGAAGATAGGAAATTGAGTCATTAATAAAAGCAAGTTGCCCAGCCAGTGCAAGTGGAATAGGGCCATGTGGCATATAGAGTAAGGGCAAGATTCTTGATAAGAATTCTCTCTGGGAGGCTATGACCAAGAATTGGCTGGACAACAGCACAGGGCTCACAGCGAGTGGCAACAGCCGACTTCATAATAAGTAAGAATGTTGAGCTCAAATTTTCTCCCTCTTGCCTAAGGTCAGTATATGCATGTGTTACTGTGATCTTTTACAAATTGCTCTTAAGGATTAGTGTAAGCAACCTCAGACCAACTGAATAAAACTGATATTAAGCAGTTAATTTTCAGAATATTAGAATGCTGATATATAACCTAAGTACAAGAATACCCTGGATCATACACCAATTAGTCTAGAAAGCAATTTAGATAATGTACTCTATTGTTGGAGATAATGAAGCACACACTTCATTTTTTTTTTAATCCTGCTCAAAATTGCAGATCTAGCTTGAAGCATCTTATGGTAGCAGAAGGAAAGAAAATGATAAAAGAAAAAAAATTACACTGATGTCAAAGGAATATACCAAAGGGTCATAGGAACCATTTGAAAGCTGTCAACAACCAAAGCTGGAACAATTCAAATAACAGAATAAAGACTATAAACTTAAGTAAAAGATGCAGTGGAAATAATATTAGATTTCTAATCAAGCAGTTCAGTTCTGGTCTTAATTCTGCCACTTTGTAGGAGTACATACTCTTTACTTCTGTAAGACTGATTTTCATGGATGATTCACATTAGAAGAGGCCTCTTTCTCATTGCTTTAGTTTCTGTAAAAAGGATATTTTTCCCTAAACACCCCTAGCTTTTTGTTCTGCCTTTATTCCTTGCATCAGTGGAATGACTTCCATTGATGGTGGGTTATCTAGGAGATAACCTAGAAATGGTTCTAAATCGAAGACACTTGGTATCTTACATACTTTCTTTCCTGCTCAGGACCAGTGTGGGCCAGGTGAACAAGGGCTAAAGGATTTGCTATTTGGGCAAACTGACCCCTTGGAAGTCACTGTTTTTCTTTCTTCTTCACTGAAATTTTACTAACAGAATCACCAGCACACTATACATATATAAGCTTAAGATTCTGCCTTCAATTCCTTGAAAAGTCATTTCTTCCAGTTTTATAAAGTCTATGAAAGAGGTGGGGTGAAAAAAGCAGGTTATTCTATACACAGCCTGGTCATTTGGGCTTTTCACACTATGTCCTCCGTACAAGTTTTATCAGACGAATAAGAGATGTTTTGATTTATCTTCTGCCTTCGACTTAGTGGTCAATTGGCTCATAACTTAGATGAGGGAAAGGAAGTGCTTCACTGAGATTCTCAAACGAACCTCAGCATTCCAGAAAACCAAAATAAAATCATTTATGTTGTCATAGCTTGAAAATAAATTATCATATAAATATGTCACCACATAGAATTGAAGCCTTTGAAACTAATAGCCATTAGTATTCCACATCTGTGTAAAAATATATTGAATTGTTAGAATTTCTGATACTATCCAAAATAATGGTGAGATGCTCAACTTGTTTAATCTTGATTAACTTTATAGAGTGGACTCTTACATATTCCTAATTGCCAATTATTTCCCTCTTTTTCTGCTTAGTGTATGTTCAACATAAAACTATACTTTTAATTAACTTCTGCTCAGTAAATAGATATTCAGATGCACATTTTGTGCTTCAGAGCCACAATTAAAGCTGTAGGGCTAGTTTTGGTAACATTTTTCTAATTAAAATACTTGTAGCTGTACTTAGCATGCCTTAAAATGTCAAGTAATTGACAACCCATAAGTGAAAAATTGATCCAATTATCAAGCCAGCTAAAACTTCTTTTCTTTATTCAACTGCTAAGATTTATTATGGCCATTAGAATTACAGATGTTTATATGTTTGCTTTTAGTCATTGGAATTCATTTAACTTTGCCTTGCCCTCAGTGTTGTTTCTGCTGTTCAGAGGGATACACAATTCCTCAATCTTTGAAGTGCACATTTAGAAAAAGCCTCTCGAATCTGAAGCTTTCATTGGAATTTAGGAAATATATGTTTTTCCCCTTGTCTCCATATGGTTCTTTGGGTAATGAATCACAGAGGAACACAGCTTGTCCGAAGATATGGCTTCTTAACAACATCTTATTTAATTCATTTAAGATATGCAAATAGAATAAAACAAAAGAAAACAAATGTTAACATCTAATTACAGCTTTTTGGTTAGTCTCTCCTGCAATGTAATAAAAATATTTAATCCTCTAAATAAAAGCCAAAAAACTTGCAAAATATCAATTTTATGTAGACTTGAAAGTTAATTTTAAATAATTATTCATAAACCAGAAAATAAGAATTAATCTTTTCTCATTTATATTGTTTTCAGATCATTATTGTGGCAAAAAGCAATATATATTATTTATGAAGAATCTTCACCAATAAATATTAACCAGTTAGAAAAAGTCATTTCAGAATATAGGTTGCAGATGTTAAATTAGTATCTGGATCTAATAACTATAACTAAAATATTAAAATAAAGGTCAAACTGATTCATTTGTTACAGATGCCATAGACATATTTTATTGATAGTATTTTACATTGTAGTAACAGATGTATCTAGATTCTAATGAAATTTTCTCTTACCCAAAACCCCATCACAGTATTTCTCTCTAAGTAAACACAAGGTTCTGAGCTTAGTACTCAGCACCCTTCAACCCTAGATTCTAGTCCTTCCTCTCATCCAACCACATTTCTGGGAATCCTGAAGCCACCCAGCAACATCCAGCATGTCTTGATCAACACCACCTGTTTTCTTTTTCCTCTACCATTGTCTTATTTCACAGGAGTCTCCAAGAAGCTCCAAGAAGACTAGTCTTAAATTTACTTTTACCAAGAACATACCTTTATGAACCTATTCCAAAAATAGTTTCTTATTTTAAATTCCACAGACATCTTACAATATGTGCTTCACTATAAGAAATGTACTTATAGCCAGTTCTCATTATATGTGGTAGACACACTTCCTAAAATCACTGAAAAGACTGAATCATTGCTTCTTGGTGAAATAAAGGTGAAATAAAAAGTGAGGTTCCTGGAAACCTCTGGCCATAACAACATTTTCCTTAACCGATCAATAGATAATCTTACTTTATATGTGTTCCTGTTCAAGACATCTTATTTAATGTGTATTATTGAGTCATTAACATTGAACTCATAGACAACAGCACTATCCCTCAACACTAAATCAAGCTTATCTAACGCACACCTATTTTCTCATAAGGCACATTACAGCCTTCCTAAATTTGGGAACAACGTTTCAACACTAGGTTTGGGGGTTATTTTAAACAGCTAAGTCACCAAGAAGAGGTACAAAAACATGAAAAACATGGCACTAAATAAAGCATAAAAAGGACACCTTCTCCAGTATAAAAGTTGAAAGAAGACGTCTTATTAGAGCAAAGCCTTGCTTGACCTCAGCTGGAAACGTGTGCCTCAAGCATCTCAGTTTTCTTTGCTATGCTGAGTGTGTGCATGCCCAAGAATGGAATGACTGTGAAAGTCCTTGAGTGCTGATAATAAGAATCATTGCACATTTCTTAGTTGTTTCTACCCTTCTGTCTTGCTTTTAGAATGACACACTCCTTCCCATAGTGATTAATCCATTGTAATACCTGTAATACTACTCTCTGAATGTGTAAAGTAAATTTCATTTGAACATTGCGTCATAAGTGTGAATATTAGTGTTTAAATTCATTTGATTATGTGATCTCTGATTTTATCTGGAAACATGAATGTAAAGTTCAATGGGTAAATTTTATTTAGAACTAAAAATGCAAATATAAAGGAACAAGTCTAACTGTTTCAAGTGACAGCTTTAGAGGTAAATATAATGAGAGCACAATATTACTTCATTGTTGGTGATAAAATTCAGACCAAGCTCTCAGGACAGAGGCACCAGCAAGTATAGCAATAAGGAGGCTGTTGAAATGATCTGGATTTGAGCTGATGGGGAGGAGGCTGGCCCAAGGCGGCTGCAATATAAAAGAGGGGCCGTTTGAGAGAGAGAGTTCTTTAAAGAATTAATTTGAAACTTCCTCATAAGACAGTTGTTCTCAGATGTCAATAGCAAATAAAAATAATTTTTATTCCAATCTATGTATAGCATAGGATAGATTTTTTTAAAAGTAAAAGAAAATTAATTTGTAAATATAGAATAACATAAGCCATGACAACCAAAGAGATAAAAAAAAAACAAACTGACATTTATTAACAGTGAAAAACCAGGATAGTACTTATAGATATTATTTTCATTGTAAAAATTCAGAAAATTGAGGTTTCCCTAAGGAAGATAAATCACGTTCAAAGTGTTTTTCTCAACAACTTGCTCAATTCCTGGTATTTCTACTTATAACTATGTCCTTAAGGAATATAAATGGAACCAGCAGATGTGAATGAAAATGGCTATGACTAAACAAGTTTCTTAAACAAACAAACAAAACCAACCAAGCTCCCAAAGATTATGAATCACACATGTGTCATCCTCTCATCTGATGTCAGACTGCTAAACATTCAAGATGTTGCCAAATTGAAAAAGGAAGTGCATTTTAATTTTTGCATTATTTTGTTTCTTTTCCATGATAAAAACCAACAATCAATTTTAATAAACCTGGTTTTTTTTTTTTGTTTTTGTTTTTGTTTTTTAACTTCAATTATGCCACATTCAAATTTGGCCAAATCCATTATCTTGCATCCTGTTTCATTAAAGCACATTTTCAGAACGTTAAATTGGTGGATCCATTGCTTCCTTTAGGTAATTAATGTATAATACAATAAAGGCTCTAATGGAATATTCCCCAAACTCCTGTATTAGTCCGGTATTAGCAATAGCTGGTGTATTTCACAACAGGTATAAAAATGGAGCTTGTCTTTTTTTCAATTGCTTCTTTCTCCATTAGGAGGAGCTATTGTCTTTCAGAAAAAGAAGAAAACTGCACAGAGAAGTATCTTCATTTCTCGCTCATCTGGTATCGGGTTTTTGTAGCTCTGGATCGAAATTTATTCCAGAAAGCATTCTAGGGTGCTTCAGGAATGTCTGTGTTACTATTAACTCTATTCATGATTATTCCACAAAGCATTTGCTTTTCAGCGGAGTATGTCTCTATGCTTAGCACTTTGCATGGCACAGCATTATATAATTTAACTATTTCCGAAATTAAAAGAGCCACATTAAATTAGATGCTTATTTTTGTTGTTTTTGTTGGTTTGTTTTTCTGTGGGTTTGTTTTTTGTTTGTGTTGTTGGTGTAGTTGTTTTTGGCTTGTTTTGTTGTTGTTTTTTCCCCCCTCTTTTTTAAAATAACACATTAAAATAATCACTGGAAAAACCATAGGGCAAATTGTCCTTAATGATATATTACTATTAACCTTTCAGATACTTCTTCACCTCTATAAATATTTAAGCATTACATATGTTCTTCTACATATGAACTTTAAAAAAGACCTTTAAATATTTGATTGTTCGCAATGATTATACTGAAAAAATGAAGTATTTTAGAATCAATCATATATTTACTGGTAGTGCAAAACTTGAAAGTCTTAAATCTAGATTGATGTGCTTAAATATACAATTAGAAATTGAGTTGTGTTTGATAATCATAGCAAGTGATCTTTTGATTTTTTTTTTTTTTTTTTTTTTAGAAAGCTAATTATCATGGAGAACACGATTCAAATGAGTAGGCAATGGTGCAGAGAGCATGGCCACTGAGCAGAAACAATACACAATAAAAGTCTTTTAATACATTCAATTCACTAGCATTAAAATACTCAGGCCCAAGTTTCTCTCGTGTAGAAGCATAATAATTGGTCAGAAGAGCCTTCCAGTTGGTTAACGGAGTAGCAACTAATAAGTCCATTGTAAGCAATCAGCCTTGCATTTCTCATCGCTATATTCTAAAACAAAAAAGTTCTCAATTTTGACATTTATTGAATACTTTGCCTAACAAAAGCAGAATATAATCTTTTTAAGCTTGGAGAACATTCACCAAGCAACTATATTTTGCGCCATAAAATCTTTAAAAATTTAAAATAATAGAGAGTATTTACATGGTCTGTTCCAGAAGTATTGAGCCAATGCCAATATAATTAAAACAGTTTGTGCAGCCAATACTTTCAGGACAGACCTCATATAAAAATGAAATAAATAGAAATAAAAGAATAGAACTTGAAATATACTCTCAATGTAGTTAAAATAGAAATCAATAATTTAAAAAAATAGCTAGAGAACCCAAATACTCAGAGATTAAAAAACATACTTTTAAATTACATGAGGCAAAGTAGTCAAGAGACATTTTTAAATATTTTGAACTAAATGAAAAAAAAAACTTCTCAAAATTTGTGACATGTAGGAAAAACAGCACTTAGAAATTTGTGTCATTTCATGCACATATTGGAAAACTATGGAAGAAAAATCCAAAGTCAATACTATGACCTTCCACGTAGAAAGGAGAAATCATGAAGGAATCTTTTTCAGTAAAGAAGAAACCAACAACCCAGAAGTTAGATTGGGAAGTTTTGGGTGTTTAATTACTAAATAACAAATATCCTGAAATTATCTAGAACATGTATTTATGAACACATTTGCTTATTTGCTAAGAATAACTGCTTAAAAGTACTAGAATTAGATTCAGGTATGTTTATATTTAAGATTTATAATGCATACTCTTACCAGGGATTTAAGAAATAACACTACTGTTATATGAAGATCCTAATTTTCATAAACACATCTTAAAGCTAAACACATTATTTTTATTGGTTGCCAGTTACGGAGGCAAACACACTGCATGATAAAATTTTATTTTTCTATAGAATAAATAAATCTAATTATGGATCAAGTCTATACTGGAAGTACCAATTTTAGTTCCTAGAATGAAATTTAAAGTCTAAATAAGGACATGCAAAATGTTCTTCACAGATTAGATTTGCAGTATGAGCATCATTTGGAAGCTTGGGAAAGATGTAAATACATGGACTCCACGTCACATCTATGAATTCAGATTCTCTGGAGGAAAGATGCAGAAGCGGGTTTTAATGCTTTTGCATTCATTCATTTTTGAGAAACACCATTTGGACCCTGTACTAACAGGAGCCTTACACTTAAGAGTTTCCCATGTCTTTCCTCCTTTGTCTTACCGAATCCAGTGTCATGGAGTAAATATCTGAGTCTCAGGTGCTTTATATTTCCTTCTCTGTTTTGTTTTTCACCCACACATACTAGGTTATATTTAACTTGACTCCTTTTCTGTGTTAAATATTTAGTCAGAGCATGTCAAAGTATAAATGTAGTTTTACTATCCGTCTGAAAAATCTATCAATAATTTTACTCATATTTTAATTTTCTGGTCAGTTTTCTTTAGTGTGTCTTTGTTTATAATAATTTTAAATTCTCAGGTTTTTGTGGGTTATCTAACAGGCTTAAAAATATTTTTAACCCCAAATTATACACATGTACCTTTCTTTTTCTAAATGATATGTTACATTTTTCATTACATATTCACCAATAATTATTTTAATAGACTTTTCTCTATTATTTTTTATGTAAATTTTAATTATAGTTTTCAGGGTTTTAGTTTTTTGCTCATTTTCTCATTTCATGTGTTTCTCTTTGTATTTCTCCTATGTTAAAACTTTATATCAACTCATTCCTGTATGTCAGAATTTTTAAATTAAATGTTCATATTTATCATTTTTGTGTTGTTCTTTATTATTCTTATGGTCTTTTTCAGTTTTAAATAATAAATTACAAAAAAAATTCTTTCATTTGATTTTGGATTTTGATTTTAGAGACAGGGGAAGGGAGGGAGAAAGAGAGGGAGAAAAACATTGATGTGCGAGAGAAACATCAATTGGCTGCGCACTGTATGTGCCTTAGTTGGGGACTGACCTGCAACCCAGATATGTGTCCTGACCAGAAATCAATTGAACTGGTGACCTTTTGGTTTGTGCCACAATGTCCAACTGGGCTATACCAGCAGGGGCTAAAAAGAATAATTCTTGACAAATATTCAAACAAATAGTCTGCAAATTACTCATCATTGCACTGAACTTTCTACATAGTCTTTATAAATGGCAGTTAAAATTATTACCAACTCCCAACAGGAGCCTAAAAATGTCTCTGGCAACATCAACGCCAAGTAACATAAGAGAGGAAGTCAGAGTGGAAAAAGATAATGGTCAAAACAAATCGCAATGAACATATCCTACTTTTGCAAGTTTTAAAAAAATATT
Source organism: Noctilio leporinus (assembly GCA_004026585.1). Lineage (NCBI taxonomy): Eukaryota > Metazoa > Chordata > Mammalia > Chiroptera > Noctilionidae > Noctilio > Noctilio leporinus. The sequence goes on along the minus strand of PVIW01000411.1, from coordinate 347,550 downwards.
TGGTCATGTGATTATATTGTCAGGAACACTCCCATTGTCTTAGAAGGTGACTGCAAGTAAGGAGCTCAGGATTGAAAGCTTCAGCTTGATTGTAAATTCCCTTTGAGTCAATATTGTTTAATTTCCCTTGTGTCATTATTTCAGCCTGTTTCCCCACAGATTCTTTTATAAACCCTATGTAAGATACCTCTATGTGCTTACTTTGTAATAATACATTTTTTTAAAAAAAGCTCTTTCTCTTTTTCTCCTCTTCCAAAAAATTTTTCTATACAATTAAAAATCGAAATCCTTCATTAATTCCAGGCTCTACTTTACTTTTTAAATCCTAACATGCATTATGATTATTCTTCTTCTGTAGCTGTAAAAAGTGAAAATAGTCCTTTTTGTGATATTTTGTGAATTAGGTTGGAATTAAGCTTTTGCCAAATGTTTATTGGGCAACCTGGATAAGATGGTTAATCTTTCTGAGGTTTACTTTTTATGGCGATTAAACGAAAAATATGACAAATTATTTAGTTGTAGAACTAGTATAGAAATATTTCAGCAAACTTATGTACCAAATTTTACTCAATGATTGAATAGCTATTGACGAAATATCTATCATGTGCAAAGCGCTGAACTAAAATGACATTGTGACTGACATAAAATACTTCCTGTTTAATCAAGGTTTATAAAAGAGAATCAGAACTAAACTACTAGAAGAAAATGTCATTATTTTATTCATTTAAATACTTATTATATTGCTTTTAATATATTTAGTAATGTCCATAAAATTTTAGAGGGGTAGAAATGAACAATTTACAGTAAGAAAACTTGCTATCTGATTAACTGTAAAATAAGAAAATCAACCTCTGATTAACTGTAAAATAAGAAAATCAACCTTGGCTGGTAGCACAGTGGATAAGATGCTGGCCTGCAAATGCCAAAAGTCGCTGGTTCGATTCCCCAGTCAGGGCACATAACCAGGTCTGGGCTGGAGGCACGTGAAAGGCAACCACACATTGATGTTTCCCTCCCTCTCTCCTTCTCTCCCTTCCTCTCTTTCTGGAAATAATAAATGAACTCTTAAAAAAAGAAAAAGAAAATCAAGTATCAGTTTTATTTTTATACTGCTTACATTAAAGAATCACTGAACTATAAATATTAGAAATAAAAACAGAACTATCTGGAGAATGGCTTATACAATGACAAAATACTTACGGAAAGTTGTCATTTTACTCATATATTTGTTTGTTAAACTGAGATTAATAGTTGAAGAATATATTTTTCAACAAATTTTATCAGTAATCATTTTTTAAATTTTATTAATTAATTTATTTTTAGAGAAAGGGAAAGAGATATCAATGTGTGGTTGCCTCTCTCCTACCTGTAACTGGGGACCTGGCCGGCAATCCAGGCATGTGCCCTGATTGGGAATCGAACCAGCATTCCGTTGGTTCATTGGCTGGTGCTTACTCCACTGAGCCACACCAGGCAGGGCTATCAATAATCATTTTTATATATTATGTTTCAGTATGGCAATTTTGAATTTTATATCAATATAAAATTTCCCCAACCACTAAAACTTTAAAAAAACTCTTCATTAGATTCCTAATTTATCTAGCCTTATAAATTCTCATATTGTTGATTGAAAACAGCTTCGATTTGTCAAAAAATAAGTATCCTCAGGGGTGGTTTTCATTTCCTTAAACCTTTTCAAGTAGAATGTAAGAAAAAACACTATTCTTATAAGATTATATTTGTAGAGCATTTTTGTAATGAACAGAATTCTAAGCATAGTTTAGAGGTAATAGATTATTTTTTCTAAAATGTTTTATCTTCTAGGTATCTGGTATCTTAAGGCACAACTATTTTAGCATTTATATTATTTATTTTACTAAACTGTTTTATAGCAAGTACTTGAAAGTGTCTTCTAATTATTAATATTGTATTTGCTACATTAACATTTTATTGGGGAAACAGATAGGTATTATTTCTATGAAAATGTAAAGATACTACCATAAATTCCATGTTATTATTTAAATAAATAGACTTGTATCTTTATTAGTTTAGATATCTAAACATAACATTTTTAAAGAAACATATATGTCTATGTATGTGTATAATGGTGATATATATAAAATATAATGTAAAATTATATACAGTATATATGTATCACAATGTATGTGTATATATATTAAACATACACCTACATGTACATATTAGTCCCCCCTTATTTGTAAGGAATATGAACTAAGACCCCCAGTGGATGCCTACAACAGTGAATAGTTTAGAACCTCGTATATATTTTGTTTTTTCCTATATACAATACTTAGGATAAACTTAACTTATAAATTAGGCACTGACAATAATAACTAATAATAAAATGAATAATTATTACAACATACTGTATATAATAAAAGTTAAGTAAATGTCTCACGCTCAAAATATTTTATTGTACTTTACTCAATATAGTCAATTAAAGAAAGTAATTTGCATCTTCATTTTGACAAACCTGACTTACCAGCATCACTACTCTTGCCCTTGGGACCACTATAAGGTTAAATATTTGACCTTATACTTGCACCAAGATACCAGGTCATTGGATCTGATAACTGAGACAGCTGCCAATGGCTAGCTCACTAAGAGCATATACAATGTGGCTATAACAGACTAAAAGATAATTCATGTCCCAGGGAGATCAGAGAGGGATGGCAAGTGATTTCATTAGGCTATTCAGAACATTGCTCAATTTAAAATCTATGAATTGTTTATTTTTGTAATTTTCCATTTCACTTTTGGAGCCATAACTGAGTACAGGTGATTGAAACCAAAGAAAGTGAAACCACAGATGAAGGGAACTGGTGTATACATCTCAAGATTTGTGTACACACACAAACACAAAGGTGTATTCCTCGCAGTCTTTTCCTTGGAAACATAGCTAAAATTTCTGTAGGTGAACTTGAAATCAATGAAGAAAATTCCTCAAATGCTTTTCATATGTCCAAGCACATCAGCATGACTGAGAGTTAGATTCACCATTAGGATTAAATTGCATAACATTTGTAAGACAGCTTCAAAATTGCTCTAGATAGAGACATTTAAAAAGGTCATGGTGTGTTTAACGTACTCTACTTCAGAAGTCAAGGCCAGACTACTAATTCAAAGTAACATTTGACTAATATCTCCAATTTAGCCACTCTCAACAATTTAATAAATATCCAGGTAGACTTAAGCAATAGTATATATAATACCAAATGCTGTTAGCTAATTAAAAGCAACTGGAAAGACTTTCATTCGTTATTGTGCAGAAAATTTTAACCATGATAAATACTTGGCTAAGCATTTTGCTGAAGAATGTGCAGGATTTTTATTATAAAATTGATACTACTTAACTACATATAGGAAATTATTTCACAAACATTCTACTGTTAATCATTAGATTCATAAAACTAGTGTTAGTGAATAGCATCATTTTTGCAAGTAAGTAAAAAATATCAATTTTTTTCACTTTAAACATCTATTTTATATGCAGAAATGGACAACAATCCTCAGAAAATAAATATTCATAACCTAGCTGACATGTGGTTGAAGCCATCATGGAAAGTCAATTATACAAAAGTTGTACACTATTAAGCAAGGAGTAGATATGAAAAATCTCAAGTTGTAATGTTTTGCAGAAATGTGATTTCTGGCTTGTCCCTATATACAGGGGTGAACAAAAGTAGGTTTACAATTATAATACAAATAAATAATGCAATGATTAATAAATTATAATGTAAGAATGAATTTTCACCTACTCACAGCTTAATTTTTGCCCATTCTTATACTTGGTTGGCTCAGAGTCCCTGAGTACAAAATTGCAATTAAATAAAGCCTCAAAATAAGAGCATATGTTTTTTATTGGTAAAAATAATGGAGATTTGAAAAAAAAAGAAGATAAGAAAAATAACTTTGAGAGTAGGGAAGTCACTAACAATCAAGAAAAAAAGAACCTCACCTATAACAACAATCCACTTCAAATATAGAGGAAAAAGTCAGAAATGTTTTTATTTGTATTCTCAATAAAATTAAGAACAGCTTGGCCTCAATAAAATAAAAAGAAATAATTATGACAACAAAAGACATTCAAATGAAAATTGTTTAGGAGAAGTTGAAGAGTCAACAAGATAGAAAGGATGCTTTTGCAATGAGCTGAAGCAAGAATTTGACATCATTATGAAAGACTGCAGGTATATCTATGAATACAATGATAAAATTAATTCACACTGGAATCCATAAAAGGAAAAATTTACATTAGGAAAATCAAATCACTGACCTAAGTGTCAAATTTGGAAAAGTTCTCCAAAATTTCAAAGAGGAAAAAGAAATGATAGAGATGAGAGATCATGTTAAATACAAGAAAGAGAGACAGACGCTAGTAAGTGAGGGCGGTAAACACCATTGAGTGTATACTGTGTGGCTATTGCATTCAAAATGACTAAGTGGGTAGAGCAACACATCTGTATCAAATGTTGCATTAAACTTGAATACTCCTCCATAAAAACTATTCAGATGATTCAGATGCTGCAGCTATGGGCAGCTGGTGACTGGCAGCTTCAAAACAACAGCTGATGCATCAAGTCTTATGCAGAGCTTTTGGTGAAATATCAAATCACCAAGGTGACTCAGCCTCCCTACAGCCAACATTTGGCACCCTACAACTTCTGGCTTTTCCCTCAAACTAAAATCACCTTTGAAATCAGAGAGATTTCAGACTGTGAATGAGACCCAGGAAAATACGATGAGGCAGCTGATTGGTGATTGGGAGAACTGTGTGAGGTTCTGAGGGGTCTGCTTGAAAGTGGACTGATGTATGCTGTCCTATGTACAATGTTTCTTGTATCTTGTATCTGCTTCTGTAAATGTCTTTGTTTTTCATATTACATGGCTGAATACTTTTTGGACAGATCTCAAATGACCTGTAACAGAATATTTACTTAACTTGTTCTTAGATTATACCATTTTCGTTTTTTCTTACTTTTTATTTTGCAACATTTTTCAGGTTACTTCATATGACTAATCGGAATCATAGTTCAATATGAATGATGCATCTGTTTTACAAATATATTCATTGGGAAACTAGTATATATTAGCAACTTGTATTATTTCAATCCTTACATTAGGTGTTTGAGCCTTTCATTTTGGAAATTGATTAGAATCGAAGGATAACTTAAGCAATTTCAGAGTCGCTGAGATGAAGATTAGTAAAGCAGTCTTTTTCAATGAATCTGAAGGCCACTGAAATGAAAGGGCACTTGAGTTATTCATTTCTACCTACCCCCTGACTATGATGTGGGCATATATGTATAAATTCTGTCAACAAATGGAGAGTACATATCACAATCACTTTATTCATAATGTTAAATTGTAAACAGCAATATTCGTTTATATTACTTATGGAAATAGATGAGAATTTGACTCATTGATACTTTTTAAAAAATATTTTATTTATTATTTTTCAGAGAGAGGGGAAGGGAGAGAAACAATGTATGGCTGCCTTTCACCTGCCTCCAGCCACCAATCTGGCGGAAGACTTGGCTTGCAACCTGGTTATGTTGCCCTGGCTGGGAATCAAACCAGCGACCTTTGGGTTCACAGGCCCAGGTCTTATCCACTGTTCCACCAGCCAGGGCTCATTGCTACTTTTTAAAAAGTATCTCTTTGTATAATATATCACATAATATATTTTAATTGTTCTTCATAAAAATGTTTCTATATCAATATAACACAGCTGCAGCTTCACTTATTCATAGTTTAAGGTTTAAGAAATAACTTATGTTAAATTAATCAAGTGGCTTACTATTTTCAACTGTAATACTAAAGACTTAAGTCAGATATTCAGAAAATATTTTCTGCTATCAAAATACAATTGTTTGAAATGGTGACTGAGAACAGGCATCATGGGCTTGAATCTAGACTCATTTCTTATCTACGTAAACTTGACTAAATCACAAAGTTCTCTAGGTTATGTGTATTTTCACTTATAAAATTATCTTGCAGTTGTTTCTCCTCACCTCTTAAATTTAATGTTTCTACAAAATATGTGATGAAATAAATTATATTGAATGTCTAATATGTGGTGATTTATAATTTCCTGGGGTCCATTGTCAGTCTCAGATTATTTGATCTAGGTGTTATTGTTGAAAGAAAAATGTAAGTCTTGTATCACTTTATTAAATTTTTGTTGTTATTGTTGCTGAGAATATTTTTCTTTTGGTTAATAAAGCTTTAATTTTGTTATGTAATATTACATGAACATTTGAAAACTAGAAAAGATGTAAAGATAAGTGAGAAGTTTTCACTTGTTTTAATTATTGGGATATTGTAACCACTGAAATAAATGATGCAGAGAAGTATCATTAATATGTCCATTCTCCAGTTCCTGATTCTTCTGAAAATAAGAAAAACTCATTTAAGTTTCAATCTCACTTAGGAGAATTAATAGTTTAACAAATTCTTTTTAAATCTACTACAGATATAATATAGTTACCTATAGATATATTTTAAAGATTTTATTATTTTTAGAAAGAGGGGAAGGGAGAGAGACAGAGAGGGAGAGAGACATCAATGTATGGTTGCCTTTCACCTGCCTCCGGCTACCGAGCTGGCTGGAAACCTGGCTTGCAACCTGGTTATGTGCCCTGGCTGAAAATTGAACCAGCAACCGTTGGGTTCACAGGCTGGTGCCTAATCCACTGTGCCACCAGCCAGGGCTACCTATAAATTTTTTAACAGAAGCTACAAGACTATTATTTCTTAACTCAATTTTATTTGGATATGAGTCAACTTATACAAAAAGTCTTACTCAGCCGAGTTGTACACTTTAGTGCAAAGAGTAATAGTGTATAAATTTGAAGTCTTGGAACAGGTCCCAAACCTGAGACTAATAGTCTTGAACATGGATTCTTTGTCAGTAAAATTGGTATACAATATTTATAACAAAGTTCTTATGGATACCAAGTAATATAAATTATATCATGTTATATAAACAATGTTATGTAAGGTATTAAATGTTTTGCAAATGAAAGATATTGTTTTTACAAATTTAAATTTTAGGCTTTCTCTACATAAGTCATATGTTACCAACTTGATCAAACACATATCTTTTATCTCTAGACATAGAATGGAAACAAAGTTTATGAAGTTTACCTTGTGTTTCACATTATATCAGATTAAACTAATCTTTTGGTCTGTTGTGAAAATCCATTTCCTGAGTAGTTGTGGACCTATTTTACACAATGTCCTAAGCCAAATTTTAAAATGCAAATATAGACTTTATTTATTTTATTTTAAAATGAATTTTAATTGTATTTTGTTGATTATGCTATTACAGTTGTCCTGATTTCCCCCTTTGTCCCCCTCCATCTAGCACCCCCAACTCCATCAGGCAATCCCCCCACCATTGTTCATGTCCATGGGCCATGCATATGTAAGCTCTTTGGCTACTCCATTTCCTATTTGTACTTTACATCCTCATGGCTATTCTGTAACTACCTATTTGTGATTATTAATTCCCTCACCTCTTCACCCATTTCCCCATAACCTCTTCCCATCTGCAACCAAAACTCTCTGTATCCATGATTCTCTCTCTGCTCTTTTTGCTTGCTTAGTTTGGTTTTTAGATTGAATTGTTGATAATTTATTTTTTCCCCTTTTTTTGTTCATAGTTTGGATCTTCTTCTTTTTCTTAAATAAGTCCCTTTATCATTACATATAATAATGACTTGGTGATGATCAACCCCTTTAGTTTTTTCTTATCTGGGAAGCTCTTTATCTGTCCTTTGAGTCTAAATGATATCTTTGTTGGGCAGAGAAATCTTGGCTGTAGGTTCCTGCTTTTCATGACTTTGAATATTTCTTACCAATCCCTCCTAGCCTGCAAAGTTTCTTTTGAGAAATCAGCAGATAGTTTTATGGGAACTTCCTTATAGGTAACTAACTGCTTTTCTCTTACTGTTTTTAAGATTTTCTCTTTATCTTTAACCTTTGGCATTTTAATCATGATGTCTCTTGGAGTGGTCCTCTTTGCGTCCATTTGGTTTGGGATTCTCTGTGTTTCCTTCACCAAATTAAGGAATTTTCTTTTCATTATTTTTTCAAATAACTTACAATTTCTTGCTCTTTTTCTTCTCCTTCTGATACCCCTATGATGTGATTGTTGGATCACTTAAAGTTGTCTGAGGGCTGCTTACACTATCTTAATCTTTTGGGGTCTTTTTCTTCTTGTTTATCTGATTTTATTATTATTATTTTTTTGGTTCTGTATATTCCAGGTCATTGATTTATAATTCTAGGCTTCACCCACTCTACTGTTGTTTCCTTTTAAATTGTTCTTTATTTCAGTTAGTGTATTTGTCATTTCTAACTAGATCTTTTTTATGCTGTTGAGGTCCTCATGTTCCTTGAGCATCCTTATAACCAGTGTTTTGAACTCAGCATATAATAGATTGTTTATCTCCATTTCATTCAGTTCTCTTTCTGGAATTTTGATCTGTTCTTTCATTTGAACCATATTTCTTTGTCTCCTCATTTTGGCAGTCTCCCTATGTTTGTTTCTATACATTAGGTAGAGTTGCTTTGACTCTGTGTCTTGGTAGTATAGCCTAATGTAGTAAGTATGCTATAGGATTCAGTGACCCAGTCTTCCCTATCACCCAAAGTGAGTACTCCAGGTGAACCATTCATGTGGGCTAAGTACACCCTCATCTTGTAGTTGAGCATTGGTTGCTCTTAGCAGGTCAATGAGAGAGATTTAGCTAGATCAGTCAGTTGCAAGGGTTGGCTGTGACCACCAGCCCCTGACCTCCATGGAGGATCACCTGTGTTTTTCTTAAGGTCACCCTTCTTTAGCTATAAAGTAATCTGAAATGCTACTACTTGTGCTGGGGTTGGAGATCCCCAGGTGAAGCCAAGCTGTGATTCTAAGCTGGCTGCTGCTAATACTGAGCCTGGGGCTCACTGAGACAGTTGTTGCTTGTTTGAGAGGATATAAGAAATTGTGCAGCAGGAGCCGAGATCAGCCATTCATATGGAAAAGCAGCTTGGATAGGGTCGTAATTGGGTGGTGTGGAGTCTCTGGGGATTTCCAAGGCAGGTCAAAAAGTGTTAGCCAGGTTGGAGTCTCAGATATGGCACCAGTTTGCCAGCTCTGTGGGGGTTTTATAAAAGGGACAATGACTTCTGCTGGCCTTGATGCCAGTTTCTCCCTATGTGCCACGGATGCCTTTTAAGCTGCTACCTGGTGCTGGAGCCCAAAGGGAGAGTCTGAGTAGGTGAGTCCATATGTGAGTTCTTTAAGAGAAATTGCTTGGGGCTCCAGAATTTTCTTCTACCAACTCAATTGCCACTGGTTTTCACAACCAGAAGTTATGGGGATTTATTTTCCTGGCACTGGAACTCTGGGTTGGGGGTCTGATGTGGGGCTGGGACTCCTCACTCCTGAAATATCCCTCCTGAATTTTTATCCACCACATATGGGTGAGGGACCAGCCTACTCTGTGTCTGTGCCCCTCCTACTGTCTCGATGTGGATGTGGTTTCTTTAATTCTAAAGTTGTCAGACTTCCATTCAACTTGATTTATGATAGTTCTGAGTGATGGTTGTTCTATATTTAAATTGTAATTCTCATGTGGTTATGCAAAGAGGTGAGCCATGTCTGCCTGTGCTGCCATCTTGACTAGAAATCACAAATATAGACTTTAAGTACAATAATGTTGTATTAAGATACACCAAAGGAAATATGAAATGTAAAACCATAATGTAAAATGTAAATATAAAATATTAAAATGTGAAAAAGGAAAATACATATAATAAACCTGAAAACACAAAAACAGAGGTTAAGAGTAAAAAGTTTGGAAAGGAGCTCTCAGTGGCAAAGTATGTTTTGACAGTTTGAATTATAAAACTAGCCAGATAACAATCATGCATGATTTGAAAGCAAGGAAAAGCAGCTTCGGATTTGTTTGTTTATTTTCAAGGAGTTCACAATGACTTATAAAAAGGCTTAGAAAGAAGAGCTAAGCAAAATTCTGAGAAAGATAGTAACTCCCAAGTTAAAAAAAAAAAAAAAGTTGAATCCAGAGGAAATAACATCACCCTAACGAAAAAGAATGACCTAGAATCTGTAATGGGATGATTAGACAATCTAATGATGAGTTTTAAATTGTTACTTGAGAAATAAAGTCCTAGCACCTGAAAAAAAGTTACATTACCTAAGTTACTGTAAATAATAATTAGTAAAAAGAATGTTTTCTTTACCTTTGTAAAGATTGTACTTAAATTTCCTTCAAAGTAAAATTAATCTACTTTGAATAGTGTGGATTGGCTTGAAGATGCAGGTGATTTTTTGACAAAAACAAGGAAAAAAAAGCAATCTGAACTCTTGGCTTTTATTTCTTTTCTTTATTTTTAAATTTTTACAGTATTTTATCTCCACATTTTCCTCCTATACCCACCTTCACCCAGCCCCCACACTCCCCTCCCTCAGGCCATGGCCACACTGCTGTCTGTCTCCATGGGTCATACATGTATGTTCTTTGTCCGTATGTTCTTTATCCAAATATTCTTTGTCTAATTCCTTCATCTTCTTTCATCTAGTCCCCCATTCCCCCTCCCCTCCAACAGTGCCCAGTCTGTTCACATATCCAGGCCTCTGTTTCTATTTTGTGCATTAGTTTATTTTGTTCATTAAATTCTGCAATATGGAGTTCCTTCCAAAAATTAAAAATGGAATTGCATTTTGACCCAGTGATCCCAGTTCTGGGAATATATCCTAAAGGCTTGGCTTTAAGATAGAGCTTTTCTGAATCTTTGTGACCTATATTTTTTACTGGTAATAACATCATTGAGAATACCCAGAGATCATTTTTTTAGATGTTAATGTGCATCAGCATAATGCCATCATCATTGCAATTTCAGATTAATAGCTTGGGAGTTAAACTATATGACAAAGATATAATCTAAAACTGCAATTTGACTTTATAAACCGACAAATAGTTTTGCACACCTCCCTTTTTTTGGAAAGTTTAGGACTTATTTTGTGGTTGCTTGTTGTTTACTTTCATACCTATTATTTTAGTAAAAATTGTAAACATTTTCCCCACTAAATGACCTAAATTCTAGAGCTCTTGGCCATTGATTAATTAAATAGAGCTAGCAGAACACAATAGTAATCTACACTCCTGTTTTGTTTTCTTGATATATTAGTGGTAATTTTTTAGGTCTGGTGAGGCTGCAAAATGTCAATCCTCATATAACAGAAGAAGGTGCTGGATTTTTATCAAGGCTTTAAAGTACTAATACATAATTTAAAGTTTGATTTGAGAGATTATATTTTAGTGAATACAACTTTCTTCTTTTAACATTTATAATTTGTGTGCATTTATATACTCATTGTATATTTCCATTTAAAAAGTTTACTTAAAAGCATTGCAGGCCCTGGCTGGCGACACAATGGATAAGGCACCAGCCTGCCAACCCAAAGGATGCTGGGTCAATTGCCAGCCAGGGCACATAACCAGGTTGCAAGCCAGGTCCGTATCTGGAGGCAGGTGAAAAAGGCAACCATACATTGATGTCTCTCTCCCTCTCTGCGTCTCTCCCTTCCCCTCTCTCTAAAAATAATACATAAAATCTTTTAAATAAAAGCATTGCAATAAATGCATAATAAAGAATAAAATAAAGAGAAAATATCTTAATAGATTCAAAGACACACTTAATAAATACATATGAAATATGTTTTCAATTATTTTTAACTTTCAGAAAAGTAGGAAGAACACAATTCTCTTAAATCTGATGTCATGTTATGTGGTGAATACAACTCCTTATAAAGCCAAGTTTAAAATCTGACTAATTTCAAAATTGTTATGCAGTTGAATGTTTATGATAACCTTATAAAATTTACTATGAAAAAATATCTAATGAATGGTACAGTATTTGCATAATAACACTTCTTTAGAGAATTAACACTTTCCAGCAAACCCAGGTAATCCCTCTTGATAACAAAGATTATTTTAGATATCTACTTTTCAGTTTGTGTTCTGAATTAATTAATATTTGCCAAGAAAACCAATTGAAACTATTTCAGTATTTTGAAAGGGAATAAAAGAATTCATAAAACATCATTATAGGTTCAGTTGTACTTCCAACTCTATTGTGTTTAGAATCAAATATATTAAAACTATTATATGGACAGTTTGGGTACTTCCATTGTCTTGCTGTTAAATATTTAAATCTCTTTCCATAAATTTTAATCTGACTTCTTAATTTTCTTGTCCTCCATAAGGTCAACAAATGGCCTAATTTGGATATGGCAGTCTTAATGCTTATCTGTTTTTCATTATCTAGTACACTAGGTTAGTTTTTTTCAAATGTATTAATCTGTAATTTTCCTAAATATTCTCCTTTTCTGTTTCAAACTGATGTCTTGCCTTGAGGACAGTGTCTTTTTCTTTCTTTGTAGAGAGTTTAAATACTTATGCGAGCTCGGTGTCTAGGACAATAGTACACACTAAACACACATAAGTATGCAACCCTGTGCTCTGCACCATTCTAAGGGCATCACATACAATATTCATTTTTTCTTGTCAATTTTATAGACAGGTCAGCATCAGCACAAACTTTTACATTTTATTTATTTATTTTTCTTTTAAAATGTTTATTATTGTATGGACATAATATTTACATAGTCATATCAAGAAGTTTTCATCCTATTTTAATCTCTGCTTATTCTTTTCCATTAATACACATTGTTCATAAATTTACTGTTTTACTAGCAATTCGATATTCTACCATATTAACATATCAATGTTGTCATAGTGACTTATTGCCTCTGTTGGGGGATTTGATTTATATCTAGTTTTTCACAATCCTAAGGAGTACAAATATAAAAAAATAGTTTAAAAATCTTTCTTTTTTTCCCCAAAGTAGGATTAACAGATATAGTCCTATGCTGCCTTTTAGAAAGTTTCCTAAATTTCAGTACTGTAACCAATGTTAAAGTACCTGTTTACCCATTGTTATGCTTACACTGGATTTTTTCTTGCTTTTATTTATTTTTTAATTTAATTTAATTGTTGTTGTATTACATCCATCCCCTTTTTGCTCCGCTCTGTTCTCTTCCCCACGCACCCATTCCCCAACAAAGTCAATCCCACATGTCCATGTCCATGGTTCTTCCATATTAGTTTCTCATCTAAAATGCTCCCCTTCTTTGCCTCTTCCTTGTCCCTCCCCCCTACCCTCTTCTCCCAGCCCACTGAAGGCCTATTCTCTGTATTCATGTACCTGGTTCTGTTTTGCTTGTTGGTTGTTTTGTTCATTATTATCCTGTAATGAGTGAGATCATATGATATTTGTCTTTCACTGACTGGCTTATTTCACTAAGCATAATACTTTCTAGTTCCATCCATGTTGTTGCAAAGGGAAGGAGTTCCTTTGTTCTTTCTGCTGTGTGGTGTTCCATTGTGTAAATGTATCAAAGTTTTTTGAACCAATCATCTACTGATGGACACTTGAGCTGTTTCCATCACTTGGCTATTGTAAATAGTGCTGCTATGAACATAGGTATACATAGGTTCTTATGAATTGGTGTTTCAGCGTTCTTCCTAGTAATGGATTTGCTGGATCAAAAGGCAGTTCCATTTTTAGTTTTTTAAGGAAACTCCATACTGTTTTCCATAGTGGCTGCACCAGCCTGCATTCCCACCAACAGTGCATCAGGGTTCCCTTTCAAGGACATCTTCACCAACACTTGTTGTTTATTGATTTGTTGATGATTGCCATTCTGACAGGTGTGAGGTGGTATCTTATTGTGGTTTTAATTTACGTCTCTCTGATGACTAGTGATGTTGAGCATTCTTTTATATGCCTCTGGGTCCTTTATATGTCTTCCTCAGTGAGTTGTCTGTTCAGGTCTTTTGCCCATTTTTTAATTGGGCTGTCTGTCTCCTGGTGTTGAGTTACATTAGTTCTTTATATAATTTGGAGATTAAACCTTTATCTGAGGTATCATTGGCAATTATGTTTTCCCATTCAATTGGTTCCCTTTTAATTTTGCTGGTGTTTTCTTTAGCTGAACAGAAACTTTTCAATTTGATATAGTCCCATTTGTCGATTTGTCCTTTTATTTTCTTTGCTCTTGGTGAAGTTTCAATAAACATATTTCTGCATAGGATATCTAAAATTTTACTGCCTTTATTTTTCTGGAGGACCTTTATGGTGGCACTGCTTATGTTTAAGTCCTTTATCCATCTTGAGTTGATTCTGGTGTATGGTGTAAGTTGGTGGTCTAGTTTTATCTTTTTACATGCTGCTGTCTAGCTCTCCTAATTCCACAGTCGAAGAGACTGTTTTTATTCCATTTTATGTTCCTTCCCCCTTTATCGAATATTAATTGACCATAGAGTCCTGGGTTTATTTCTGGGCTCTCTATTCTGTTCCATTGATCTATATGTCTATTCTTATGCCAGTACCAAACAGTTTTGATGACAATAACCTTGTAGTATTGTTTGATGTCTGGGATTGTGATTCCTCCTACCTTGTTCTTCTTCTCAAGATTGTGGTGGCTATTCATGGGTGTTTTTGGCTCCATATAAATTTTTGAAGTATTTCTTCTCTTTCCGTGAAGTCTGTCATTGGTATTTTAATTGGGATTGCATTGAATCTATAGATTGCTTTGGGTAGTATGGACATTTTAATAATGTTAATTCTTCCCATCCATGAACATGGTATATGCTTCCATTTATTTGTATCTTCCTTACTTTCTTTCTTCAATGTTCTGAGTACAAGTCTTTTACCTCCGTAGTTAAGTTTATTTCTAGGTACTTTATTTTTCTTGTTGCAATGGTAAATGGGATTTGTTTTCTAGCTTCTATTTCTGATGTTTCATTATTGATATTCCAAAATGCTTTTGATTTCTGGATATTGACTTTATATCCAGCTATTTTGCTAAATTTGCTTATTAAGTCAAGTAAGTTTTGGTGGAGCCTATCAGGTTTTGTATGTACACTATCATATCATCTGCAAATAATGACAGTTTGACTTCCTCCTTTCCAATTTGGATACCTTTCATTTCTTTTTCTTCTCTGATGGCCATGGCTAGAACTTCCAAGATGATGTTGAACAGAAGTGGAGAAAGTGGGCAGCCTTGTCTCGTTCCTGATCTTAGGGGGAAAGCTTTTAGTTTTTGCCTGTTGAATATGATGTTGGCTTCAGCTTTCCCTTAAATAGCCTTTATGATGTTGAGGTATGCTCCCTCTATTCCCATTTTGCTGAGGGTTTTTATCATAAATGTTTGCTGTACTATATCAGATGCTTTTTCAGCATCTATTGATATGATCATATGGTTTCTGTGTTTCATTTTGTTGATGTGGTGTATTACATTTATTGATTTATGAATTTTGTACCATCCTTGCATCCCTGGGAAGAAACCCACTTGATCATGGTGTATGATCTTTGTAATGTACTGCTGAATCCAGTTGGCCAATATTTTGTTGAGAATCTTAGCATCTATGTTCATCAGAGATATTGGCCTATAGTTTTCTTTCTTAGTTGTGTCTTGACCTGGTTTTGGGATTAGAATGATATTGGCCTCATAGAAAGAGTTTGGGAGTCTTCCATCTTGTTGGATTTTTTGGAATAGTTTGAGAAGGATAGGAGTTCTTTAAATATTTGGTAAAATTCACCTATGTATCCATCCAGTCCAGGGTTCTTGTGCTTTGGGAGATTTTTGATTACTTCTTCAATTTCACTAGTTGTTACTGGCCTATTCAGGCTTTTTGCTTCTTCTGGATTCAGTTTTGGTAGATTATACATTTCCAGAAACTTGTCGATTTCACTCAGGCTGTCATATTTCTTGTCATATAGTTGTTTATAATAATTTCTTACAGTCTTTTGTATTTCTGAAGTATCAGTTGTGATTTCACCTCTGTCATTTCTGATTCTCTTTATTTGGGTCCTCTCTCTCTCTGTTTCTTGATGAGTCTGGATAAAGGCTTGTCAATTTTGTTTATTTTTTCAAAGAACCAGCTCCTGGACTGGTTCTTTGAATTGTAGTTTGAATCTCCAAGTTATTTAGTTCTTCTCTGATCTTGATGATTTCCTTCCTTCTACTTGCCCTGGGCTTTATTTGTTGTTGCTCCTCTAGTTCTTGCAGCTTTATGATTAGGTTGTTTTTATAAACTTCTTGTGAACTTTTTAGGTAGGCCTAAAAAGCCTGTACTGCTATAAATTTCCCTCTGAGGACTGCCTTTGCTGTGTCCCATAGGTATTGGACAGTTGTATGTTCATTGTTATTTGTTTCCAGGAACTTTTTGATTTCATCTTTGATCTCATTGTTAACCCATTCATTACTTAAAAGCATGTTATTCAGTCTCCATGAGTTAGAGTGTTTTTGTTTTTTTCCCTTGAGATTGGTTTCTAGTTTGAAGCCATTGTGATCTGAGATGCTTGGTATAATTTCAATTTTCCTGTATTTGTGGAGGCTTGTCTTGTGGCCTATCATGTGATCTATCTCAGAGAATGTTCCATGTGTATTTGAAAAGAATGTGTATTTTGCTTTTTTGGGGTAAAAGGCTCTGTATATATCAGTTAGGTCCATTTCCTCTAGAGTGTTGTTCAATGCTACAACATCTCTGGGAATTTTTTGTTTGGAAGATCTGTCCATTGTTGATAGTGCGGTATTAAAATCCCCTACTATTAGTGTGTTGCCGTCTATATACTTCTTGAAATCCTCTAAGATTTTCCTTATATATTTCAGAGCTCCTACGTTGGGTGCATATATGTTTACCAGAGTTATTTCTTCTTGATGGATTGTTCCCTTGAGTATTATGAAATGTGCTGCTTTATCTCTTTTTATGGTCTTCATCATAAAATCTATTTTGTCTGAAATAAGTATTGCTACTCCAGCCTTTTATTCATGTCCATTTGCTTGATATATACTTTTCCATTCCTTCACTTTCAATCTGTGTTGATCTTCTGTTCTGAGGTGGGTCTCTTGAAGACAGCATATGTGTGGGTTATGTTTTCTTATCCATTCAGCTACCCTATGTCTTTTTATTGGCACATTTCATTCACTTCCATTTAAGGTTATTATATATTGATACTTATTTATTGCCATTTTTGCATTTTGTACCTGGGTCAACATAAACTTTTAAGGATGAAAGCTGAGGTTAAGTAACTTGCACAAAGGCATGAGTGAGTAAGTGGCTAAGCCAAGGGTTTGTATTCATATGGTATTTCCAGTCCCTTGGCTATAACCATTATACTTCCTGTGACATAGTAACTTGTTTATGGGGGCCAGCACAGAGAGGTGAAGATGAAGAATAAGGCTATTTATAAGACTTTGAACTACATAGCTGTTAGGTGTGCCAAGGGTGACAAGACCCTTGAAACAGGGGTTTCAAACTCAATAAAGATCTAGTACTCCAATTTATCATGGAAGGAGCCTATAGCCTCTGCGGACTAACCTACTGACCACAGTGCTCTCAGAGTTATAGATTTCCAGGGCAGAATAATGGGGGATAGAAGTGGATAGATTTTATAAAGGAATCGAAGAAGGAGGGTTGTAGCTTATGAAAACAAATGAAGACATGACTCATCATTTTCATCCTTTCCAACAAAGGCAAGTTCCATTTTAGATTTATGAAGATTATTATAGATGTTAGTATTGACTAACATTTGTATAACTATATCAAACAGAAACTGAAAATTATCAATCTTGGGGTATGTGTAAGAGTGACATTGAGGTTTGGGGAGTTTTCTCTATATAGATGAGGTTTTCCTACAAAAACTTTTAACACATGCTTTCTAGTGAATAAAAAATCAAGGCTTTCTATTATTATTGCTCTTTTAAAAACTATATGAGATATAAAAAGGAGTATTTAAATTCTCATGAATTGCAGGTAATTTTCTATGTAGAAAACCAAGATGGTCAATTGACTATTAAAATTAGCAACAATAGAAATGTGGCTGGCTATATCTCTTGCTCTTGTTTTATATAGGTAAAACAATATTATGCATATACATACACCAAAATGAAAAAATATATATATAAGGATATTCATCCAAATGTTAAAATGCTTTAGCTTTAAGTTATAAGAATGAAAAAATACGAGGGGAGAATTTTCAGTTTATTTTAATACCTCTGTAGTGCTTGAAATTTTAAGAGTAAAAATTTTATATTTTATTTTTAAAATGCAAAACAAAATTAGATTTTGGATCAAGTTGCAGTTAGCTTTATCTTAAATCTTAGTCACCTAGATTTGAAATGCTGAATCCTGATTCTGCCTCACTGCCTCTGCCCCCTAATTTCTAATTTCTACCTTCTTAATCAGAAGTTGGCATGATGGGCCACAATAATTTGTATTTTAACAAAACTTTCTCCATGATTTTTAGGTACAATAAATTAGAAAATTACTACTTTAGAGGGTAGTTTAGTACATTTTTACAAGTTAAAGTCAATTTGCAATAGGGGGAAAAGTGAATAAAAATGCAAAAATATTAAAGAAGAAAGAAAAGAGTTATAAAGAGAAATTTTGAAGGAAAGAAGAGATAGGCAATTATTATTATACCAGTAATCATAAGGTTTTTTAAAAGATTTTTTATTTATTATTTTTAGAGAGAAGGGAAGGGAGAGAGGCAAGGAAGGAGAGAGATATCAATGTACAGTTGCCTTTCTCCTGCCTCCAGTTACAGACCTATCTGGAGGCCTGGCTTGCAACCTGGTTATGTGCCCTGGCTAGGAATCGAACCAGCAACCTTTGGGTTCCCAGGCTGGCACTCCTTATCCAGTGTGCCATGAGCCAGAGCTAGTTTTATTCAGGAATCTTCCATTAATAAATTAAGCAATCAAAATTTCTTAGAGGATCATATTTTTTAACTCATGGGTATAAAGGACTTTGTTTTAATTCTGAGTGTGTATAATTAATGCAATGAGTTTAAAGTAATAGCTCAAAAGAGTTGTAGTCTGAGGTATACTATGATTTAAAAACCAGGATATATATGTTTTTTTAACCTGTCTTTATTTTATCTCTCCAATAGACAGAAATTTTTTACATCATCCACTCTACCCATAGTGTCTTTAAATCTTTTTCCACAAGTGATAATATATGTATTATATCCCTATTAATTTACTAGAACTTGATATTTTTTCTTTTTTCAATATATGGAGGAATTCACTAGTTTTAATAAATCAGAGAAGTATGCCCATTCTCTTTGGACAGCTGGCATTTGTGTTTATAGCCTTAAAGGGAATGTGTGAACATCTGCATTTGATGAATCACTCTGTGTGTATTGTAGTTCCTTCAACAGAAATTGTTCAGAAGTTCAGAGAACTGGTGATAAATAATTAATGAGTGCACAAGTGATATTCTTACTTTATTGCCAGACTTAGAGGAAATGCACAGTACAAGATGTAAACCAGTCTTTCCTTTCTCTTTTGCCTTCTCTTTGAACAGTCAGTTGATTACAGGCTCTGCTGTTCAAAAGACCTCCAGGCTGGTAACATATCTTCATTTTATTTTGTCTTCAATTCATTCTGTCAAGCAAATATAATGCATATTGAAGCATCTGTCCTTCAAACGTCACTGGAACATGATTTCTACAGGCAGTAATTTAACTAATATGTGGTGGGTTTGAGCACAACTGCTTTTTTATTTTATTTTTATTTTTTTTACTTAATTTCTTGTATTTTGTAAATCTTTTTATGGCATTGAAAGAAATGGAAAATTGAAAAATTATAGCAATTAATGGAATAATTCAGTATAATTTCTATGTAAATCTTAGAACCAAAATATAAATATATTTAGCAACACAGCAGTTCCACAGTTTGGTTCAAATTTGAAATTCTTACCAGGGTGTAGTAGCTAAAACTTAATATGAGCATCTATAGATACAGTGATACAAGCACTAATAAAGAGATATTTTAATTTATTATTAGATGAAGTATACCAAGGGACTCTGTATACTAACAAATTAAATAAATATAATCCACTAAAATAATTGCTCCATGACCTTTAATGTGAAATATTAATTAAAATAAATTTAAATATCAATTATATCTTTAAAACTTGTGCTCTTATAAAATTTGAATTCAATATATTGCCTAAGGAAGACAGTCATTCAGATAATAAAAAATATGGATCAAGAAAATCAAGCCTATATAGCTTTATGCCAGGCACAGTATATTACAAATGTTTTCTCTTTTAACCCTCCTAATAACCTATATAAAAGATAGTGTGCCTATTTTATAGATGAAGGAAGTGAGGCTCAGAAATCATAACTCTTGACTCGTGACTACATAACCAGAATTAACATGGATTATCTGCCTCTAAGGTTCATATTCATTCTTTGTACTATCTTGTAGAATACCTGATTTCACCTTTTCTAGCATAACACTATACACTGATGGCACAAAGCTGTTTTCTTTGCATCAGATATTATAAGATTTATTGCCATTCTCTGGTCCACAGGAAAGAGAAAAGTGTTGTGCATATTATGCTGTTAGTGTTATAGCTCAAAATATTATTTCTGACCATTCTCAGTTACTTTAGTGTGTTTAATTCTCTCCTATTCTCTCTCTCTCCCCTCTATTTTGTCTCTTGCCCTCTCTCTCCTATATATCTATCTGCTAAGTATTTGTATATTTTCCTGTCTTCCTAGTTATTATTGACTACATATTGAGAGCCATATTGCATTTATATTACTTATTACATTTTGTCTTGTCTCTAACATAATGACTAGGATAGCAGCATTGGAATTTGTTTAGTAGAAAAGCATGTAATCCTTTACTTATGACAGAATTACAGTGAAAGGCAGGTTGATGCCCAAGGCTAAATCAGTGAAGTCATAGGGAGACTGAAGATTAAAAAGAAGTTTCCGGTTCAATTTCCAACTTACTAACATTCTGTTGTTATAAAGAGTGAAAAATACAGTAAAAAAAAGACACCTGGCAGAGGAGGAATCATAATCATCATGATTTATTTTTTCAGATTAGAGTCATTTTTTAAACAATAGTTTCTGCTAATATTGATAAACTCTTCCCAATATACAGTAGAAGTAATTTAATGACTTATGCTGGTAATAAATTCTATTTGTTTTTTTATATTTTCAATCAGCTTTATTCACTTATTTATTTTATTTTTCCTTATGAGTGAAAGTATGCAATGACATGGAAGGAACAAAAGTCAAGAGTAAAAAATCCAAGTCCTAGTTCTGGCTATTCTAATTAATAAATCTAAAAATTTTTTTTAAAGATTTTTTATTTCATCATTTTTTTAGAAAGAGGGGAAGGGAGAGAAGCAGAGAGGGATAAAATTTTTAGTTCCTCATTGACCCTCAATTATCTGTGGGCATTATATAATTTCTATATGAAAAAAATCAATGATATATCAAGGACAGAGTAACATTTACTATGGCTTTTATATCACTTAATGATCATACAAAAATCATATGCTATATTTAATTCCCATTTCACATTAAATTAAGTTGAGCCACAAATATCTAAATAACATATGCAGACTAATTGCAAGTAGCAGAAATGATATTCATATACAAGCATTATCCCCAAAAGTAATGTTTTCCCTTTACAAGTAAAGGGAGTACATTGATATTTGTTTTCCTTTATTTTGCTAATTATGCTAATGTAACTGAAAAAGTTGTAATTTCCCAAATAAAAATGAAACCTGGTTTCTATGGAAAAATATGCTAACAGTTTTCATAGAAAATTTAATTTGCACATTGAATTTCTATGTTGATCCTGATGGGATTGCATAGAAGATCATTCATAACATTCTAGACTCTTAGAAGCAGTTGATAAATATAATCTATTCTTAGTCTTTCTCAAAATACCATGTAATTGCCTGTCTAACTTACAAACATCTCCAACTTTAGGAAGTTGTGTTCCTAAAGTTGGAGATGTTTGTAAGTTAGACAGGCAATTATGTTTGAATGTTTGCTTTACAGAGTAACATAGAATAAGCTTACACTTGTTTTACGTGAAATCTTTACATATTTCAAGAACAATATTTCATAATTCCTATGTTGTCATGGCTAAATACCCAAGTTGATTCAATGGGTTCTCATTTTATATGAATTTAAGTTCCTTCAGTGCTTTTTCTCTGTTACTCTTTTTTACTGTGTCTGAAAATTAGTTCAGGTTTTGCCCGGCAGAGAGGTAGAGCAGTTCTGTCACTTCCAATGTTCTTAAAGTAGTGTTGTATAATAAAGTCTTCGAATTGCTTCTTAAATTTGAGACGGTGGTCCTATACTATTAACTCTTATTAAGCACACAAGGAACTATGAATCCTGGTTCATTATTAATTTTCTATACAATAAAACTGTATCTTATTTCATTCTTTTCAATTCAGTTTTAGACCTAATTGAAATATTCCACATTTATCTGTATTAAAACTGTTCTTAGGTTTACTCCATCACTCAAACTTGATATGATCATTTTATCTTATCCAAATTGTATGCTGCATCTCCATAAACTATGTCATCTAAAGAAGGATTTTTGAACAAGTAATCTTGGATATGTAATTGGGTATATTTTATTACTTAATATAGATATATTATTCAGTATTTTTTTGATGCACTATTCCATCATTTATGAATTCTGATTACTATTTTTTTCAAGCCTACATTTTTCCATCAATGTCCACATAAATTCCAATAAAGATTGGTAAAATTTTAACAAACTCCAGATTGTAACCAGGGGTACCAAACTCATAGTCATAGTTGGAATTCATAGTTGACCTACACAGTGTGTGTACTTAAAGGGTTTAAAAAATTAATGACTTTATTTAATCAAGGAGCTAATGTGAAAGCTCCATGGACATAAACAAGAGGTGGGGATTGACTGTAGGAGAGAGCAATGAAGGAAAAATGAAACAACTGTAATACAACAACAATAAATTAATAAAAGTATTAGTGACTTTAGGAGAGACATGATATCTCAACTATCTGTTTGCTCCGGTACTCCTTTCTGATTTACACTTAATGATTCACACATTTATGTTCCTGGTCTGGCCTCTAAAAACAGTTGAGTTTGAGACCACAGATTATCCTCTCCATCTATCAGCTTTTCATCCGTTAAGTCTCAGCAGTTTAGTAGGCCACTCCTATGGTTTACCAGTTCTTTCCATTATGAGCACACATGTGCACTGGCATATGTATGTGCATGCACACACACATGCACACACTATCAGAAAATTAATTCTTGAATTTTTATTCTGGTTAAATATCAGTTAAATATATTCCTGGCTAAATATAACTAATTTTGCCTCTAACTTCTCTACCATCTTTTCTTATCTCTAACGTCACATTCTACTTTATAAAAACATTTCAGTGAATGAAAGTAATTTTCCATGCACTTTTATCAATGTGTTGGCATTTAATTTCTCCAAACAAGAAAACTTAAACTTTATTTAGAACAGCGAAGAGCAGACTTAAAAATCCTGCACACAATTTTGGATTCAAATCCATTTTAAAGTTTCCTCAGACTAAAAATGGCAGCATGTCATTATTCCTGAAAAAGAAAAAGATACAAAGTAGGGGTTGAAAAGTGGTACTTTAGAGCATTAATCTCCATTGACCAAAATGACCTTAATATCATAAGCTTGACTAAATTTTAGATAAGTTTCTACCTGACCAAAAGTCCCTTTACTTAGTGCTTTGACTTTAGAAAACTTGCAACTGTAAATTCCTTCTCTGCCCCTTGAGATGTAAATTTCACTGAGCTAGTACCCCTATCTTCCAGTCTCTGTGGGACACTAGTAACCTAACTTCAACAAATACCAGTTAGTAAACACAGATAGATGCCCTAATCACAATGACCAAACTCCTGTAACTTTGGCCAGTAACTTTCCATTGGCTTAAACCCTGCTCTGTCCTTTTGTTTCAGGGAAGTGACAACAGGGAATTTCTTTTCCCTGTTGCAATGGTCTTGAATAAAACCTTCCTTGCGTATTTAACTTAACAGGTGAAATTTTTTGGACATCCTTAATCTTGCTAGAACTTTCTTCAAGAGAAAAGTTGCAGTAATTTTCATAAATAGTGTGACATTTATTATGTTTCATTTGCCCCACTGTATTTTCTTCTCACATTATCATCACAATAATGCCAAAAGAAAAGTTCTCTGGATTTGAAAATTCACAAACTAGCTCAAAGAGTTTACTTACTTGCTTAATAAGTAGCAAAATCAAAGCTAAGATGTCAACCCAGGCAGTCAACTCCCATATTCATGCATTTCACCATTAAGCTAACCTGCTTAGATTTAAGCAAAATACAATACTATAGATTATTTTTCAATTCAGCTCTTCCTTTTAAAAATATTGGTGTTCCAACTTGATGTATTTGTCCTTATTCTATATTTTTAAATATGCCTTTAAAATATGAGTTCAATGGAGCTATTAGCTTATTTTTACTTTCATTCCAATGCTTTGCTATTCCTGTTGGGGTGTCAGTCCACACCCATCTTTTTTTCTCAACTTTTATAGTCCAGCTTTCACAGGTTTGAGGTACATTTATTATATTCCTTCTTCCAGCTATCACTAACTTGAAAATGACATAGTCCCTTTCTGCAAAGGTTAAAAAGCATGTGTTCATTTTCAAAATAAAGTAATGAGGCATAAAAGGTAAATTGCAGTAGCAATAACAACAAGATCAGATTGCTGATGGGGGAAGTTTTTAGTGGTGATATTGATGGCACTGTCTGTAGAATTTATTCTTTTTTGGAAATGACAAAGAGACTAGCCTCATAGCAACCCACTAGACCATATCAAATGTCCATAGTATGTAAGCTGATCATCACGCACCCTTGGGCATTCAAGAAAAATTAAATTGCTGGTTTTGGGGTTTTTTGTTTTGTGTTTTTAGTTTCTTTGCTACTTTAGTTAATTCTTTAATTAAAGATGCCTTTTTCCCCAAAAATGTCTCTTAATTTTAAGCATGGCAGCAGTTCATGAATTAATTTATTGATATTTTGATTTGTGTTCTATTCACTTAAAATGCTGTACATGCTATTATTTTGTTTCATTAATTATTTTGAGAAAAGGTTAATATTTTTCTTCATTCCTCAAAAACACTTATCAGTTGCAATAATGATAATTTGTATTTTAGTTGGATTTGTAACTTAGAGGTAAATATTTTTATAACTTTTGGCAAACACCAGTTAGTTATGAAAAGAAGCAGAGACACAGAGGAATAGTGTGCACCCACATGCACACATGCACACTTCCTTGTACACCATCTAAGATGTAGCTGACAGCCTATTCCTACCACTAAGGTTAGCTGATCTTGTTAATGTATGCTGTTGCATGTTCAATCTTTTGATGCCTTTCAGGAATTCTAAATGAAAAATAAAATATTTGAGAAGGTAGAAAAATGAAAAAATTAAGTGACTTTTGTTAGGAAAACTTTAACACAGCTCGAAGTGAAAAAGCTAATTTGAAAACAAAGTGTGAAGCTTCATTTGAAGACAGGAAACTTTCCTCTGAAAATGCAGGTGCATTTTCTTCTGTGGAATTTAATAAGCTGATATGAATCAGTATCTTAGCATTCTGCATATACGTGGAAAGTGAAATTCTCTTTTTGGCCAAAACAGTGACACGTAATTACTCATTCTCAAAAGAAATCATTAACACTACAACATTTTCCAATACACATTTGCCTAGACATGATCTCTATCTTGAAGAGTATTATTTAATAAAAAATATTCGTTTCTCTTTTGGAATTTAACTAAATGTATGAGTAATCTGAAACCAAGCTCTGAGCAGAGAGAGTCAGTACATTTACTTATGACAATATGATATATAATACAAGATGTGGAAGGTAACTGAACGAAAAGATACAATAATCCAGTCCAAATATCCCCCATTTAAAAACTATTTAAATGCTAATTGCATGAATTGCACCCATCTTCCTATTGATCTGGTTTAGAATTTAAGTAATGCCTCCTGCAGGTAAGACAGAAAAATCCTCATTGTCTAAGTGGAAAATATTTGAAGATGAAGATACATGGAGGCTTCCAGGGATGATATTTTGAATTATACATTAGCCAAAGATACAAACTTTTCTATAATTAAGAGAGATAACAATTTGTCATTGTATGACTTAGGTTCATGCTTTACAAATCTGCCTACTTGTTTTAGCCATTTCTGCTTCATTCCCAACTGGACTAAGATATTTGAACAAAATGTTGCTGACCATAAACTATGAATATATCCTTACTTGAAATGCCTTCTTACTCCCAACACTGTAGCATCTTCAACATAATATAAAATAACCAGAAATTCACTATGATAAAAATATTAATTATTCAAGATGCAGTGAACTCCAATAAACCATTTATATTATTATTTCTGTTCTGTGGACATAAGTCATACATTTCTGATTAATTCAATTTTAAATCATGTCCTAATTATATTTATTTGTAAATCACCATAAGAAATTGAGTTTTTGCCATTGATTTTATAATCTTCACTAATATGTAAATACATGAAGTATGAATGGAGGCTTACAAAAATCTCTAATATGGCAAATGCACCATTTAAAACATTGAAAGTAAAATGATTATATCATTTAAGATGAAGATGGCAAAGACATTGTTTAGAGCAACTGATTTGAGAAGGATTTAATATCTTACTCCAAGTTTCTGTATTATTCATTTGTATTAGGAATTCATACTACATTTTTATTGATATTTTTGTTTAGTTTATGTATGTGTTTATTTTTCTTGTCAACCTCTCTGTTATTGCCTCATATTAGTAATTTAATTGGGAAAAGCCTAATATCTACAGGGTTTTTGAAGAATCCAGGGATTATCATTGCACCTTATTGGCAGAAATTCATCAAATGCTCATTCCTACATGATAAGATAATAGCTTGGCCTGAGCAATGAATGGGGTGGGAAGGTAGAAACAGAACAGTGGTGGGAAACTTGCAAAGCTCTGGTACAAGGCCATTTACAACAATTATAGAACTTATTTTAGAGCAATAATTAAGAATTATTATGTTATAATAGGTTCAAAATTCAGTCAAGTAATTATTACAAGAGAGTTTATAAGAGAGACATTTAAAATTCTGATTCTTTGTCCAAATGGTTGATAATACAATAATGGCATTAACTAACAAAAAAAAAATAATTTAAACAAAGGTCCCATATTTACCTAAAAGTAGAACATTCCCTGGGAGAATGTATTAAAAAGTATTTTACTTTCCACTTCATAATTTATTAACTTTTATCCATTGTTTAAAATCTGCTCCTGGCTGGTGTGGCTCAGTCGATTGAGCATTGGCCTATGAATCCAAGTGTCACTGGTTTGATTCCCAGTCAGGGCACATACCCAGGTTGCAAGCCAGGTCTCCAGGCAGGTCCCCAGCTGGAGGCAGATTAAAGGCCATCATACATTGATGTTTCTCTCTTTTTCTTCCTCCCTCCATCTAAAATTAATAAATAAAATCTTTTAAAAATTTTTTAGGTGTGCTGACACTATAATAAGGATTCTAATTGCATTTATTAATTTATTTTCAAAGCAACCCTATGAGGTATGGTTTGATATTAAACCCATTTTAAGATGGACAACTGGAATGTGAAAAAGTAACTTTCTAAGGAACCACAGAACGTGATGAAACCAGAATATAAACCCATTCAGGTCCACTTCAGAATGTACTTGTCGTTAATCTGCTAAAATGTAGCTGAACACTCAGAAAATCAATTGAGTTATTTTGTTTGAAAGAAATGTTTTCCTCTTTCATTGAACTATAAACTACTTAGAATATTAAGCCATGTATAAAATGAGCATAATAAAGTACTATTTTATAAAATAATTTCTGCCTGAAGATACATATGTAATCATAGAAAAATGAAACCATTTTTTAAGAATATGTGATTTTGGTGAGCACACAGTGCAATACACAAATGATGTTTCATAGAACTGTGCACTTAAAACCTATATAATCTTATTAACCATTGTCATCTCAATACATTTAATTAAAATTTTTTTAATTTCAGGATTTTAAGATATATTTGACATAAAGGATACTTCAGAAAAGACAAAGTTAAGAGTATAAGAGAACAGTTAAGTTTACAGTATACTTAAGGAATTAAAAGCTATTCTGATTTTCTGGAGAATAAAGCATATGGTGAGTAATTATAAAACACAAAGCTCTTAAAGAGATTTGGGTACAAATCATGAAGATCTTGAAAGCAAGCTTAAGATTTTGATTTTGGAGAAGATGAGCTATTTATATTATATTTATTATATTATATTCTAAAGATTTTATTTGTTATTTTTAGAGAGATGGGAAGGGAGGGAGGAAGAAAGGGAGAGAAGAAAGCATCACTGTATGGCTACCTTTTGTATGGCTACCTCCAATTGGGGACCTGGCTGGAGACCAGGCTTGCAACCCAGGTATGTGCCTTGACCGAGAATTGAATTGGCAACCCTTGGATTTTCAGGGTGATGCTCACTCCGTCGAGCCACACTAGCCAAACTATTCATATTTTAATCATGAGATTGACATAATTAATATATGACATAAGCATATATTAAATGTGTGATTTGTGAATATTTGGTAGTATTTGGTAGTATAAATTATGTAGAAGAGAGATTTAGTGGAGATAGTTCAAAAACAAATTATTGTGAAATAAAAATATAGAATGAATAATGAAGAATAAAAATAAGGTATGTGAGGGGAAAAGATGACAGCAGATAGCTAGCGGCCCTGTCTATTTGCTCCCATCTGGAATGAATTGCAGTGAAAGCACAGGGTGGAGGGTGAGTGAGAGTGGCTGTGATTTGGTGTGAACAGATACAGGAACATTGGGACCATGTGGCAGTGGGCAGAAACATGCCTGTACTTTTTAAGTGGAGTTACCAGGGCTACCCAGCCCAGGACGTCTGGATGCTTTGTGTAGGGATGCCTCTGATCAGCTCTTTAACTGTGAACTGCTATGGGAAAGAGAGAAGGGCAGGGTGGCGTGGGCTCTGGAAAAATGCACTCCTGCCATAGGTGCACTTCCCAGCAACATCTGGGAAGGATTTGGTGAGAAAGTTTGGATGGAGCTGTCAGAGGCGCGGGAAGACAGAGGCCATTACTGACTGAGAGACTATATGATTTTTGAAAAGGAAGGGTGCAGAAAGAAAGATTCCTCCAGGGACCAGTGCCACAGTGTGGAAGCCACACAGAGACTCTTTTAAAAGAAGACCTGAGGCAAGAGCTGAGACTCAACAGGGAACCTGGGCTCACATGCCTGTAGACTGAAACAGCAGTTCTCCTAAAGGACTGGTGCTACAGTGTGAGGGCCACACAGAGACTCTTTTGGAAAGGTTCATAGGATTACATTTTCACCCACTTGCCCTGGGCTCCAAAGGAGGGAGGATGGATGGACTAGAGATGCTTGGAGTTTGGGGCGTTGGCATCAGGGAGAGAGAACTGGAGGAGCTGTGGACAGGACCCAGTGCTGACTCTCCTCCTGTGTTGTGAGAGCTATCCTTCAAACAGACCACTACTCTTCAAGTGGCATCAGCCTGAGGGGAAACAATAGTCCTGCCCAAAGGAATTATGTATAAAGAACTTATACGACTCAACACCAGGAAATCAAACAACCCAACTTAAAAGGACCTATGTACCCCTATATGGTAAATAACAGCATTAGTTACCATATCCAAGTGCTGGAAACAGCCTAAGTGCCCATCAGTGAATCAATGGATAAAAAAAAAAACTGGTACATTTACCCAATGGAATACTATGCAACAGAAAGAAAGAAGGAACACCTACCTTTTTTGACAGCATGAATGGAACTGGAGAGTATTATGCTTAGTGAAATAAGCCAGGTGGCAAAAGATAAATATCATGTGATCTCACTCAATACAGGACAACAATGAACAAAACAAATGAGGAGACTGGAACCAGAGCATAGAAACAAGGACTAGATTGACAGTGATCAAAGGAGTGGGGGAGAAGTGGGGAAAAAAGGAGATAGGTTTGGTCAAAGAACTAGTATAAATGACACGGACATGGATAATAGGATAGGGATTGACTTTGGAAAAGGGGATGGGGTGGGCAAGGCAGGGGAGAAAAATGGGGGAAAATGGGACAATTGTAATAAAACAACAATAAATTAATTAAAAAAAAAAAAAAAAAGAATTGAGGCCCAGGCTGGTGGTACAGTGGATAAGGTGTCAGTCTGTGAACACAAAGGTCGCTGATTCAATTTCCAGCCAAGGCACACATAACCAGGCTTCAAACCAGGTCTCCAGATAGCCCTGTAGCTAGCCAGAGGCAGGTGAAAGGCAACCATACATTGATGTCTCCCTCTCTGCCTTTCTCGCTACCCCTCTCTCTAAAAATAATATATAAAATCTTAAGAAAAATAATTGAAATAAATTGTTGGACACCCAAAAAATAAATAAAAATAAGAGATGTGAGTGTAGATAATTATGTTGTGTAGAACTTTCCACTTCTAAACATTCAAATTACTCTTTTAATATCTTAGAATCTTTGATTAAGGTATAAAACACATTTAAGAAAGAGTAGTACTGACTACACATCAGGAAACAACAATTTTTAAGAATGCCTTGTATATCTACAATATAGTCATACTTCATGAAAAGCACATTAAGAATGATACCCCTCTAATAATGTGAACAATAGAAAATTTTTTAAAAGAATGATAGTCCTCTGAAACTACATTGTCCTACCTGATAAGCAACAACTTTCTTGAGATAATTAGGTATTGCATTCAAATATATTTATTGATCTCCATGACTTGCTTTTGTCATTAATAACATCTCATTAACAATTAGTATCTAGATTTGGGCAACTTCATTTTAGAGCAAGTGCTGTTATACCCTATCCATTTTATTTCTAGGAATAAAATTCTTTTGAATATAATTTTTTTGTGAAACATGTTGAGATCCTCAGCTTCTTTCAGTTGTTCTAATTCTTGAAAATATTCATTTTTTAGGTGGCACAGTTCTCTGGGTTTTACGGTTTTTCTCAGTACTTAGTATAGGGCAGTTGAGATAGTAATTGCAAACATTCTGTATAAACTTATTTTCAAATTCCACAAGAGGTAGTTATGAGAGTTCTTGCTATCCCACTACTACCTTCCAAAATTTGAAGTCCACAAAAAGTTGCTGCCCCAAATACACTATCAAAAGCTCTTTTTAGGATATAGGTTGAACAGGGGATGTCTTGAAATTTTTATCTTGCATTCCAGCATATGAATTTGCACTATTAGATGTAGGTTATTGTGTCTGCAATTTCATCTTTCCAGGTTGTTTCTCCTTTGCACCCCACAACAACCCAACCACTTTGTGCTATCCACTATCACTCTACAACAGGTCTTTCTGTATACCTGTTTCTAAAGCAATTGTGAGCATCTCAAGGGAATTCCTTTCAATTTCAATATTCAGAGGCTAAAAATCATACCTAGAACTAAGTGTCATCGGAATGGTTGGATGAGATGATCAACTGGTTGAAAACAAGTACAGACAAAACAAGAGTAAAAAGCCAGAAGTAACATATTTTTCAACAAGGCTTGGTTTTACCAGAAATCACAGAAAAGCCAGAGACAACTTTATTAGTGAAGAATTTTATTGCTGAAACAGTATTTCCTTTGTCTTATGCCACCACT
Source organism: Noctilio leporinus (assembly GCA_004026585.1). Taxonomy (NCBI): domain Eukaryota; kingdom Metazoa; phylum Chordata; class Mammalia; order Chiroptera; family Noctilionidae; genus Noctilio; species Noctilio leporinus. Next base: position 315,890 of record PVIW01000411.1, on the reverse strand, counting down.
TCATTCAATTTTTCTATGAAATCTGTGTTCCAGATGCATTCCCTCTGGCAAAAATCAGACAGTAAATAGAGGCCATAAATAGCTCCTTTGTGTGACCTCTCAGTTGTGGCTCAGCCCTTACTCATGACTGAGGACCCCACAATTTTCCATGACCTCTATGCACTCAAAAGCCTCAGGCTTCCTTCTCCAGCACCATTTCCCTTTCCCAAAGCTATAGTATATTATAGGTATTAAGACAGTGCTAGAAGGCTATGTGGAACTTGTTAGCATAAGAGTATATTTCTGGGAAAATTAAGACACCAACTACTCATGCAAAGTATGTAAGTTAAACGAAGACATGAAATCACATGAATAAGATTATTAATGCTGGGAGTGAATGAGGCAAAGTTAAAATACTATTTGACCTAGGGAATCAGGGTTGCTATAATACTACTTTTGGTCTTTCTTTTTACCCTACAAAGTCCCAAGGCTAAGTATATAATAAGGTTTTGGTCTCAAATTGTAGTGCAGAACCTTAGTCAGCTTATATTGATGAAACAGGGATGCTAGTTTTAGCAATCTGAATATCTTATGATGATAGATCCTCTTGCAGAAAAAATTCACATATACGATTTCATTTGCATATTAAATTATGGGTTCATGGACAATGTCAAGACTAGACAATTGAAGAGAACTGTTCCTCTATGAGAGAAGCAAAAACTCTTTAATGGCCCTAAAAATTTCTTTCTTTTGTGCCTGGATCATTATAGAATCAAATGCCATGGTAAATAGTGATGCTTACCATAAGAATGAAACAGCTTCTTTTCTCAATTGAGGTAACATTTCAAAATGTAGTTTAATTTTCAGTTTCTATTTTCAAAGTAAGAACATAGAGCAGGAATGAGAACATGATGCAGTTTGAAAAAAAAATGTGACATTAAGAAATAAATGAAAACTTGAATGGCACTTTCAAAGTTGTTGCTTTATCTTATTTGGTTTTCTACAGATGTCATTTGTCCTCAGCAAAATGTACTGCCACACAGCATGTAATTGATGTGCAACTGTGTGAGTTTACACTGCCAGATATATATTTTTCCTAAATCTCAACTGACACTGTAGAGCAACAAAATGGTATAACCAAGAGCCTATATCATTTCTATGACTAGCATTCTATTTGTCTCAGAAATGTTTTTACAGATAATGCTATGAAAATTTATTACCAATAAAAAAATAAGGAATAGTCTTCCAGCCAACATGGAGGTATAGGTAGAAATGCTGCGTCTCCCTCCACAGCTAAGAAGGAATACATCTACCTCGAAACTTGAGACAACCAGAAATTCCAGAAAATCAAGCTGCACAGAAGTCCAACAAACGAAGATTTAAAGAAGAAATATTCATCCAGACAGATGCAAATGCTCTACCGAAGACACAGGCAAGCACAGGAGCCTGTCAAGTTGAGAAGACAGAGAAGTGTGGCCCAAAAAAGCAACAAAGCAACAGTTCAAGGTTTCATTGAGAGAACTAAGTGATGAGGATATAGCTAATCTAACAGACAGGGAGATAACCACTCTAACAGATGCATAGGCATAAAAATGATAAAGATGCTCACAGACTTGACAGATAGGCTTGCACGCAGCAAATGCAGAAGTGAAGAAGTGAAGGCTATGCTAAGTGAAACTAAGGAAAATCCATAGAAAACCAATAGTGAAGAGGAGGAAACCAGGATTCAAATCAATGATTTGGAACATAAGGAACAAATAATTAGTCAACCAGTAAAGAATGAGGAAACAAGAATTGAAAAAAAAAAAAAAAATGAGAACATGCTTAGAAACCTCTGTGATGACCTTATTTATTATTTAATTTAATTTAATTTTATTGTTGTATTACATTTAGCCCATTTTCCACCCTCTCACTGTCCTCCCCTGCTCTCTCCTCCCCACCCCCTCTCCCACAGTCAATCCCACATGTTGTCCATGTCCATGGGTCATCCATGCTATTTCCTTGACTAAACTGTTCCCCTTCTTTGCTTCTTCTTCCCCCTTCTCCCCTCCCCTCTGCACACTTAAAGTCTGTTCCTTGATTCCATGACTCTGGTCGTTTTGCTTGTTTGTTTTGTTCATTAGTCACCTATATTGGGTAAGATCATATGGTGTTTGGCTTATTTCACTAAGCATAATACTCTCCAGTTCCATCCATGTGGTTGCAAAGGTAGGAGTTTCTTCTTTCTTTTTGCTATGTAGTATTCCATTGGTCAAAGGACCAAAATTTTTTGGTCCATTCATCCATTGATGGGCACTTATGTGGTTTCCAGGACTTGGCTATTGTAAATAGTTCTGCCATGGACATAGGTTCTTCTGAATTGGTGTTTCAGGGTTCTTCAGGAATAGTCCTAGTAGTGGAATTGCTGGATCAAAAGGCAGTTTCATTTTTAGATTTTAAAGGAAACTCCATACTGTTTTCCATAGTGGCTGCACCAGCCTGCATTCCTGCCAACAATGCAGTAAGGTTCCCTTTTCTCCACATTCTTGCCAGCATTTGTTGTTTGTTGATTTGATGATTGCCTTTCTGGCAGGTGTGAGGCAGTATGTTATTGTGGTTTTAATTTGCATCTCTCTGATGGCTAGTGATGTTGAGCATTCTTTCATATGCCTATGGGCCCTTCGTATGTCCTCCCATGCAATTGTTTTCCCATGCAATTGGCTCCCTTTTAATTTTGCTGATGTTTTCTTTAGCAGAGCAGAAACTTTGATATAGTCCTATTAGTTTATATGTTCCTTTATTCCTTTGCCCTTGGAGAAGTATTGGTGAAAATATTGCCGTGTGGGATATCAAAAATTTTACTTCCTGTGTTTTCCTCTAGGCCTTTTACAGTGTCATGGATTCTGTTCAAGTCCTTTATCCATCTTGAGTTTATTCTGGTATATGGTGTAAGTTGGTGGTCTAGTTTTATTTTTTTTTTTGCATATTGCTGTCCAGTTCTCCCAACACCACTTGTTGAAGAGGCTATTTTCACTTCATTTTATGTTCCTTCCTATTTTGTCAAATATTAATTGACCACAGAGTCCTTGGTTTATTTGTGGGTTCTCTATTCTGTTCCATTGATCTATCTGTCTATTCTTGTGCCAGTACCAGACTGTTTTGATTACAGTAGCCTTGTAGTATAGTTTGATATCCAGTATTGTGATTCCTTATACTTTGTTCTTTTGCAAAATGGCTGTGGCTATTCCTGGTTATTTTTGACCACAAATAAATTTTTGAAGTATTTTTTGTAGATCTGTGAAATATGCCATTGTTATTTTAATTGGGCTTGCATTGATTCTATAGATTGCTTTGGTATTTTAATGATGTTAATACTTCCCATCTACAAACATGGTATATGTTTCCATTTATTTGTATCTTCCTTAATTTCTCTCTTCTACAGTGTTCTGTAGTTTTCTGAGTACAAGTCTTTTACCTCCTTGGTTAAGTTTATTCCTAAGTACTTTATTTTTCTTGTTGCTATGGTAAATGGGATTTGTTTTCTAGCTTCTATCTCTGATGTTTCATTGTTGGTATACAAAAATGCCTTTGATTTCTGGATATTGATTTTGTATCCAGCTATTTTGCCAAATTCACTTATTAGTTGAGTAGATTTTTGGTGGAGCCTATAGGGTTTTTCATGTACACTACCATGTCATCTGCAAATAATGACAATTTTACTTCTTTCTTTCCAATTTGGATGCCTTTGGTTCTTTTTCTTATCTGATTGCTATGGCTAGAACTTCCAAAATGATATGAACAGAAGTGGAGAGAGTGGACACTCTTGTCTTATTCCTGACCTTAAGGCAAAGGTTTTCAGTTTCTGCTCATTGAGTATGATGTTGGCTGCAGGTTTCTCATATATGGCCTTTATTATGTTGAGGTATGTTCCCTATATTCCCATCTTGCTAAGCATTTTTATCATAAATGGGTGCTATACTTTATCAAATGTCTTTCAACATCTATTGAAATGATCATATGGTTTTTGTCTTTCATTTTGTTTATGTGGTATACTACATTTATTGATTTGCAAATATTGTACCATCCTTGCATCCCATAGATAAATCCCATGTGACCATGGAGTATGATCATTTTAATATATTGCTGGATCCAGTTTTCCAATATTTTGTTGAGGATTTTGACATCTATGTTCAACAGAGATATTAGCCGTTGGTTTTCTTTCTTTGTTGTGTCTTGACCTAGTTTGGGGATTAGAATGATAATGGCCTCATAGAAAGAGTTTGGAAGTCTTCCCTGTTCTTGGATTTTTTTGGAATAGGTTGAGAAGAATAAAAGTTAGCTCTTCCCTAAATGTTTGGTAAAATTCACCTGTGTGGCCATCTGGTCCAGGGCTCTTGTGCCCTGGGAGGTTTTTAATTATTGCTTCAATTTCACTTGTTATTATCAGTCTAGTCAGGCTTTCTGCTGCTTCTGGATTCAGTTTTGGTACATAATACATTTTCAGAAACTTGTCCATTTCACCCAGGTTGTCAAAATTTCTTGTCACAGAGTTGTTTGTAATAATTTCATACAATCCTTTGTATTTTTGTGGTATCACTTATGATTTCTCCTCTGTCATTTCTGATTTTTTAATTTGTGTCCTCTCCTTTTTTTTTCTCTTGAAGCTGGTTAAACATCTATCAATTTTGTTTATTTTTCAAAGAATCAGCTCCTGGATTTATTAATTCTTTGAATTGTAGTTTTAGTCTCTAAGTCATTTACTTCTGCTCTGATCTTGATTATTTCCTTCCTTCTATTTGCTCTGGGTTTGTGTATTGTTGCTTCTCTAGTTCTTAAACATTCATGGTTAGGTTGCTTGTATAAGCTTCTTCTGATCTTTTTAGGTAGGCCTGTATTGCTATGAACTTCCTTCTGAGGACTGCCTTGGCTGTGTCCCATAGGTTTTGGGCTGTTGTGTATTCATTTTCATTTGTTTCCAGAAACTTTTTGATTTCTTATTTTGATCTCATTGTTAACCCATTCAGTTTCCATGAATTAGAATTTTTTTTTTTTCCCTTGAGGTTGGTTTCTAGTTTAAAGCCATTGTGATCTGAGAAGATGTTTGGTATGATTTTATTTGTCTTGTATGTATTTGTGGAGGCTTGTCTTGTGTCCTACCATCTGCTCTATCTTTGAAAATGTTCCATATGCATTTGAAAAGAATGTGTACTTTGCTTCTTTGGGTTGAAAAGTTCTGTTATGTATCACCTAAATCCATTTCATCTAGGGTGTTGTTCAATGCCACAATATCCTTGGTGTTTTTTTGCTTGGAAGACCTGTCCATGGTTGATAATGGGATATAAAAATCTCCTACTATTAGAGTGTTGCTGTCAATATCCTTCTTGAAGTCTTCTAAAGTTTTTCTTATTTATTTGGGTGCTCCAAAGTTGGGTGCATATATATTTAGAAGGGTTATATCTTCTTGCTGGATTGTTCCCTTAAGTATTATGAAATGTCCTTTGTATCTTTTTATGGCCTTCATTGTAAAATCTATTTTGTCTGAAATAAGTATTGCTATCCTAGCTCTTTTTTTTTCAAGTCCATTTGCTTGAAATATATATTTTTTTCCCTTCATTTTCAGTCTGTGTCAATCTTTTGCTCTGAGGTGGGTGTCTTGTAGATAGCATATATGCGGGCCATGTTTTCTTATCCATTCAGCTACCCTATGTCTTTTGATTGGTGCATTTAATCCATTTATTTTTAAGGTTATTATAGACAGGTACTTTTTCATTGACACTTTTCTCCTTTGTACTTGTGTTCCTCTCTGTCTTTCTGTGTTTCTTCATCTTCTTAAAGCAGACCCTTTATCTTCTCTTGCAATTCTGGTTTGGTGGAAATGTATTCTTTTAACCTTCTTTTTTCTGGGAAACTCCTTATTTCACCTTCCATTTTGAATGAAAGTCTTGCTGGGTAGAGTACCCTTGGTTTCAGGTTTTTGCTTTCTATACTATGAGTATTTTTTTGTCATTACCTTCTGGCTTGTTGAGAAATCATTTGATAACCTTATCGGAGCCTCCTTATATGTTATTAGTTGTTTCCTTCTTGATACTTTTAGGATTCTCTCCTTGTCTTGGAAATTTGCTATTTTATCTCTGATGTGCCTTGGAGTGGGTCTGTTTGGGTTCATCTTCGTGAACACGTGCTTCTGAACTTGAGTGACATTTTCACACATCAAGTTAGGGAAGTTCTCTTTCTTTTTTTTAAATTTAATTTTACTGTTGCTGTATTACGTCCACCCCCTTTTTATTCCCTTTTGTCCCCTTCCCCACCCACCTTCTCCCCACCAAAGTCAATCCCACTTGTTGTCCATGACCATGGTTCTTCTATGCTAGTTCCTTGACTAAACTGCTCCCCTTCTTTGCCTCCTCCTCCCACCACCCTTCTCCCGTTCTGTCCGCTGAAGGTCTACTCATTGTATTCATGTATCTGGTTCTATTTTGCTTGTATGTTTGTTTTGTTCATTATTGTCCTGTAATAGGTGAGATCATATGGTATTTGTCTTTCACTGCCTTGCTTATTTCACTAATCTTAATACTGTCCAGTTCCATTCATATTGTCGCAAAAGGTAGGAATTTCTTCTTTCTTTCTGCTGTGTAATATTCCATTGTGTAAATGTACAGAAGTTTTTTGATCCAATCATCGACTGATAGGCACCTGGGTTGTTTCCAGCACTTGGCTATTGTAAATAGTGCTGCTATGAACATAGGGGTACATAGGTTCTTCTGAATTGGTATTTCAGGGTTCTTTGGGTATAGTTCTAGTAGTGGAATTGCTGGGTCAAAAGGCAGTTCCATTTTTAGTTTTTTAAGGAAACTCCATACTGTTTTCCATAGTGGCTGCACCAACCTGCATTCCCACCAACAGTGCACCAGGGTTCCCTTTGAATGACATCTTCACCAACACTTGTTGTTTGTTTGTTGATTTGTTGATGATTGTCATTCTGACAGGTGTGAGGTGGTATTTCATTGTGGTTTTAATTTGTATCTCTCTGATGGCTAGTGATATTGAGCATTATTTCATATGCCTTTGGGCCCATTTTATGTCTTCCTCAGAGAAGTGTCTGTTCAGGTCCTTTGCCCATTTTTTAATTGGGCAGTCTGTCTCCCTGGTCTTGAGTTGTATAAGTTCTTTATATATTTTGGAGATCAAACCCCTGTTTGAGGTATCATTGGCAAATATGTTTTCCCATATAGTTGATTCCCTTTTAATTTTGCTGTTGTTTTCTTTAGCTAAACAGAAACTTTTCAGTTTGATATAGTCCCATATGTTTATTTTTTCTTTGATTTCCTTTGCCCTTGGTGAAGTATCAGTAAACATATTTAAGCCTAGGATATCTAAACTTTTACTGCCTATATTTTTCTCTAGGACCTTTATGGTGGCACTGCTTATGTTTAAGTCCTTTATCTATCTCAAGTTGATTCTGGTGTATGGTGTAAGTTGGTGGTCTAGTTTTATCTTTTTGCATGTCCCTGTCCAGTTCTCCCAACATCACTTGTTGAAGAGGCTGTTTTCACTCCACTTTATGTTCCTTCCCCCTTTGTTGAATATTAATTGACCATAGAGTCCTGGGTTTATTTCCGGGCTCTCTATTCTGTTCCATTGATCTATATGTCTATTCTTATACCAGCACCAGACTGTTTTGATTACAGTAGCCTTGTAGTATAATTTGATGTCCAGTATTGTGATTCCTCCTACATTGTTCTTCTTCCTCAAGATTGCTGTGGCTATTCATGGGCATTTTTGGCTCCATATAAATTTTTGAAGTATTTTTTTTTTAATTTCTGTGAAATATGTTACTAGTATTTTAATTAGGATTGCATTGAATCTATAGATTGCTTTGGGTAGTATGGACATTTTAATGATGTTAATTATTCTCCTCTATGAGCATGGTATATGCTTCCTTTTATTTGTATCTTCCTTAACTTCTTTCTTCCATGTTCTGTAGTTTTCTGAGCATAGGTCTTTTACCTCCTTGGTTAAGTTTATTTCTAAATACTTTATTTTTCTTGTTGCTATGGTAAATGGGAATTGTTTTCTGGCTCCTATCTCTGATGTTTCTTTGTTGGTATACAAAAAGTGCTTTTGATTTCTCAATATTGACTTTATATCCAGCTATTTTGCCAAATTTGCTTATTAGGTTGAGTAGGTTTTTGGTGGAGCCTATTGGGTTTTGTATGTACACTATCATGTCATCTGCAAATAATGACAGTTTGACTTCCTCTTTTTCAATTTGGATACCTTTGATTCCTTTTTCTTCTCTGATGGCTATAGCTAGAACTTCCAAGACAATTGTTGAATAAAAGTGGAGAAAGTGGACAGCCTTGTCTCACTCCTGATCTTAGGGGGAAAGCTTTTAGTTTTTGTCCATTGAGTATGATGTTGGCTTCAGGTTTCTCATATATGGCCTTTATGATGTTGAGGTACGCTCCCTCTATTTCCATTTTGCTGAATGTTTTTATCATAAATGGTTGCTGTACTTTATCAAATGCTTTTTCAGCATCTATTGATATGATCATATGGATTTTGTCTTTCATTTTGTTGATGTGGTATATTACATTTATTGATTTACAAATGTTGTACCATCCTTGCATCCCTGGGGTGAAACCCACTTGATCATGGTGTATGATCTTTGTAATGTACTGCTGAATCTGGTTGGCCAATATTTTGTTGAGAATCTTAGCATCTATGTTCATCAGAGATATTGGCCTATAGTTTTCTTTTTCAGTTGTGTCTTGACTGGTTTTGGGATTAGAGTAATATTGGCTTCATAGAAAGAGTTTGGGAGTCTTCCCTCTTATTGGATTTTTTGGAATAGGTTGAGAAGGTTAGGAGTTAGTTCTTTAAATGTTTGGCAGAATTCACTTGTGTAACCATTTGGTCCAGGGCTCTTGTGCTTTGGGAGATTTTGGATTACTTCTTCAATTTCACTAGTTGTTATTGATCTATTCAGGCTTTCTGCTTTTTCTGGATTCAGTTATGGTAAATTATACATTTGCAGAAATGTGTCCATTTCACCCAGTTTGTCATATTTCTTGTCATATAGTTGTTTGTAATAAGTTCTTACAATTCTTTGTATTTCTGTGGTATTGATTGTGACTGCTCCTGGAAAGTTTTCTATCATTACTTTTTTAAACAGTTTTTCCATCCCTTGTTTCTCTTCTCCTCTGGTATTCCTATGATATGGACATTATTGCTTTTCCTATTGTCATGCAACTCTCTTAAAACCTCTTTATTCTTTTTTCAGTCTTTTTTCATTTCATTGCACTGCTTGTAGTATTTTTCTACATTATCCTATAGCTCACTGATCTAATCCTCTGCTTCCTCTAGCCTGATGTTGATTCCTTCTACTGTATTCTTCAATTTGGAAATTGTATTCTTCATTTCCTCCTGGCTCTTATTGATAGTTTCTATATCATTTTTAATGCTGGTATAATTCTCAGTAAGTTCCTTATAGCTTCCCTGGAATTCTTCATATTTCCCCTAGAGTTGTTTTTAGTTTCCTTTGAGTTGGCTGAGCACATTGAGCTTCTCTATCATCATTGTTTTGAATTCCATATCTGGTAGTTTGTTTGCTTGCCTCTCTTTCACTTACCAATCTTTCTGGGGATTCCTCCTTTCCTTTTGGTGATGGACTATTTCTTATTCTCCCCATTTTTAGATGTCTCTTCTTGTTTGCTTTTGCTTTTTAAATTGGGCTTTTTTTTTTTTTTTTTTTTTTTTTTTTTTTTTTTTTTTTTTTTTTTTTTTTTTTTTTTTTTTTGAGTTCTGGTCTTTGTGGGGTGACCTTTTGATGTGTAGAGGTGCACTTTCTTTACTTCCTGGATTCACCTCTGGTGACATCAGATCATTCCATAGCCTGGGCCTATTCAGCCTATTGGAGCCAACCAGAGATCCACTGTCTTTGTCTGTGCCCTTCAGTTTTTAATCCAATTGATCTGTGCTCAGCAATCAGGTATAGGTACCACTGGGGAGGACCTATTAGCTCTGTTGCAAACCAATCAATCTGTGATCACTGGTTACCTTAAGCACTACTGGGCAGGGACAATTAATTCAGTTATAATCCAGTCTATCTGTGATTAGCCACCAGGCTCAGGTGCTGCTGGGAAAGATAGATTCAGTTGTAAATCAATGAATCTGTGATCAGGCACCAGGCTCAGGCACTGCTGGGCAGGGCAGATTTATTACAATGTGCAGGGCTATGAGAACCCCTCAGGTTGAAGCCAATTGGTGTAGTGTAGTCTGCCTGTAGTATGGGGGATATGTCAGTACTGGGACCTTGTTGGCTACTCCTTCATTTCTCTCCTCCATGCCACTGTTAAAAACTCTCCTTAAGCATCTCTAGTCCACTCTTCTGGAGCCCAGGATAAGTGGGTGCTAATGTATTTTCATTTGTTGTCACTTAAGTAATTCTCTGTCTTTAGTGCTCTTAGGCTAGCAAATCTCGATGCTTTTTTTTTTTTTTTTTTTTTCTTTTCACAGTTGGATGCTGTTGGGCTCACATGTGTATTGCTGTAGACTCAGAAGCCCAGCAGGGGTTTAGAACCCACCTTTCTCAGGATCCATCAGCTGCTGCCACTTGTGGGAGCCCTGCCAGCCCTTTCATGTTTCCACAATTCCTACCAACCATGTTGTGAAGAAGTGTCCTCTTCTGTTCTGTCTGTGGTTATAAAGTTTCTTTCTAGCTTGTGTTCTATTGATTATTCCAGATGAAGTTTTTCCCAATTAAGTTGTAATTCCCGATTGGTCCTGAAAGGAGACTGGTATAGCTCCACTTACTCCTCTGCCCTCTTGGTCCCTTGATCTCTGTGATGACTTTAAACATGCTAACATCTGAATCATAGGGGTACCAGAATAAGAGGGAGAGCAAGAAATTGAAAACTTGTGAGGAAAATTAATGAAGAAAAACTTCCTTAATTTAGCAAAGGAAATATAAATACAAGTGAAAGAAGCACAGAGGTTCCCAAACAAGCAAGACCGAAGGAGGACCACACCAGGACACATCATACTTAAAATGTCAAAGGTTAAAGTTAAAGAAAGAATCTTAAAAGCAGCAAGAGAAAAAAAGAGAAGTACCTATAAAGGGGTTTTTGTAAGACTTAGCTGACTTCTCAAAGAAACTTTGCTAGCAAAATGGACTGGCAAGAAATATTCAAAGTGATGAAAAGCAAGGGCCTACAACCAAGATTACTATGTCCAACAAAGCTATCATTTAGAATGGAAGGGCAGGTAAAGTGCTTCCCAGACAAGGTGAAGCTAAAGGAGTTCATCATCACCAAGCCTTTATTATATGAAATGTTAAAGGGACTTGTTTAAGAAAAAGAGGATCAAAATTATGCACGTTGAAATGACAACAAACTCACAACCATCAATAGAACCTAAAAGAATAATAAAACAAAAACAAAGCAAACAACCAGAATAGGAATAGAATCATAGGTACAAGGATCATTGGGAGGGGTAAGGAGAAGAGATGGGGAAATGGTGCAGGAATTAAGAAATATAATTGGTGGGTACATAATAGACAGGAAGAAGTTAGTAATAACAGAGGAAAGGGTGAAATCAGGGAACTTATATGCACAACCTATGGACATGAACTAAGCAGGGAGGGATTGCAGGAGGGAAGGAAGTCCTGGGTGGGTGGAAACAAAGGGAAAAGAAATTGAAACAACTGTAACAGCATAATCAATAAAATGGTTTAAAATGATTTTAAATAGAAATAAAAATAAAGAATATACTTGATCTTTAAAAAAACAGATTTACATGTGGAACATTCCTTCAACTTCCAGTTTTTCATTGAAATAGTAAAGAGGTATTTGATGAACCCAAATATCGACAAGTTAGATACAAAGGAATTTACATCTAAAATGTCCATTTCTTTCCCTATCCAATTTTTGTATGATTACTGTTAAATTTTTGTATGATCATGCTTTAGAACAACTAGTTAGCAAAAATTAATAAATGTTGAATATATTGTTAAGTTGGTCATTACCTAAGACTTGTTAAAAGTTTCCAGAGATGGAGAGAGAACTTTCTATAAAGAAATATCTACTCTATAGAACAAAACAATAGTTAAGTCAAATAGATATTCTTCTATCTTTGTTGTATATTCTTTACCCAATTACTAATTTTGCAGTGGGAAATTGCAGATAGGATATAGTTTTCATTAAACCTAAGCAAGGTTACTGCTTTATTGTATTCCTTATGGTGACTATTAACATTTCAAAGCCTCATTCCTAACTTCAGTACTTTTTATTCATTGATTTTTAAAGTTTTTTATTATTCTCATGCCTTTGTCCCAGATTTCCTCCATTGCTTTCCCCTGCCCTGCCCTGCCCACCCCCAGCTCCCATAGTAAATCCCCACCATTAAGGAAAAGAAAGAGGGAGGAGGGCGGAGCGTTTAAGGGAGAGAGAAATTTGTTGTTCTACTCATCTATGCATTTCTAAATTGGGGAGAACTTATGGTATATATCACATACATTTGCTGAAGGGATTAATGAAACATAAAAGATATAAAGTGTTTAAAGCAGTCTCTGGGACATAGTTAAGGGGCAATATGTTCAGTGTGTAATGATATTTTTGAATCTCTATTTCTGCATTTGTTGGCTCTCTCTAAATTTCTTCTAAATTTCATCCATGTTCTATTTCTATTGTGCCAAATTGGAAAAATAAGACTCCTCCTTTCCAGTATCATATTAAACTTAATGTAAAAAAAAAATTTTTAGAAGTCTGATGAGTTGATTGCCTAGAACAAACCATCTAATGTTAGTTGTTTCCCCAAGCACCTTGTAAACTTCTTAACTTAGCATTTACTATTTTTATTTCTTTATCTTCCCCAAATTATACATATTAACCTCCAAAAGTAGGCTTTCTTTAAAAAAAACTTTTTTACCTCAGTATCTTGGTTTTTTCATTTCTTTGAAATACTTTTCTCCTGTATGCCAATCATGATCTTCCCTTATTCAACATTCAAGAAGCATTCATAGAGTATACTGTGTGGCAGAGATAATCACTGAATACTTAATAACAAGGTACTCCCCCACATTTTTCTGCCTACTGGCATCTAGGTAGATCCATGTGACTTGCCTGAACAAGCAGGTTTTGAATGAAGCATAGAATAAGCTGTTTAGGTTTTCATTCACACTTTATCCAACTATGAGAAACATCAGGATCTTGTATCGCAAATGATGCTGCTAAGAAGTGTTGGAATATCTTTAGGCTGGGACCTTGAATAATGGTGGGGAGCAAAGCTGGTCATGTATAGTGAACTAGAAATGTACTTTACAATTTTGAAACACTGATTCATTGAGGTTAATTTATTATTACAGCAGACCTTAGCCTATCCTGATTATTTTAGGTGATACATATAAAGAAATAAAAGACAAAATTATTTTCCTCAAGGGTATATAGGGTAGAACTATGTTATCCAATGTGGTAACCACTGAACATGTTAAATTTAAATTAGTTAATATTGAATATAATTTAAAGTTTAGTTCCTTTATCACATTAGTCACATTTAAATGTTTAGTAAGCTATATGTGCTGGTGCCTCTCATATTGAACAACATATGAATGTTTCCATCTTCAAAGAGTAATATTGGACAGCACTGGTCTAGAAGAATGAATAAAGAACACAAGCAAAATAATTTTATAAATGATAACAGAGCTGTAGATAGAGAATAGTAAGAGAAAAAGATGTTTTGAAAAATAGAGTAAAAAAATGATTTTTAGGGTAATTGAGGAAAATGGAAGTAAATGGCACATCACCCTTTAATTTTTTTTTTTTTTAAAGATTTTATTTCATTATTTTTTAGAAAGAGGGGAAGGGAGAGAGGCAGAGAGGGAGAGAGACATCAATGTATGGTTGCGTTTCACCTGCCTCTGGCCACAGACCTGACTGGAGACCTGGTTTGCAACCTGGTTATGTGCCCTGGCTGGGGAATCGAACCTGTGACCTTTGGGTTCGCAGGCCGGCGCCTTAACCACTGTGCTACCGGCCAGGGCTCCTTTAATTTTTTAATGTGTAAAATCCTATTCCACTTTTAGAACTTTATTCAGTACATAATGAGAACATATATGCAATGATGTAAAGAGAACTGTTGAGTGCAACAATGCTGTTTTAATACCAGATTTCTAGAAGCACTGGACAAAATGGCATGCTACGTGGGGCTGGAAATATAAATAAGTCATGAAATGTCCATGAAATGGGATTATAGGTAACTTCCAACATAAAATAAGTTTAGGTGTCCTTATGGCTGGGCTCTACATGCTGAGGACTGAAAATTCACTGTCATCACAGAATATGTCAGGGAGAACGGTGGGCTCCAAGAGAGAAGATGAATCTGAGGCAGCTGTGAGGCTCTGAAAGTCTTGGAGCCTGAATTTCTCTAGAAACAAAACTCCAAAGAGGACTGACTGATCAGCTCTTCCAATTCTAAAACTGCAGCCTATTCTCAGGGTTGAAGAATAGGGATGACACCATTAAACTTTTCTTGGCAGGAGAAGGAATGCCTGGACATTGCTTGGAGGGACTTGTCCAGAGATGTGTTTTTGGAAAACTATTCATGTAACAGTTGTTTCACTGGTGGCTTGGGTTACTAGTAAGATGAAATGAAGGAATGCAATCCTGGCTCCACCGAATAAACTCAACTACTGAACAATATACATGAAGCTATTTGTGGACTGTGCCAAGGAAGTGCTAGCAGGGGCACTGGAAGCTCAAAGTTCCGATAAGTGATGAGTTTCCTATATTGATCTTGCCGTCCTTTTCTCTATTATCTTCATGCCTGGAATCAAAGATAGCCTGAAGCCTGGACGTGCACAGTAGTTGCAGACAACACATGTGTTTTTTTTTTAAAGAAACTTGCTTTTTGGTGAGATGAGCAGAAAGTGGAGCCTCTAGACGAAGGTAGAGAACTTGCCCATTTTTATTTGCTTTGTGTTTGTTCCTTCCCACCTTGGCCCTCAGGCAATTATTGGTGTGTGTCTGTCTTATCAATTTGTGATTTCCAAGACAGCAGTCAATCTCTGCCCTCTGTTGTGTGCCTGTGATCTATAATAGCACCTGGACATGATAAATAACCAAAAAGTATTTGTGTAAAGAAACTAAAATGTAATATGAAGGAAAAGGCAGAAGAGTCTATATCAAATATACAGAATGATCAGAGAGAAGAAAACTCTCTGGATACTTTAATCTCTGGAAACTTTACTCAGAGAGGCTAACAGGATCAATAGAGTAATTTATTTAAGATCACTTGTTTCAAAGATGAAGTAGAAAATTAAAAAAAGAAGACCTTGTTGGTTAGAAAAAGGAGGATGTTCCAGTGAAGGATTTATTAGACATAATAATAAACTTCACTTCTCTTTAATTTTACCTATAGGTATATAATATTGGCCTACATAAAAGAAGTGATACCTCATGAAATGTAAACAACTTTTATACATTATGGAAAAGGGTCCTAAAAAAATAAGTACTCATTCCAAACTGCATGTATTTATTAAGTGCCAATTTAGCTATTTGTTTTAGTTAATAAACTTGAATTTATTAACTTGAGAGAATGGTTTTTCTAATATCCACCCTCAGTCAACCTTTCTAATCTTTATTCTACACTGAGTCCTCTGAACAGGAATGCACATTAAACAAAAGCTGCAGTCCTCTCTTGTGGGCCAGAACTTTGGCTTCCATGATTTGCTATCCATGGTTTTCCTTTTATTTTTCTTCCTTGTGTTTTTTTTTCTTTTTTTTCCCCTCAGACATCTCTGATTTCAGGGTTCAGGCAATGCAATAAATTATTTCACATAGTCTCTTCTGGACATCTTCCAAGCCAAATGTCCTCATTCAGCTATTTTGTACAGTCTATGTAGCGTCTCATGATTTTATTGGATACATCAATTGTACAGAGCATTTGATTGTATATGGGCAAATACAACCATGCAGTTTCTCTGGTTTATCTTCTGTGTAATGTATTCCTTAAGCAATCTCATAAATAAACCCAGCCATTTCCCCAGCTTGTACTCTTTTGCAAGACCACGCTGAGAGCAAAATTCTTTTTCACAATAATTTAACCCACCCTGAAGACTAGATGGGCAATTGCTTTCTCTTTGAATCTGTTCTGTACTGTGCGTGCAGTGTATAGGCTAACATTCTGAAATCTCTTCATTTATGTAGTCTTCATGTCCAGGAATTAAATCCAAGCTCCTAAACAAGTCCCACTAGTCCAGCATGTCATTTTAATTTCATGAGCTTTATATGGCACTTACTGCATTAACCCAGGAAAATCTTGGCTACCTGGTACATGTCGGGAACACAACATTCTGGTCAATTGAGTTTTCTGAAGAGCTGAAGCTATGCACCTATGAGCAGCAAATGTTTTAAATTAGTTTTGAATGGACATCATTTAAAATATATTATGCTTTTTGGCTTGATTATAAGAGGCTAAGATTGGACATACCTGGGGACATAAGAACGTCATTACTAACATCATTAGCTGGAGGGCTCTAACACATTTTTTCTTCTTCAAAATTGGCAAAAATCACTTTGAGAGTAACAAAGACTCCTGAATTTTACTGTAGACCTCTTGAATCAGACTTTCCCAGAAACCGTTTCATTTAACAGTGTGTGTGTGTGTGTGAGGAGGTGTGAGGCAGAGTGCATAGGGTAGGGTAGAATGGGGAGGGGGGTTGTGACAGAACCCTGCAAATGGTATTTTAGGATAGCCCTGTTCCAATGCTAGCCACCAAGAAGCATGACTTCTAAGGCAGAGTTTAGTGAAAAAGAAAGGGGTTTATTTCAAGGTTATATAGGTTTAGAATAATGGCAGATTTCTGTCATTAAGTCCCACACCCTTTAAAAACACCCCAAAATAAGTCATCCTGCCTTCCTTTGTCACACAGGCCAGTTGTAGAATACACCACTCAGAGGCACCCTCTTTCAGCAAAGTTGAAGTCCGCAGCTCAGCATCCCACTCACAGTTCAGCTTCAAGCATCTTTTGGGAGTATGGGTGGCCAGGCAAGTCTCCACAGCACCGCCAGCTCTGCTGCTGTCTCCTCCAGGCAGACCTCCGATCTTGCGGCAGCTTTCTCTGCAGATCTCTCTGCAGACCCCATGGCTGACTCAGTGACCTTCAGACCTTTTGCTTCATTTGAAATGCTCAGCTCAGAACTTTCCGCATGATCTTATATCCAGCTCTTCCTAAGGTGCGTTACTGTCCACCATTTTTGTAAGCTCCCCAGTGTGTTTGACCCTCTTTAGGCTGCCATGAGTCAGGGCAAGAGTTTCACTCCACGTATGGGCACCCTCCCCAAACCCGCTATCTCACAAGTCACTGAATGTTCTCAGAATCCCATACACAATTCTGCAGCTCCCAAGACCTTCCTTTCAGGAAGGCATGAGCTGTTACCTTGCCTTTGTTATGTAGGCAGGATTGTGGGGGTATTCCCCTATTATCTGGGGGCCTGTGCTCTGTGTCTCCTTATGGTGAGTTCCACTGTAAACAGTGACTACTTGAGAAGTCAGTGACTACTGACTTCAGAGCTCTTAAAGTTGTGTTGCAGCATCACCATTTCCTCTCTCGCTTAGAGGCTGGCAGCTGCCAGGGCTCACTGCTGCCAGGTACCAGGTCGTAGAGGCCATTGCCTCACTTAAAAAAATGGTAGTCATAGTCTAAAAAAATGATGAAGATTGCAAAAGTGATAAATATCTTTGAAAGATCAGAGTGAATATTCTGTAAGAATAGGCACAGGGGGCTCTCGTGTGCACATGTCACCAATTTATGTAACGGGCTGGACTACAGAAGCAGCTTTATTTTGCCTCCTCATTGCTTTAACTACACTCTTTTGGAAGTGCGCTATCAGCCCTTGGCATTGCAAGAATATCCGATAATTGTGGGTCACTTCCAGATGTTAAAATGTTTGATTCACTCTCAATGAAAACTTTAATGTTGGATTCAATTGAAAGCTTTCGCCTATCAGCAGAAGAGGTCTGAGATGTGCTGTAGGCCCAGCAATGGAGAAGGCTGGGGTGAGGGGTGGGAACAGCAGTTACTCCACTCTCTGTAGGCCAGATGCCTCCTCTCTCATCCCCAATCTAACAAGTTCCTATCTGTGGTTCTCGCTTAGTTTGGGCAGGTGTGTCCATATTTGGTGTATTCCTTGGAACGTGTTAGTGGTTATGTTGGAAAACTCCAACAGTGTACCATTTCTTTTGGTTGGAGATATATTTTCTAGAGCATACACCATCCTCAAGAGCTCCTGCCCCTAACTGGGTGGATGTGGGTTGCCTTGCCCTGGCAGACAACCTTGGGTATCTTTCACGGTTTCCTTTTGGGCCACTAGAAAACTGAATCTTTGTTCTACAAAAGAAGAGAAGTCCAGGTCTACTAACATCCTCTCCCCTTCCCTTACCAGTTCATTCAGCCTATTTTTGACTGGAGGATTTTTTTCAGAGAAAAGCACCGGTTCTTTCTTCAATTGTAAACTCATAGAAACACATGACAAGTATTTCCCCAAGAAACTGCCCTTCTCTTTGTGCATATTTCTGCAGCTCAGCTATGTCTCCTCTGTGGCAGACAACTTGAAACTCTGACTAGCCTTGGGGTATCCCTCACTTCTTTTAAGTGTAGAAGGTTCCTCCTCCTCCTTGCTTCCCTGAAAGAGGAAGGAGGGGAAATGCCGTAGAAATTTCCATCTGTAATAAGTCTTAAGTCCTTTTCCGTATCACCTGGAGACCATGGATGGGTACTGATTACAACCAGGTTGGCCACTTCTTTTTTTTTTTTTTTTAAAGATTTTATTTCATCATTTCCAGAAAAAGGTGAAGGGAGAGAGGCAGAGAGGGAAAGAGACATCAATGTATGGTTGCGTTTCACCTGCCTCCAGCCACAGACCTGACTGGAGACCTGGTTTGCAATCTGGTTATGTGCCCTGGCTGGGGAATCGAACCTGCGACCTTTGGGTTCACAGGCCAGTGCCTTAACCACTGTGCTACCAGCCAGGGCCCTGGCCACTTCTTATAAGTCCTTTGGAAGGTCTGGGCTCCTCTCTTTACAAGGCCAAGCTGCACCTTTTACCCTCTATGCTGAACTTAGTGACTTCAATCCCTCTCCATCTAGACAATAAGAATCATCCCATTTAACATCCAGTTACAAGTATGTTGTGTGAACTGAGAAGCAATTGCTTTTTAATATAGGTTCTAGCTGCCCAGAAGCTGTTTTCACTTTGTTTTATCCCATATCCCTGTGTATTTTATGTTTTCCAAACTGCAGCCATGATATGTTTCTAGTTTTTGATGAATGTAATGGTGTTGCCTGCCCTATACTGTTCTTTTTAATGTTTCAGATTTATCTGTTGCATAGCCCCATGATAATTTTAAGTGACTTACTGAATTCTTAAAATTTCTTATAATTTAATCAAATATATATATCATGTCCTCAGAATTGTTTAAAGACACTTAATGTGTATTTATTAATCACATGAGTTTTTCTTATGTAAGTTTAAAAAAACCTAACACGGCAACTTTTCAAGAGCAATGCTTTGGCTTCTCTGTGTTAAAGAGAAATTTTGGTAAGAAATTCAAACGCTGCTTGACTACTTAACTTGAGATAACATTTGGGGACAGTTTCTTATTTCAGCCTTAGTTTCCATATGGGACAGGACAGTAGCTATTTTGCCTATATGTAAGAATGAAATGTTGTAATGAATATACATTTTCTGGAACTTTAGTAGGAGATTCATATACATTAGCACCTTTCATTTACTCTTCAATTACACATCCCTTAAGCTATTCTTTGAATTTGTGATGGCAATTTCTTTCTCTCAGAATAATTAATCTTTCAGGATCTGTATAACAAAACCTACAAATGAATTACATTAGCCACCCTTCACTCATTTGTATTATATTATACTGAGAGTTCTTAGAGAATTGTAAAAAATATATGCACTTGCCAGAGGCAATATTTTTGCTTTTTTGAATTCCTTCTGAATTCTATGATGTAATTAATCTGAGCTTAGTGCTCTGTCAACTTCAATAATCCTGACGACCTTATTACACTCTCCAGCAGAGAGATAAGTGCTAAGTGACTACCTGAGGGAATTAGATTCTGCTGTCATCATTACCAGCCAATGTTTTTAGAAACCATTTCACCCCTTTGTGTATATGAGAAATTGTATATTAAACTGAGAATGAAGAAAACTGTTGTGTTTGCTAACTCATTTTTATAACTGGGGGCAGGGTGGAGGAGGAGAGCTACTGAGGATTCTAATAAGGAAGAAGAAAATTAAACTGCATCTGTGTAGGTAAAACCAGGAGTCTATTTTCATTATTAAAGCTGTTCATCATCGCAACAACCACTGGTTGTTGTCTCGGGAAAGTATTGTATGTGTTTGCGGTTCTAGGAAACATCTCAATTTTGCTTTGCTGCTTTGGACTTGATTGCCAGGATGGTAATGTGATTGGATACCTGAATAATAATGCATTTTGGCATGCATATCTAAATAGTGAAGAGAAAGGATGAGGGAAATAATGGCTGGGGCTTAAGCCCATGTTAAATTTATGCAAAAATATGGTTAGCCAAATGATGAACAGATGCAGCTGAGTATTTCCATCATTTTTGTTAAATATCCTGCAAATGATTCTGACTGGTTATATAGGAAAATTGTATCAAAATGAAGTATGTACATGAATAAAATATTAATGACTGATTTCCATTCAATGGGTGATAGATAAGGCAGCTGTTTTTAGCCTCTAGCTGTGGAAATGTAACAATTTTTCTGGGGGTAAAAACAGGCTTCCCATTTTATTTCAGCCTCATATCCTATTTACTTTTTTTCCTTTTCATTCCTTGGTTTTCTGACACCTCTTTGTTTTAGGAATATATCTGACATCTCCAGCCTTCCCTCAATATTAGGAGCCAGCATTTTAAATGATAGATTTCTAGTAATGTGAGTCAGTCCTGAGTGATAGACACCTTAGAGAGGAGCTTGAAGTACCCTTTATGATGGGAGGTTGTGTGTCTTTTCCTCCTGAGTCTCAGCTGCTAGGAGTCCAGGAGTGGACTGGTGAAATTAGGAATGGCTTTATTTATCATAAATGAGAAGCTGGCCAAATATGAGTAATAGTGATTAAATCAAAATTATCATTTTGAAGAATGAATAAAGGCATAGAAGCTGTAGGACAGAATGGGGGTAGGCAAAAGCCTAGAAAGGCACACAAATAATAAGTAAAATCCCTGGAGCAGAAGTGGCTGAAAATGAACAGAAGCCTCAGAGAAGAGAGTGAAGTGGATTGCACATTATAATAATAGCATAGACATACACTATACAGAAGTCATTTTATATGTCATCTCATTCAGTCATCACAATAATCTTTCAAAGGTTATAGGATCCTTCCAAATTCTACAGATGTGGAAAACTAAAGTACAGGGAGATTTAAAAGTTCAGCAAAGATCATGTAGTCATTGAATCCAATACTTTGGCCCCAGAATCCATATATATATATATATATATATATATATATATATATATATATATATATTTAAGATTTTATTCTTTATTCTCAGAGAGAAGGTAAGGGAGAAAGATATCAATGTATGGTTACCTTTCACCTGCCTCCAGCTACAGACCTGGTTGGAGATCCTACTTGCAACCTTATTATGAGCCCTGGCTGGGGAATTGAACTAGTAGTGACCTTTGGGTTTGCAGGCTGGCACCTTATCCACTGTGCCACCAGCCAAGGCCAAAATCCACATTCTTAAGCACCATTACTATATTGACTTCTGTAACATCTGTTGTGGTGGAAGGAGAGTTGGGGCTGTAACTGAGTCATAATAATAGCAGAAGTGGAGAGTAGAGAGCAGCTAAATTATAATTCTGACAATAAAACTCATATTGTCAGGCCTGGCTATCTGGTCCTGATATCTGGCTATGGCTATCTGATCCTGGCTATCTGGTCCTGAGGCCTCTGGAATCCATATCCATTGGAGTTTTCTAAAAATAATATTAAAAGAGGCCTGAAAAATGAAAACTAAGATGTGAACATGTGGGGGCAGAGTGGTCCACGCAGAGACATCAAGAAGTGAAAATGCTCTTAGATAGAAATGAGTCTGGAATGTTCTAGTCTCAGCAAGAAGGCCAGTTAAGCTCTATTCTAACAGAGAGTTTTGGGGTACTATTTCAGATCCATTAGAACTTAGAACTGTGAGAGTGACTGATACATAGGAAGAAATCAATCACCTACCTTTTGAGTGAAAATATGAATGAACGAAAAGTGAACAATATTTGGACACTGAGCATTGAGAAATGGAAGTGAAATGTTACAAAATGACAAGAGGAGAGAAAAGATAGCTTGAGCATCTAACATGAGAAAAGTTCCTTAATTCACATATTTGTTTTTGATCAGCCCTGCTTCTGTGTTTGTATTTTTATTGTCCCTGGTAACTTCATGCTGTTTATTTGGCTTCAGAGACCTGTTTCTCCAAACAAACATACTGCTCATTAAAAGAAGGACATTTTTGTCTTTTCTTGAATGGGGAATAATGCCAATATTTGACAAATTCATTTCACCAGGCTGTTCATCTATGTAGTTATTAGGATCATTTATTTCTAATTTTTTTTGGATTAACTCGTTGTCAAATTGGCTACAGATACATTTCAATAACTTCAGTGTTCCTCATTACCAACTCCACAGATATGTTCTTTGACTAATTCAAATTCCATTTCAGGTAATAATACATCATCAAGATGACCTTTAATTATATATACAGGGTGGGGCAAAAGTATGTTAACAGTTGTTCACATGGAAAATAATTCAAGGTGAATATGGAATCACTGCTGCAATGATTAATAAATAATAATACAAAATAAACTCTGTGTTTCACATATTCTTATCTGTAAACCTACTTTTGCTCCACTGTGTAATTGTATCCTCTAGGAGTTTATAAAAAATTTGCTGAAAATGCACAAATAAAATACCTGCTCTCTACTTTGTCTCCTATTTTGCTGCTTCTCAACTACTTCTTTGTATGGTTTGGGATCCATGTGGTAGCCTGAATTCTGCTTCTGGATCTGCTACTTATATTAAAGCTGTCAATTGTTTGCACATAATATGGTTTAAAAAGTTCACTTTTTACTCACCTTTACTTTTCAGTGCAATCAATAAACACTGATCATCATTCTATGAGAACTTGGCAGGATCAATCTATTATAGTCTCCAGGGTGTACTGAGAATCCTGCATTCAGATGTTGAGTTATCAATCTCAAACCAAATTTCTTGATTTCAATAAATAGTTGTATTAGGTTGCAGGGCCTGACATAACAAAATATCACAGACTTGGTGGAGTAAAAAACAGAAATTCATTCTTTCACAGCTCTGGAGGCTAGAAGTCCAAGACTAAGGTATCAGCAGGTTTGATTTCTTCTGCAGCCTCTCTCCTTGGCTTGTAGATGGCCACTTTCTCACTCTGATCTCACTTGGTCATCTCTCTATAAGTTTTGTGTCTTAATTTCATCTTTTTATAAGGAGACTAGTCATGTCAGATTAGGGCCCACCCATGTGACCTCGTTTTGCCTTAACATTTTAAAAGCCATGTCTCCAAATATAATCAGATTCTAAAGTACTGGGATATTAGAGCTTCAAAATAAACACACAAATAAACACATTTTAATTTTTTCTTCTGAAATTTTCTATTGTTTTTTCATTACTATCTATCCCCCCCACCATACCCTCTATCACCTCCACTCACTGCTCCCCTCCCCCCAATATCACCACATTGTGGTCTATGTCTGTGAATTCTGAGGGGATTCATTCAACCTATGATACAGTATTTCCTCATGACGTATCCTCTAGAAGAATCTGATGGCCATGAGGTACTAAGTATTCAGACACACCCAGGGTACCTCAGCCTCAAACAAGGGCCTCTGCCATAAACAGATAACGCTGGTGGTTTACAAGGTAGATAAAATGAAGATTAAAGTGAGAAAATCAGTGAGTGGTTAGTTTGGTTACTCCAGAGATAGACCTATGTTAAGTTTTAACAAAGCCATTATTCATTGTGTTTATGTTTGTGTGTGAATTTTTATCTTTACCACCAACACAAAAAATTGGTGTTATAGCTCATTGTACACATGAAAAAAACTCAAGGCTCAGAAAATTTATCTAATGTGTAAAATGACAAAATGATAAGCTATAGAGATGTAATTAAAATCCAAATTTTTATTTTGAAACCATTGCACTGTTGCCACATCTTAGGAGCATCTCTCTAAAGGCTATGAGTTTTGACCAAGCTCATGAGAAAATTATCAGATGCAACTCTAAAATGCTACTTCCCTTTTTCACATTTGTGGACAACAACTCAGTGCTTCTGTTAAACTCATAATGGTGACTCACCTGAGAAATTCAGCTCAGGTAAACTGAGAGTCAAAAGTGGGCATCTAACCTAAAATCTCACCAAGGGAACCACAGTTTAAGTTGCCTGTGCTGACTACTTATGGTGATAGCAGGGTGATTATGCATTTTAAACCTGCATTAACTTAGAACCATTCAACTTAAATATAACCACTATTATAAACAAAGTTTTTGTCCATTTGTCTATAAATCACATCTGGCAAAAAGAGCCAGATGGTTTTTCCCCAGATTTGGATAGTGCATTTGCAATGATTGGGCCTACAAAACGTCCTGTAGGGATCTTTGAGAGAAGTCTCAGGATGAGACAGTTATCCTACAGCATGAAAGAAGTATAACTGAAGGCTGTGAGACTGACTGTACACAGAGCCATGCAATACGCATTGTGATGCCATAAATAACTGACCATTATTTTAACTAGAACTCCCAGAGTCACCATGACATATCGTTGCTGACTCAAACTTAGAAGTTGAAATTGCTTCTTATTTGGGCATTAATATTTACAGCATCAGAGGCATATAGTTCAATTATTTTACTTCATATTGTATTTATAACCAAGTATCTTGCACCAACACAAAAACAATTTTGATCAATGAAAGAAAAAGGCCCATAAGACTAAAAGCAGAAAGGATGACTTTTGTTATTAAATAAAAAAGAATGAAACAAAAAATTACTTGCAAATAAATGAGTGATTCTGTACCAAAAATCATTGTACAAGAGCAAAATATCCTATATATTCAGTGTATAATCTTTAATAAGATACTCTAGCCTCATGATGTTTACCTTCTAAATATTTCCTTTATTTAAACCTTAGCAGGAAAGGTTAAACTAAGTTTATTGGCCTCCCTGAAATATAAGACTAGGAAAACAAAAATTATTTTTGAGAAATATCTTGCAGGAAAATTATAATTGCAATATTTATAATTATAGGAAATTACTATAAATATTATGCAATATTTAACTGGATTGATTGAACTGTATGTGTAGAAAAAAAACATTATTTCTGAGCTCTCCAAAATATGGCTTGCACCTTTGTATATTTTGGTAATGAGAGGTTACTCACTTCTTATATTACTATGTGATAATGAAATAGATAATTGATAAAAAGAGAAAAAGCACAGAAAAGGAAAGCTGCATAAATAATGTAATTGTGGGCTTTTTTTCATGTTTTAAAAAACAGACATGGATAAAAATGTGATGGAAAACATGAAACTTTGATATTTTGCTGACATTTAGTATAATTTTGAATCAGGCACTGAGGATGGCAGATAATTGGCAATCCTGCAACAAAGAGGCCTTTAGAATAAGCAAAGGACTGAAGGAGTAAGTTACCTTTTCCATAAAATGAACCCCTTCACAAGTCACACAGTAAAGATTATTTTATAATTATACATTTATATACACTTTAAAATATTTTAAGAGCAAAATGAACTGCCAACTTCCCTTTCAAAGATGTTTTGTTACACAATCTTGTTATGAAATCATTGCAATATTGCAGTGCTAGGACACACAACTAGATTACCAAATAAAGAAATAACACATTGTTATTTTTGCTTTCTAGAGAATACAATTGGTATGTATCCTTTGAGTAAAATTAAAATTTAATTACATTAAATAGAGGGTAATTTGTGAGTGTTCCACCACCTCTCTCCTGATGAAGGTATTAGTTACAGTATTCACATGTATTGACTGGTCTAATGCAAACAGGGATAAAACATGCTGATGTTTAAAAAGCCCAGTCATATTTGTGACTTTAAGTAATTCTGACACCATCACTGTGAGGGAGCAATGTTAGAAATTATTATCCTTTTCTTGTTAAACCTGCGTTTGAGTAAATTCATATGAAATTTGAGTTTGAGAAATTGTTTGCTGATGATCACATGGCTTATTTGTGAGAGAATTGGTATTTCTATCTTATTCTTATTCCTCATTTGGGGCTTTAACTCAGTTCTAAAAGTTTACCTTGAAATACTCTAATACATTGATTTGGTTCTTTTCTGAGATTGCACTTGAATTTTTTTTAGGTCAAAGGCTCTCTCCATTAGATGATATTCAGAAGCCATTTTACTGATTTGATTCCCTAGCTGAACTGCTCTGTAATTGGTTGACCTGTTGCAAAACCATAAAATTAAAAACAAAGGACAAAATCACTGGGAGCAAGTGGGTGGCATTTATAATGATAGCTGAAGTGATTTATAATCTAGTTGTTATTTTTTAATAAATGAATTGCCTTTGTGCTCAAATCTAAAAATGTTTCCAATCAGCAAACTTTACAAAAGTAATTATTTTAAAAATTCTATTCAAACATGACATTTATCACAATATATGAAGTTTTCTGCTGCTCTAAATACACCTGAGATTTGGCCATTATTATTTATCTGGTCACTAAAAGAAATTCATCAGGATTAAAATTTTATTAAGTTTCCATCATGGCAAAAACAGCTATGCTAGAGTTGATAAAAGCTTAGGATGAATTTCATTTTACTAATCATAATAGTAAAAATAAACAATAGGATAGATGAAGAATGGGAAATTTTTAAAGCCAGGTGTATTTTTGTCCTGTGCCATAGTTAAATTTAATGGTAGCTCCCTTTATGTTTTGTTAGGTGCTTTTATTGTGTCATGGTATGATTTGTTATAAGCTCTTCTTTTACTGTTTTAAGCTACCCAATCATAACTTTATTCTTCAATAACTAAGATGTAAAATTTGTGGTTAAATCACCATATAATAGTTTACCCTCATAACCTAGCATTTTAGCTTTTTAGAAGTTGTGGTGATCTCATTAATGCTACCCCTAAAAAGAAAAAATAAATTAATCAAACTTTAATTGCCATGATGCTTCTTAGGAAATGGAAGTTATGAGATGAATATTAATCTATCTCATTTGCATTTTGCAACCAAACAGAAAAGCTTCATTTCACTGGTTGGATTCACAATGTGCTAGGCCTAAAAGGATGAATAGTAGATTGCTATTCTTAAAAATAATTTTAAAATGCCATAATTCTTAGAGATATTAAATATGCTTAAAATATGAGATCTTGTTTATTTTTTAAAGAAGTTTAAAACAAATTCTTAGCGCCCTGGCTGGTGGCTCAGTGGAAAGGTGCTGACCTGCAAACACAAAGGTTGCTGGTTTGATTCCCAGTCAGGGCACATAACCAGGTTGCAAGACAGGTCTCCAGCCAGGTCTGTAGCTGCAGGGAGGTGAAAGACAACCATACATTGATGTTTCTTTTCCTCTCTGCCTCCTTCCCTTCCCCTCTCTCTAAAAATAATAAATAAAATCTTTAAAATAATAGTAATTTAAAAATTCTTAAATTCTGCAGAATAGAAACCTGGAATATACAATTGTTTAGAAAGAAGATTTCATAATTAAAATAATGGTAAGAGAATTCTGTTTCTACATGCCAACTTCAAAATAAAGGCATTGTTTTACTATGGAGTACGTAACAGAGTATTATTCAACTCAATATACATTTATTTCTATCATTTATTCTATCAATATCTATCCAACATCTATAATGCAAAGAAGCTGAGATAGGGTTAACAGCCCTGCCTTCAAGAAGTGTTTATTCTGCTTATGTTCATTTGTCCTGGGGGAAGTGAGAGTGATGGTGGGGGGTGGAAGTAGGTTAGGGAATGTTTCAAAAGTGCCCAAGCAAGTGCTCCAAAAAATGGGCTGTTACATCCCACATATTACTGATAAGTTCTTCTCCCTAATGGAAATAAATCAACAATCAAGATCCCTAAATATCAGATGTTGACTTGCTTTGGTAAAAGCGAGGCTGTGAGTCCATGGTTATTGTCTTCCATAGGGATGAATAAAACACCCTGGAGGACGGCTTCTAAACCTCTGGCTCCCTAGGTGTATATACCTGTTTAACCCCTTTAAAGAGTGAGGGGGTGGGGAAGGCTGCAAATATAATGGGCTATCACTCTTATAATTAGGTTCCTTTGGACTCTGGGTTCACAAAATGGGAGACTTCTCTGTGTGGGCCTGACCTAACCATGTTAGTATTTAAAAAAGAGCGAAGCATCAGAGGTATTCTTCTGTTGGCCCCAAGCTCCCGTAGTGTAAGAGGTAGTCACAAGGCAAGAACTGGAAGGGGCCCTCTAGAAGCTGAAAGCAGTTCTTGGTCAACAGCCAACAAGAAAACAGGAACCTCAAGCACACAGCCATAAGGACACGAATTTGGCCAATAATCAATGAACTTGAAAGAGGAGCCCCGAGCTCCAGACAAGGCAGCAGCTCTGGCTGACAAATTGGTTGATTTCTGTGAGATCCTGAGCAGAAGCCCTAGTTAATAATCTACACCTGGACCTACTTGCTGCTTGCAGAAAGTGAGATGAATTTTTGTTGTGTAAAGCTACAAAGTTTGTGGCAATTTGTTATGTAGCCATAGACACCAATTGATTTAGTGGATGTATCAATCTTTGTGACTTTGAAAAAGTTGGTTAATATCGCTATGCCTCCGATCCCTCAGTGGTAAAGTGGAAGAGAGGTAGTTTCACTTTCATGATTGGCATTAAACATATCCCAATGAAACATGCTTAACCCTCAACATAATATAAAAATTGATCATAAATAATACATAATACACATATCATGCTCCTGACACAATGTCACACAGAGATGTGTGATACGTGTTTTTTTAATTCCCAACAATTAATATGTTCTGTGTATCCATCAGTGAGAGGAACTGCAGAAAATACAGATAATTCAACAACGTAGAACATTCTTTTCTTTTTCAATGCATGTGAATGAAATTGTAGATGATGATGGTCATAGTTATTACAAGATTTGATTTTTCTATGTTGTAACTTAACAATTTACTCTTTACCAATTAAGGATATTGTTCTGTTTTTCATGCTACAAAGAACCAAACAATTTTTAATTGTAGGGTCCAACTCAATCATAATATCTGCAGCTGGATTATTCAGTTACATAATTTGGTATTTATAAAATGTTATTTTTCTCCATCCTGAACACAGGAAATTAGTATGAAATAGGACCAAAGAGAAAGAAAGCTGAGGGAATTGGAGTGGGCCAGGTGGTTACCAGGACAGCTTCACATATGCGTTAAGAGAATGTAATCTATGTAAGACTGTCTGTTCCACCTCTTTTTGGAGCTAGGGGTAGAGTGGCCAAAGAGGTTAATGTCCTTCATAGAACTTGTCTATTTATGTGATATATTATTACCTCTGAAGGAACTATCACCAGCTTGCATGCTCAGTTATCCATAGCTCCAGACATAGAACATTCTTGTCCTTGCAGAAAATTGTACTGAACAAGCATCAATCAGTAATAGGTATCTTTTCAGGCTTGGAACATTATCTCTATCCAAAAACCATGATGAGCTATAACCTGAAGCTATAGCAAGTCACTCTGAATTACTCTTCCCCTCCTCCTGGTCAGGGATGCTGCCTACTAATACATGTGAATGGCTGTGCATTACCTGCTCCATTGCATTGTTTATGATTATCGCCTCAAAGTGGGTCATTGGGTCCCAGATTGCAAATTGCCCAGTTTTGCGAGTCACAGGTGAACTTGAAGTTTGGATAATTTGCTTTCACTCACAAGTGAATGAATTGAACTCCTAGAGCATAGAATAGCAATGTATTGTTTCATTGTTCAGTTTATCCTTTGTACACTCTTTATGCCAAGTCACAGAAAGCATGGAATCTACAGCTTCAATGGTATTCCCCATATATTCCCATATATGGCTTAAATTTTCCCATGTATTCCAAATTACTCCCATCAGCTGATCCACTCTACATTTTGACTGTATGGCAAGGCAAATTATACCTTTATTTCTAATTTCTGATTAGTTACATGTTATTATCTTGTATTACATGTAAATTTAACACTTCCTTTTAAATGCTAGCTATCACAACTTCCATTACAGTTTGGACTTCAATCTTTATTTTTTAAAAGACCCTCAGTTTTTTTGTGAGTTATAATTATGGTAATGATATAATATATTATCTAAATATAACACTTTTGAAGGGACAAGCGAGCACTATTACCAATACTTGAATAATGATAATTGGTTTTCAGATTCTCCCAGGAAAACAAGAATGTATGCTCACTCTAGTAACAACGCTTTGGGCCTTGTTAGGGCAGGAGGTCTGATAAATATTTGCATGCATTCATAAGATAAAGCAGCTTAATTATCTTTTCCCATCTAAACCTAATAAATGTCCCTAATATACCACTTTCTGGGCATCTAATCCCTCTTTGAGCCTATCTCATAGCTTTGGCAATAGAAAAAATTGTAACTGTTACAGACCAATTAGCATTAATTTCAGGGGCATATTTTAGACTATATTATAGATTGTTCTTTTCCTTAATAATACAAAACAGCCTACAAATATTAGATAAACCAATTGGGCCTTTAGTCTTTACTATGTTCTTTACTAGTCCAATATTATTTTGATAGATGGTTTTACTACTATATTGTTCTTGTGGCCAGCTGTCATTACTTAGAATAAAAGTTATTACAGCTAATGATGGTAAATTGATGATGAGAAAAATCAGTTTTTTAAAACTTTATGAATAATCATTAGATCTGTTGGGGGTAAATCAATGGCTGTAAATGCTCTTGAATCAAAGTTTTAGCTAAGTGGAAGTTTAAAACACTTGATACTAAGAGACTGAGAAATGGTATCTGAGAGGAGTTAAAAATACTTAAATTGCCATACTAGAAATGCAACAGAGAAGTTCATTACAGGCCTTAATTCTGATAAAAGATGATAAATAAATTATTTCATATTTTCCATCTGTTACTCCAGACTGCCATTTTGGCCATGCTGTAAGAACCATTTAAAATGAACACTGAACTCCTAAACAAAAGGATGGATCCTTTTCAACTGATCCAATGATATGCACACCGAAGGCCTGTACTACATACTGAAATATATAGCTTTTAAATGTTTAGTGGCAAAGGGATAATATATTTCTTATACAATTTGAGAGGCAAGAAATCTCAGGGCCCTAATTGAAGGAATAAATGGTTTAAAACATTGATTTTTATTATGGCATTACAATGTGCTTGATGTCTTTAAATTCCCACATTTTTAAATAAAATAACTTATACACACTGGACATCTGGCAAAAACAAACAAACAAACAAACAAACTCCCAGGCCCCAAAGATCGTAAGGATGACTGCTGGAGATTGAGAGAATGCATGTAACATTCTTTTCTGCATTCTCTCCGGAGCAGTAGTTCTCAGCTTTTAGAATGCATAAAATTCATTGGGGCATATACTGAAAATAATGCTTCCCAGGCTTCACTCTTACATAATATGAGAGTGGAACACTTAATTGAAAATACCTTAGTGTGGCCTTAGATATGTAATTTTGAAACAGATGAGTGTGTGGCTAGAATGAGACACTTCTAATTGAAGAGGTGATGGAGGTCTAGAGCAAAGCTGTGAAACAACTTGTAAAACAGAAAATCACAGTGTTGTCAAGGAACCCATTACTGAATGTGCCAAGTTCTCTGCATTTAGGTGATAATAGTAGTCTTGGGAACAAAATGATTAGGGTGGTTATTGTCCAACATTTAAGCTCATAGAATTATAGAAAGCTACAGCTGGAATGGAAATGAGAAATTATTTCATTCAAGTTTATTAATTTATCAATGAAGAAACTTGACTGATTGGGGTCAGAGTTTATTGTATAGTCAAGACTGAGATTAACCTTTTATCCAACTATTTTAGACAAAGTCTAAGTGAACTGTTGGATCATTGTTGAATTCGATACTAAGCAGAGAGCAAAATAAGAACACCTTTATTTATTTTTCAACTTTAGCCCCTCCCTCCCCAAGTCTAAAATGTGCTTTATTTACATAGTAGTCTACATATAGCTTTTAATAATTTTAAGTAATTTTGCATATTTCATATTTAATATTATATTTGATCTTCAAACAGGAATAAATTTGAAAAATGAAACAATGGAGAAAGTGTTATGGCTTTATTATGACAGTTAATAGTTTTAATAATACCTACCATTTAATGAACAATTGTAATGAATTGGGAAATCTGCTGATTGGTTTATATAGTTGATGCCTTAACAAACATGGGTTTGAACCATGCAGGTCTACTCATATGCCGTTTTTTCAATAAATACACTGTTTACCATCTATGGTTGGGAATCAATGGATGCTGGGGGCTGACCATTTATTTTTGCCATTTTATAAAGGGAACTTGAGCATTTGTGGTTTTGGTATCCAATGAGGGTCCTAGAATTAATCCCCCATGGATACTATGGGACAACATAAATTTTAAAGTAGTCAAAAATTATAGGTAATGTTTTTTTAGTTGTAAATGAGGGAGATATGATTAAATGGTCTTAAAAGTCCCTTTCAGTTCTAAAAAATAAACCAAAAAAGTGCTTTATTTAAACAAATTTAAGCTCAGAAGATGTTTTGGAATTTCCTTACCCCCATATACACATTTTTAAAAATTGCTGTTCTATTACGGTTGTCCCATCATTTCCCCATTGTTCTCCCCTGCCCCACCTACTTCTCCCCTCTCTCACAGTCAATCCCCACCCTGTTGTCCATGGCCATGGACCATTTATACTGATTCCCTAACTAGACCCTTTTCCTTCTTTCTCCCCTCCTACTTTCCCCCACTCCTTTGATCACTGTCAGTCTGTTTCTTGTTTCCATACCTCTTGTTCTATGTATTTTGCTCATTAGTTGGTTTTGGTCATTAGGTTCCTGTCTTATCAGCAGGCATACATAGCGTTTGTTAATCATAGGTAAAGGCCATGAAGTTTTATAACCCTATTTAAACACCTTATCTGTATATTAATAGTGAATTCATCACTTATACCACAAAACCATTCAGGATGGTAAAGACAACTTTTCAGATATTGTCATTCCTTTCTTTTTGTAAATTATTTTTATTGAATTTATTGGGGTGACATTAATAAATTGTATAGGTTTCAAGTATACAATTCTAATACACAATCTGACAAGAACTTTTAATTTAAAAAATGATCTATAAGGCAAGTACTTAAGAGGCCAATACTAATCTACCTTTAAAAGGTAAAAAGTGCCTGGTCTGCAAGTAAGGGCTAGAATGGTAATAACTGATACAACAGCAAGAGCAAAAGCCAATTAGCTGACCTTACTCTGAACTGAGACTTGATTTAAAGTAATAACTGATGTGTGTGTGCGCATGAATATGTGCATGTTTTGGAAAACGGAAAGAGATGGGAAGTGAAGAAGAGTCCAGCGGGAGAAGAGTAAGTTTAGGAAATAAAAGCACATTAAAGTGGAGAGGTCCCTTGTATTTAAAATACCACCTTTATCTTATAGATGTAAGGCTAACCTCCCAGGTGTAAGATGTTATTATGTTAATGAGTATGTTTTCTTAGAGCTCTGTGGAATTATATTTCTAATTACTATTTATCTACTTACATGATAAAATCCAAATAAGAGGTTTATACCAGTAATAAAGATCACCATCTAATGACTTTTCTTTCAATAATACCCAGAAATCTCCTGATAGAGTTGGGATACAAGGTTTTATTTTAATAACTGGGTTTTGTTTCCATCTACAGAGGCACAAAATATAATTTCCTCAGAGCTTTACACCATCAAGTTAAATGGTTCTAACACACCAGGTTTTCCCATTTCCAACATTCTCTAATAACCTAGCTCCCATTTCACTCTTCATGTACTCTTGACAAGTTTATCTTAGGTAAAAAATTTAACTCTAAGTTCTCAGTTTAAATATCACCTTCTGAGGAAAGACTTATTTTACTCCTGTCACCACCCATTACCCTAATTAGGTTAATCTTACATATTTTCATACTTGTGTAGTACTATTGCTCTATCTATCTAACATAAACACAAAGTCACAGTTCCTAAAGTATGTTACCTTCCCAAATTCATTCTACTAATAAGTTAAGAGTGAAGATTAAGGACAAATACGAGTATAATAATAGCTATGAACTTTCCTTATACTTTGTGTTCTTCATTACGCAATTCACTTTCAGATTTTTCGTTACTACAGGAAGTAGCTTCTTGCTCCCTTGATTCCTTATTTCGTTTAACTTATATTCTTCTTTCTCTGCTTTCCTACCAAATAGTTTATTTACTTTTCTTTTTCTTCTCAGTTTTATAAGCTTCTCAAAAAAACTATCTGGGGAGACTCGTACCATTTACGTTTTAGGCTAAACCTCCTAAATTATCAATGGAAAGGTCAATGTGTGGGTACTAGTTGGCTAATTTTGAATTTGGAATACAATTTCTAAAAGATGCATTAACATCGTTGAAAATTAAAATGAAGAAAAAGAAGTGATAGCTTTGTAAGCAGTGCTGGCTTTACACACTTGTACAAACTATAACATTGACCCTGGTTGCTGAAATGGGAACACCCTCCATATCTCTCTGCTTTTACAACTGGATTGTCAACACTGTTTTTAAAGTGCTCACCTATCTGGGTCAAATCCAGCTGAAAAATCTCCATATTCTTTGATTACTGACCAGGGATTTTACATCTGTGAAATACCTTCATAGCAGCGTTTAGAGAACTGTTTTATTATAATCAAATGGCCAGGGAACAAGAATCTTGAGAGACTATCTTCAGAATTCTGCCTACTGGACAGTTCAGTATTTTGAAATACATGACACCTCCCTCCAAAACATCTTTATCCTTTTTGTCACAACCAGTTTCCTCATGTTTATTGATCATTTCACCTTCATGAAGTTCTCAGACAGCATTTCTTGGTTTCTAGGATGTTGGCAGTGTCACCATTCCCAAGACCAGCCAGCCATCTTCTAATCACATCAGTTGCACTTTCAGTGTTACCATTTTTCTCTTTGCTGTGCTTTTACTTTTCAATTACTTACAAAAACAGCATGTGGCTTTATTAATGAGAAGCAAGGAGGCAACACAAATGCACACACTGACATCTGAATAAGTAAGCAAAATGACTAATAAGCAATATATTGTACTTCATGCTGCTTTTCCTTTTTCCATTTTAATTAAACTGAGGTTTTACCTATATATTTTTAAATTTTATTGGCCTGCATTTTTTATTTTTATAAGTTCTATCACATTCATGTTTAAAATTCTATTTACTAACTTAAATATTTAAGTTATAGCCATCATATTTTGTATATAATTCTATTCTGCAAGAAATAAATACTAATTCCATATAGTAAGCAGAAATAATAACCTACAGAATTACTTTCTTGTAAGTAGAATTACTAGAAGCAGAGTAGATGTTAGTGAAATCTTTAAAGAAGTAGATGTTTCTTTTATTGCCAGCTTCTATTTTATGAGATGTTGAGTAACCCACATTCTGTCAGTAGCTAAAAAGTACAATTATCATCTTAGACACATTATATAACTTTTAGGTAGAGATTTGTCTGATTAACAGGTTGGGTGAAAAGCAAGGGTACAGGTACAAGTTCCCAAAGGAAATGATGATGATGGTATTACTATTTTATCCTGGGCCACAGCCAAGTCTTTCTTATCTGTTCATTCTGCAGTCAGAAAGATCTTTGTCTGTTTTTCCTCGACCCATTGATCACCTAGGATGTAAAGATTATTTCAGGTATCTTGCATTTACATGGAGTGTAATGGTCTCAATTCTCTATCAAGTTTTGGTGTTTGTATGTGTCACAGTGCAGGCCCATTTTCTGCTTCCACTTGTATTTCTGGTGTGTACTTAAAAGGAAAAGTTGGGTATTTTTCTACTTTTGTGGAAGGATAGTAAGGTACTTAAGTATCTTTGTTCCAATTTATGCACCATCCAGAGGTTTTACATTAAGAAGTATTTTTCTAATACCTAGGAGTCTAGTTCAATGTTTTTGGTGTATAGAACATTTTAATATATACACATATATTCCAAAAAATACATAGCATTGATTTGGATATTGTTAAGTTTCAATTCAAAAGCAGCAAATTATAATAATCTTTTACTAAATATTTTATTAGTGTAGTCCTGGATATTTTCACTTATGTATAGTAAAAAAATTATATATATATATATATATATATATGTGTGTGTGTGTGTGTGTGTGTATTTAACACATACACACACACATATATATATGTATATTTAATCAGTATATCACTTTCAAATTTTTCCTATTACAAATAATGCTACAGAATGTGGAAATATTAGGATATTGGTTATGCTTATCAACTGCTATAGATATTTCCAAATTGCTTTTTTAAATAGTTTTAATCAATTTAGTCTACCAGCAATGTACGAACTTTAGCTGCTCCATAAAACTATCAAAAGTGTATCATTACCTTATCTAATTTTAACCATACTGAGGGGTATAAATTATTTTTTCATTTGTTCTTAGTTTGTATGTCTCTGAATATAAGTGCATTTTTCACATATTTTTGCCACTTTGATTTCTTCTATAAATGAGCAATTTAACTTTGTCCATTTGTCAACTGTGGAATTATTTTGTTAATAATCTTTTATCCATTATAAAACTGCAATATTTCTACTTACTAGTGTGTCACAGGGATTTCTTGTCTGTTTCTAGTATGACAAAGCACAAAAGGTTTTACTTTTATTTTTTAAGATTATATTTATTATTTTTAGAGAGGGGAAGGGAGGGAGGTGGAAAGGGAGAGAAACACCAATGTATGGTTGCCTTTCACCTCCAGCCACTGACCTGGCTGGTGACCTGGCTTGCAACCTGATTACGTGCCCTGGCTGGGAATCGAACCAGGGACCTTTGGGTTTTCAGGCTGGTGCTTTTCCACTGGGCCACCAGCCAGGGCCAAGTTTTACTTTTTAGTCCACTATATCAATCTTTTTTGTTTGCTTTTATTTACTTATTTTCTTTTCCTTCAATTATAAACATATCCTACTTTCTTATAAAGGTTTGGTGTTTTACTTTTCCAAAGTCTTAAATGCACACAGAAACGTTTGTGCCTGGAGTGCAGTTTTATTATTAATTTTTGATAATCCATTTCAGATAAATATATTGGTTTAGAATCCACTGACAATAATACCAATTTAGTTATATATCAGGATAACATTAATGTGTTTTTCCACCTAATTCTGAACTCTCTATTCTAGTCCACTGTTTGTGTATCAAAATCACACTATGTAAGATATTCGTTAAAAAAGATCTTAATCTTGTACCTTGCTTTTCATATCTTAAAATTAGCTTAATTTCATTAAAATGTCTATTTTTATTTTTATTAAAATACTTCCAATTCATATATTTGTATGATATTGAACTTCCTATGAATAGCTTACCACTTTCCATTTAGTTGGGTTTTCCATAACATACCAGGAGAAAATTTTATCACTTGATCTATAAAATCTCACACTTCCATTGTTATATTCATAGAACACTATAATTTTTTTTAACCAATCAAGCAAACTTTTATTGAAGTTTAAAGTGTAGTACAGAAATACATGTCAAACAATTTAAATGTACTTTTAAAAATTACTGATTTTGGATATTGATCTTACATCCAGCAACTTTGCTGAATTCTATTGTTTCTTCCAGTGGTCTGTTCATAATCTATTAGATTATCCAATTAGATAAGAGACTATTGTTTCTTCCATTTCTGATTTTAAAGGGAATTCTTCCAGATATGCACCATTAAAGAACAGTGATTGTACATTTTTGATACAGGCTTTATCATTGTACAGGGGTTCTTTAGCCCTAGTTTCTACATAAGTAACTTTTTTTAAAAATAACATTGAATTTTACAAAATATTCATCTGTATCAAGGTTGTCAGGTTTCACCTAATGATGTGATTGACGATTGAATCAAAATCTTTTCTGGGATTAATTTGCCTTGTTGATAACTTTTACTCTTGATATTTTAAAGGATCTGGTTTTCTAACATCTTCACTTTTTAAAAAGTCACTCTTCATAATATACTTAGTATAGCAAATTCTAAGTGTCTAGTGTTTTTATGTTTTTAAGTATGCATTGAGGTATAGATGAGATGGTCTAGCATTTCTTAAGTTCTAAATGTATTCATTAAAATGTAAAAAAGTACTTGAGTTCACTTTGATGATTTATATTTTTTAATTAAATTTTTTTCCACTATTTTCAAACTCATTGCCTGGAAGTTTTCATTCTACTTAAACCACAGCATATCTTTAAATTAGTCATTTCATTTACTAGATTAAATTTTTCATTGTTTCAACAAAGCCCTGGCCTAGCATAGCACCAGCATTCTGCTTTGCTTTTATTGCTTCTCCGTTTGTTTTTGAACTGTGGGCAAGACACAGATGCTGAATGTATTTTCTCAAAGCTAAAATAAATTTAGTACAGTATATGATTAAAAATACTTTCAAAATGAAAAAAATAATCTTAAGATTTATAGGTTTATCTGCAGTATCTTTTTAAATAAATGTATCACTTGTAACAAATGGTTTCCTCCAAAGTATCATGGGCATCTTTTAGAGCATAAATGAGAATCAGAGTGTGGGCCTCCCACAGCTGTGTAAAACTTCCAAAGTGTGATGTTAACAGTTATTGCTAGCTGATCTGAGAAAAAGAAATTCACTAATCATGACAATTAAAGACCAGTGTGAAAAGGTGTTAATAAAGTATAAATGTTGGATTTTTAACATATTAATATATTCTCATTTCATAAAATAACTTTTCAAAACAATAAACACTTTAGCCCTGGCTGGTGGCACAGTGTATAAAGTGCCTGCCTATGAACCCAAAGGTCGCTGGCTCAATTCCCAGCCAGGGCACATAACCAGGTTGCAAGCCAGGTTTCCAGCCAGGTCTGTAGCTGGGGACAGATGAAAGGCAACCATACATTTATGTCTCTCTCCCTCTCTGCCTCTCTCTCTCCCTTCCCTCTCTCTAAAAATAATAAATAAAATCTTTACAAAAAAAAATTTTTAAATAAAATAAAAGAAACACTTTAAAGTACCTCAAATAGGTCCAAATGGAAGGCAATGTTAATTATTACTGTAAGCCAAGAAAGCGCCTCCTGAATCCTTAACTACTTAAGCATAATTCCTTTTTTATCTTTATCTTTGTCAACATAAAGTAACCATTTATTAGGTCCCTGATCTCATGCTACATGCTGTTGTTAAAATGCGGTACTAAAGAAGTTCAACGTAGGAAATTAAAAAGTATGTAATTATTTTTATAAACATAAAGATCATTCATTAGAAAATATGAAAATAATCTTAAAAGTCCTATCATCAAGTGTATTTAATAAGGCACTGAGGTCTTGTACATCTCATTTCAGAAAACTAAGTTAATATTACATATATTAATCCAAATCTAAACATACAAAACACAGGATCCAAAAGTATTCACTGTGGCTGCATATGGATACTAGGTGACTCAATGCCATGTTACATGGCCATAAGGCTCCCTGAGGTGTCATAAGACAAATTTTCCTCTGGCTCAATTTCTGTAATTTTTATTCATCTAAACATTACTTCCAATTTTTGATTGTTTAATGAACTACAACATTTAACTAACAAGTAATTTTTATTGGTACTAAAGACTAATATGTACAACTTTGGGGTAAGTGCTCCAACTCCAGATTAGGAAATAGAAAAAATGAAAACTCTCAGAATTAAGTCTTTAAAAAATGAAAAATATAGAGTTGGGGTAAAATGAAAATATAATGTATTGGGAAAAATTATCTTTACAAAGGCCAACTCATTTTTCCTATGAATCGCTTGCCTTTTTAGAGCAAGTATATTAGCTTGAAGTGGTGGTGAAATGTATATATTAAGACACATTGAGTTCCATTCAATTTGGACACTTAGTGATAGGCTTGGCTTCTTTATTTTATCATTTACCACCTTCTTACCTCATATGAAAAAGGGCAGGTTTCATCCTTTCTTTCACTGGATGTTGCAGAAAACTAAGTTTGCAGAACTAGATGAAGACACAAAATTGGGCAGAGTTCCCCTTTCTATTATGATAAAACTCCTATTCAGGAAGAAGTGACTAAGGTTCCACAGCAATTCAACATTTATTTTACTACCAATACCTGGAAAACATGTACATTAGGATTAACATACAGAGGCCAAATAGTCATTTTTTCAAATTTTATTATTACTGTTTACCAGGGGGGTGATGCAATTTATATACACCAGCAGCCATAGGGGCAAGGGACATACACAGTTAGCAATCTGTATAAGATGGACTACTTATGCAAAAATAAGACTCTTCAAAACAAAGGACAGGGGTGAGTTTCACTACACTTCCCCAATGATCCCAGCATGCAATAATGCCAGGCAATGGCCCCTGGACATGCGGTAATAGGAACTAATGTATGAAATATGCCACAAACCACAGAAAATTTGTAGAGAACCCTTTTCCCCCATACACACACACACACACACACACACACGCACACGTACGTAATAGAATTACAGGGTGATCAATACATTTAATCGAGGAAGAAAGGATAGGAATTATGCTGTTAGAGGGAAGATAGGTAGGGAAAGGGTGAGTTCCTAACCACTGTCAACTATGGTAGGGAGCATTATCTCTACCAAAATGAATGGAGTTAGTTTGTTCCAGCTCACCTCATTGCCATCCTAGGCAGGGGGCTACTGCCCTAATAGCAGGGGACAAAAAGCAAGTGACAGATAACATGAACTTCCCACTTCTTCCTCCTCTAACCAGGGGAAAAGGCCAGAAGGAAAATGGTTAGGTCACAATCTGAGCTACCTCTCTGAAGGAAGAGTGGACCATGGCCTTACCTTCAACTTGAGTTTCCCAGACATTATCTGGAAACAGGCCAAAGTCTCATTTGGACCCTCCTTTCCTTCTATTTTGTCCCTTAGAAGGAATTACCTATAAAAATTCCAGGAGAGATTACCTCAAGTCATGTTAGCTCTTGTCAAGGTTTGAGTTTTTAAAAAATAGTCACAATTCTTGGACTGAAGACAAATCTGCAGCTAGGCCTCTACCCTGACCAGGTCAACTCTAGGGTGGGAACGCAATAATCAACAAGTCTTGAGGCCCTACTACTATGGTTTCCTGAATCTTCTAGAGTATTTAACCCAAATCAGTCCATACAATCTAAACTGTTTCTTCTGGAAGAAGGAAGGGTACATGCACAGCCAGTGTAGAGAAAATGGGATCAGAACCCACTCCACCTGTATATGTGTCTCTAGCCTTCACTGCTCCTCTGTTAAGGTCCCAAGAAGCAATATCCAAGTGGAAGTGGAGATATGACTCCTTGTGAAGTAAGACACAGCAGGAAGGCATATTAGCAAGGCAGTCCTATCCAAGAAGGGCTTCAGAATCACATTGCCTTTTGTACATAGGTTTTCTTCCCAACCTAATTCCATCAGAGGGAGCTACAAAAAAGATTCTTCTGAGTCTCCCACAAAAACAAGGGGAAAAAAATCTTGAAAGAAGCCAAGGAGAAGGAAACTGGACAGGCTTCGGAAGCAGAAGCATCAAGAGATGAAATGAAACTGGTTCATGTAAAAGCACGGTGGCAGGCAGCACCTGGAGTCATGAGCTGCACCAGAAAGGCAGTAGAGCAGGGAGGACATGGGGCCAAGCCAGAGAGATGAGGCTGGGACCCTTACTGGACACAGAATGAGGTAAGGAAACATTTCAAATAAAGCAGCACCATTCCTGCTCACCTTGGGGCTCCTACCCTACAATTCGTAAATCCTCAACCAGAATAAAGTGGAGGATAGTTTTGATCCGCGGCTCACACTCCTTTCTTTCTGATCCCGTTCCCTGAAATCAGGTGACTTCTGGGGGCCCTTCCTTGACTTTCAACAACAGACAACAGTTCCTGTAATCAAGGTCCAAAGAGGACCAAGTGGAAAGGGCTGCCCCTTGTGAGGAGCAAAGGTGATGGTGACAGCCCAGGGGTTCACCACAGCAATAGCTCTGTGACTGCACCACCCAAGGAACAGGGGCATTCAATGGGACACTGCACAGGCAGATGAGAGAAACCCAACCCTGCTCCTTGGCTCCTGACACCAACCCATTCACGTTATTCAGGGCTGCTGGAAGAGGTCCCCTCTAGGCTCAGCTTTCAACCCACAGCCTCCTTCACAGCTATGATGCTCCTTTATATGTCAACCCTGTCCCTAGGGAAGAAGGCAGGTTATGACCTATCAGAAAGACCAAGTCAGACCCATGGTCTTTGTAACTATAACTCACAGTAGGAAAATGACTGCCTAACCAAACTGCTGTCCACAGAAGACGATATTCAGAAACGAATCTTGCAGTCTGAGAGACCATGCATAGTTGCAGAAGCCCCCTGCCACCTCCCCAAGGGACCATAACCAAATCCTCAACCTGCCTGAATAACCAATTTGTCCATTTTGCTAAGCCTATGCCACCAGATGAGGCACCAGCAAGAGGGCTCTGTTCAGCAAAAGGCTAGCCCTTGTCCCCAAGTCCGTTGAAGTCATTGTAAGTGCTGGAACTTTGGGCAACTGGTGGCTTGGACCTTGTCTTCTTGTTGGAGCCAGGACCACAGCACTTCCCCTACCAGATTCATCAGGAAGTTATTTTGCTCCGTTTTCCCAAATTGGAATTGTTAATATCCAGATCGCATACCTGACTTTCATTTCGTCTTGGAGAGGCCCAAGTGAAAGGCTCAGAGATCAGAGGAGCAGTCCCACTGAGGCCCAAAGATAAAGGCCTGACCATCAGTTACGTCCAAAGTGTCAGTTATCCAGAAAGCCCTTGACTCAGGCAGGCTGAAAGGATGGGAACCGAAGCTGCTCACCTGTGCACTGGGGACAGTACAGGGAGCTTGTGCATTTCCTCGCGTCCTCGTGTGTTTATATAGATCAACCCGCACTGCTAGGCCCGCAAGATGCAAAACTCCTCCTGCCCAGGGTTTCAAAGCTGATCCCAGGTAATACACTTGTAAAAGAATCCAAATGCTTAAATTCTCCACTTTGGGTTTTTAAAGGCTAGACTCTTCAATGGGAATTGGGACTCTTCTCTTATTTTATTTTTTCTCTACTTAGCTACCTACTGCAGGCCCCAGGACCGGTCTATGTTATTGTCCTGGTCACCCTCAGGCTCGCTCGGTTGCAGCTACTGGAATTCCGGAGGTGAGCGCTGCAGCTGCTGGTCGGGCCCATTCCCAGACTCTCCAGGCAGGGAGCAAAGCGGGAGGCGGCACGCTCCTTTATCTTCCACCGGTTGAATGCCAAAATCCTTCACACTACCAGTGTCCGCGAACTCCAGGTAGAAGTAGCCACACTTGACTGCCCGGTGCACCTCAAAGCAGAAGCCCAAACAAGAATCCTCTATCAGGTCTACGTATATCTCCTGAGCGATGGCCTCTAGCTTGTTAGTATCCAGGTTAGCCAACGAAATTTCCTCCATTTTAATCTGTAAACAACCGTGGAGAGGGCGCTCGTATTACTCACAGCAGCACTGGCAGCACCGCGCGTCGGCTCCGCAGGCCGCGCCTAGGCCCAGAGGCCTCAGAGCCTAATCTTCAGGCGGCGGGGCGTGGGCAGGCAGGGAAGCAGCAGCCAGCGGTGACTGCTGCGCAACACCAAGTCCTTGGTTTCTTCGGGCGTGTCCCAGTCTGGGGCGTTGAGCTCCGGCCGGTCCCAGACTAAACGCCACCCTCTTCACCTCGCTCACTGCTTCTCGCAGCAGCTCGGGCCTCTTCCGCTCCCAGCTCGCTTAGCCCCACCTCCCTGCTTCCGTTCCTGAGTGCGCCTGCGCACTGGCTCGCTGCAGCCTCGCCGGGCTTCTGCGCAGCTGCCTAGGAAGCGTTGGCGTTTAGAAAGAGGGAGAAATTGAAATGCGTTTAACTTAGTTATCTCAGACCGTAAAAAGTTTGCAGGGGTGCTGTTTTGGCGCTTATTTGTGGGTTTAAACAGTTGCTAGTGAATTCAGCACCCAGGCTGAATTGATTTCCTTATGAAAAAGGATAACGTAATAATTATGTGCATGTTTGTGGTGCACCCTAAAATAGTTGAACCAACTGTTAGTTCGCCAATATGTTTGAAAACTTTAGTTGTATAATTAACTTCAATCGTTTATGGTACTGCGCAGTTGTCATTTAAATCCGCTAGGTGGTGCAAGGAAATAAATTATAGTTTATCTTTCATTCCTTTTCTTTTTGAATGAAAAACAAATCACTAAAGACATAGTATGTATGGATCACACAAACTGAAGGCGTTTATCCTATTTATAAGACCATTAAGTCAGTGCAACTATAAAT
The DNA here is from genome assembly GCA_004026585.1 of Noctilio leporinus. Classification (NCBI taxonomy): domain Eukaryota; kingdom Metazoa; phylum Chordata; class Mammalia; order Chiroptera; family Noctilionidae; genus Noctilio; species Noctilio leporinus. The sequence continues at coordinate 271,329 of PVIW01000411.1, read as the reverse complement.
AGATCATCATACAGATCTGTAATTCAAAGAGAAAATTTTATGTATATTCTCTATTGAAGAGAGGACATTTGAAATATTTTAAATATACTTAAAAATAAAGAAAGAGGTTTCTAAAATTATGTATCATGAATTCTAAGAACTAGAGCCATTCTACCTTGGTTTAACTCTCAGATCCAACATTTCACAGTTTTTGTTCCCTCATCTAAATAAAACGTGTCCCTATTTTGTGATTAGAATTAAATGACATTAAAAAAATCCTCTTGTAAGAGATCCTTACATGTAAAGAAGCCTTCAGTAAATGTCAGCTGTTTTAATCATATTAGTTTGGACTTGGATATGTTATAAGAAAATCACTGTAGTATTTATTTCATTTGGTGGGAAGTTTTGTTAGTCTCCACACCAATCCATTTTTCATTTTCATCAATAAGTTTATTGATTGGGATATATTGAGTATGTCAGCTATCTCCCCCATGATATATTGTTAACTATTCTCAATTAATGTCTCCATTTGATTTCTATTAATGTCAACTGGTGTATCTGACCCTAGAGCATAGTCCAGTGAGAAATTTCCAGCACAAAACTTCACAAACCACTTTTGACAAGTTAGATCAGTCACAGCAGATTCTTCATACATTGCATAAATCTTTTTCTTTTTAACATTCATTTGCATTTTAACCTTTCTTGATAAAGATGTTGCTTATTTTCTTCCATCTTCAATATTAAAATGGCTTTACAAAAATTTAACTATTTTAATTTTTTGAAATGCACTCTGATATGGCAGCTGTCACAATGCAGTATAACAAAACTATTAAAGATAGTAAGTGCTATTAGAGCCATCTTATGGAAAAAAACAAATGCATTTTTTGCCAACCCAATACCAGATGATCATTTCAATAAACCCCAGTAGTCATGGGGATGTAAAGTACATCATAGAGAATATAGTTAATAATAGTCGAATAACTACATATGGTGTTACATGGGTCCCAGACTTATTGAGATGATCACTTAGAAGTTAGAATTCAGTCTTAATATCTCTAAATTTTTATGAGTAGAGGTAAGCACAAATTAAACTTGTGTGTTTTATGATTAATTAGCCAGTGCTTCTATCCATCCACATTTTCTAATATGTGTATTTTAAAGTCTTAAAAATCACAAATTGGCAGATATGGAGGATTTTGAAAGGGTGAGGCTAGTAGAGACTCATACATAGTAAGCTGTTTTTAATCTAAGACAGATTTTTTTACTAAGTCATCATATACTTTATATAGCCTCCCTTCAAAAATTAGCATCATATTTTAGTATAAGTTAGAATTTTCACGTAGTCAAGCCATAAAATATAATGATTAAATGTGCAAGTTCTTGAGTTAAATGGCCTCCCACCAGTTACTATTTGTGTGAAATTCATCTACCTAACTTCTATAAATTTCATTTTTTTCACTATAAAATGCCAATAACAGTTTTCATCACATAGGTTTTTTGTGAGATTTAAACATGACAATGAATAAAAAAGTCTTCACAAAGTGTCTAACAAATAGTATTGTATATCTATTATCATGATATATCTATTAGATAAGAAAAAATGTAAATAAAATCTAAAGTAATGCTTCTCAAACCTTAATGTGCATGTGAATCACTTAGAGACCCTTTAAAATGCAGATTATGTTTCAGTTGTTCTGGAGATGGACTTGGGTTTCTGCATTTCTATCATACTTTGATGCTACTGGTTCATAGACCACAATTTCAGTAGCAAAAAATTAAAACAGATTACAGTGGGCAACTGTTCTTCATAATGATTGGTTCACATTTATTTATTCTGGCTATATTATCATGAGAACCCTTGCATAATTAATTTTGATAGAAGAGAATAAGAGATTGCTTTTTCTGCCCCTTAAATCCTTCTTGTACTATGAGAGTTGAAACTCAAATCCTCAATTTAATTCATAAAGGTGGGTCTTTAATAAAGTTTACTTCAACATACATGAGCAGAACATTATATTAATTAAAATTCAGATAATTATGACCATGACTAGGTTTATATTTTTCATCAGTATTTTATTATATTTAGTTTTAGAAAGGGAACACTATTGTGGCATCAATAATTTTTACTGATGCCTAGTGCCACCGCTCTTGCTGTATCATTCAGCAAGATTGCTTTCTTTCTTAATGAAATGTACCAAAACTCTTCATGTTAAATCGATGATATTCCACAAAAAAAGTTAGAAATAACCCTTTAGTTCTTTTGCAATTAGAAGGTCTTTAATCCTTTTGTAAAAATAAAAAATTTGAAGGTAGAAATTATTATCTCAATCATTTTTCTCAATACAAAGTAACGGATTAATTTTTCATAAATGAGTGATCTTCAAAGTATATGTAAATAGTAAAGTTTTAAAAAACTAGTGTGCAAATTAAGGTGAATAAAAGAACTTACTGTGAAATTTGATTATCTTTGATCATTCTCATTCCATTCAATAATTGTAATATATGCACTGGTAAAATTTGTGCATTCAAAGACCAACATTTGAAATGTGTTTTTATTAAAGACCGAAACTCCATAAAAAATATTTTTAAAAGTCACACTTTTTTTTTTTTGCATATGTTTACATAAAATAAAAAGAGTGAGGTAGCAAAGTGTATCAGGAATAGCTCTGGGAATCAGAAGACCTGAATAGCTCTCCTATTTTTATCACTAACTTATCCAGTGACTTTGGACAAGAAGGTGAATTCATGTTTGTAAAAAACAGCTGGTTTTACGTTTTCTGAATATATCTTTTAAATCTAAATTTCTGTGAACTGAGGAATCTGAGGAGTTAGGTGTCAAGTTAAAGGTCATGTTTATTCTTATGTATTGCCTACCAAGTTTAAAATAGGTGTCTGAGGATTTTCTTACCTCAAACTAATCTGCTTGACTGCCTAGAGAATTTTGAAGCACTTTCACAATGCACAGGTAGGAAAATTATTCATACACTGAAAACCAGTAGTGTAATATAATTATCTTGCTTAACATCTGAAGAAATTGCTTGAAGTGAGGCAGAATACTGAGGACCTAAGGAAAATTCCTTGACAAATGGAATGGGGAAACTGGGTCAGATAGCTGATCAAACTGGTCAATTTACAGCCAGATAATAAGTTGCAAGGCCTTATCTTCTCTGATCAAGGACACTTAGGAACAAATGGTTTACACATTCTGGACCTTGCCTGGGCAGACCCTCCACAGTCTGGTCCCTTTTTCATGACATTCTTTGAAAGTGAAACGGACTAGAAGATGACTCCGACCCCTCTATGTACTCATTTTGATGAATCAGCATATTGAAAGATACACCTGGAAAGCAGATGAATATCCTATTGAGATACTTGTCTAAAATGCCTGCTTTTAGAAAACAGATAAAACCCTCAAGGTAAAGAAAGCCAGCACACTTTCCTTGGAGCATACCATGGCTCTCTTGGGCATGCACTTTTGCTCTGTTTCTTTTAAACTCCAGGAGTCCCCATGGAACTTGCAACCAGGAGAGCAGTAGGCAGCAGCATCTTTTCCCAGGCTAACCCCCTACACCTGTCTTTGACTTCAGTGAACTAACAGCAGCTCTTCCTTGGCCTACTTCTTTCACTGTGACTTTCACTTATTAGCGAGTCTTGTGTGGCTCACTTCTTTCCCATAACATTTCAAGAAAGTCAAAGCAGCGCAACTTGGACCCTCTTCTGTGGCTTCTTCTATCATAAGCCTTTGCTTTGTTACACTGTCCCCGCCTTACTAAAAAATGTTCTCAAAATCACCTGCACTTGTGTTGTGAAATCTTTCCTGCACTAAGTCAAGAACCCATACACTGCAAGCCAGAGCTAGGAAGACCTGCCCTGTGCCTGGTCCCTTTCTGGTGGAAGTAGAAGACCATTTTTACTCAAAACTTTTAATTTATCTAGCATTTTGACTCCTATGAAATCTGCTTTCACTTATAAATTATTTATTAAGTGTTTACTTGTTTTTCTTTACTTATCTTAGTATTATAAGTGAATAGTAAATCAGAGAGGGAGGGAGCATTTTTCCATGTTGTTTTCCTTTATAGACAGTACATTTATTAGACCACAAGTTATGTCAGAAATCAAGTATGTGTTATAACTCAACAACAAACACTCAGACATCTACCCAGATATAGCCACTTGCAGTTTTAAATTCATTTTTTAGGATTTGCATTTAAAAACTGATTATCATGCCTTACATGAGATTCTGAGATGCCAGTTTGGTATTAGATAAGGGTGTCGTGCTAAAATTGCAATGTCAAATAAATTTATTATTTTAATCTGTCCTACTAAACTGTGAAATCTAGGTGACTTAGTGGATTTTGATATATATATGACAACTCTGGCTTATGATCTACTTACGAGAAAGGAATTACAATCCTAAACTAACTATAGTAAGTACTGTAGTATACTAATCAAAATAACAATTTTAGTACTTTGTATAATAGTATGTTATTTATTTATATTTTTATTTTTAAAATATTTTATTTATTATTTTTAGAGAGAGGAGAAGGGAGAGAGGCAGAAAGGAAGAGAGGCAGAGAGGGAGAGAGACATTAATGCATGGTTGCCTTTCATCTGCCTCCAGCTACAGAGCTGGCTGGAGACCTAGCTTGCAACCTGGTTATATGTGCCCTGGCTAGAAATCAAACCAGTGACCTTTGGGTTCCCAGGCTGGTGCCTTATCCACTGTGCCACTAGCCAAGTGCAATAGTATGTTTTTCAAAGTTGATTTTTTGATATATCAATTGTTCAGAACCACTTTGATCTATGAAAAGAATGAAGAGTCTCTCTGGAATTATTCCCACAGGTTTGTGTATTCAGACATATTTGTAAACATATCTTTAAGAAGTATATGACAATGCCTTTGAATACATTTTTGAAATAAAAATAAAAAATGTTTTGGCTCCTCCTTATAGGAGAGAGCTTACATGGTAATGCAGAAAAAGATTCCTTTTTTGTAGATGTAAATGTGGGCCCAGGAAAGTGTAAAGTTGAACAATATTGATATGGCAGCAATTAACACAGATTTTTAAATCACTTATTTTAAAGGAATTTCATATTTACAGAGGAATTTCAAAAATATTACAAATAAACTTTATTTTATTTAGATTTTATTATTTTTAGAGAGAGGGGAAGGGAGAGAGGCAGAGAAGGAGAGAGATATCAATGTGTGGTTGCCTTTCACCTGCCTCCCTTTATAGATTCTGCTGGAGACTTGGCTTGCAACCTAGTTATGTGCCCTGGCTGGGAATTGAACCAGTGACCTTTGGGTTCACAGGTTGGTGCCTTATCCACTGTGCCACCAGCCAGGGCCCAAATAAATTTTATATACATACTCATTAACTTTTTGGCACCATTACTTTATCTCTTCCCTTCACAGTTTTCCTGATCACAATCTGAACTAGTGCTTTTTCTAATCTATTTGACATTAAATTGGAGACATTATGATCTTTTATTACAATAAATATTTCAGTTTATGTGTGACTGAAGAACAAGGTACTCTCTTATATCACAACGATACAATGATTGATTTATGAGTCTAATTAGTTCAGGAATTGACTAGTACTATTGTCTAATATACAATACAATTTCAAATATTTCCAATTATCCTATTAATGTCTTTTATAGTATTTCTTTTCCTGGATCCAATCAGAATCACATATTATATCTATTTCACATGTCTATTTAGACTCCTATAATCGAACACGTTTATAACAGAATTTTGAAAATAAAACAATGATTAAAAAAAAAAAAAAAAAAGCCCTGACTGGTATGGCTCAGTGAATTCAGTGCCAGCCTGGGAACCAACGGGTCTTAGGTTCAATTCCTAGTCAGGGCACAGGTCTCCAGTTGGCGGCGTGAGAGAGACAACCACACATTGATGTTTCTCTCCCTCTCTTTCTCCCTCCTTTTCCCCCTCTCTAAAACTAAATAAATGAAATCTTTAAAAAATGAACAAGGATGAACGCAAGTCCAAAGACATTTAACTTCAATTTAATGTGGACAGAATAAAAATATTTTGAAAGACATACAATTTCCCTAATTAGCCTTAATTGTGGTAAAAAAAATTATCTTAGCAGATAGGATACTGCAGCAAGGTTATTTGATACTAAAAATGATTTTAAAGAAAAGCACACTTATCAAACTAAGTTTACAATGCTGATAAGTTAGATTTCTTTTTGACATTGAGGGCTTCTGGAGCTGTTAGATAGCAGCTAGGAATGAGGGCCAGAGGAGATATAAAGGCAGGGCCATTGCCATTACAATCTAACAAATAATTTAATACAGGAAGCTAGCAGCAAAAGGAAGACATGTCTCCTGAATGAACTCAACAATCCTGAACTCAGTTTGATAAGATTGTTGGGTGTCCCGAGTTTTGCAAGCAAAAATAGCACAGAGTTGGGGAAAGTCCTCGAGCCTGTGCTGAGGAAAGGAGCTTCTGTTACTAAGATTTCCAGATGTTCTGAACATTACAGTGGGAATTACACACTGAGAAGGGACCTATGCTGGAAAGGGGGGCCTCTAACAATTTCACTGACAGAGAGCCTTTACTAATTGACGAAGGAAAGCCTTTGTAGCTCTACATTATTCCCAAAGTGGGGAAAAGGGAGAACCTAAAAGCTAGCTGAAGCACATAATCCCTGAACCCCAATAGCTGGCACAGTTAGATTAATTAAATACCCACTTATAGTCTCAGCTGATATATACAGAACAAACTCACTAACTTACTAACAACTTTTTTTCTTCCATATGATGGGCATTTGGACTAGCTGGGTGCCTGCTTGCTGCTTTGTACTCATATGTGTTTCATGAATAAACTTGCTGTTTCATTTGCAACACTGGATATGTTGGTTTTTCACTTGAATTCAGGAGTCTTGTGGGCAAGACAAGAAACAAGATGGGGGAGGGAGCCTCTTGATTCAGGTCTCCCTCTCCCCATCTACAATAGAACTATTACATCTATTTCCAAACATATTTAATGACAGTAACCTTAGTTTTGCCAATTGCCATTCTTTTCAAGAATATAACCTTCAAAGATGAAGAATTTCTATCATGACCTGTAAACTGTTGCTTGTAACACAGACCTTTTGGTTACTAGTACATGTCAGAGGAAATCAATGGCAAGGGACATCTGAACACAGGACTCACTGAGAAAGTTCATGGCATTTTTTACTTAACCAGACAAATAGAAAAGGGAGGAAACTAAGATAATATATTCATTTCTGATAAAAACAAAAACAAAAACAAAAAACTAGGGACTAAAATGTTAAAAGCATAGTTAGGATTAGATATCAGGCCTTCTGACTCCTAATGGTCTTTCCCTTACACAATAGAGCCTCCAGTACTTACTTTGTTATTGCAAAATCCTCAGTAACAAGACTTCCTAGAACATATTTTGTAAAAACCACTTTAGAATTAGCATTAATATGTACTACATCGAAATTTTACTGCCAATGTAGAATGCACCACTGGCCGAAGACATAAAATATAATTTAAACACCCACTGCTTACCCACTAGGTGCTAAAATTAATAAAATGATGCTTTGCAAAATACACTCTTTGGTTTTGCTAATGCTAGAGCTTCAAAAGAAGCAAATGAATAAACCATGCATTACCCAAAAAGGTCATAAATTTAACTTAGAAATGTGTTTTGAGATAGTTTTAAGAGTCAGACCTTCACTCAAAAGTTCTTACTGCCTAAAAATAATATCATTCTTAGAACTTTTTCACCAAATTGGCTTTAAATTGTTTACTGCAAAATTAAGTTTCTTTCTAGCTTTCTTTTTCCATAGTCTGTACTTTCAAGTTATAAAAAAGTTTTCATGTAATTAATTAAACATCCTTTGTTTTTCCCCTCATTTAACTAATGTCCATTAGGGTTGTTTTTATTTGTCTTCTCCCATCAAGAGCTGTCTCATATTTTCTTAAGTCAAGCTGTTACACTAGTGGGTGGGATGTTTTTACTTCTGTGTTCCACAGTCAGGCATCTGGCACTTGCTACCAAGTGAGAGATTAATTTTCTTGCAAAAATTTTGGCAAATATAAATTTAAGGGAAAATTTAGGTAGTAACATGAAGTCATCTCATAATTTTTCAAAGATTAACTATAGTTTTTTAAATTATTATTATTTAATATTATTAAAGTAACCCTGGCTTCTTTTTATGAACTGAACCTCATATAGTATTACTTCTTTTCCTTCATTTACTTAAATTTGTTCTTTGCTTTTCAATTCTCATAAGAATTCCAGAACTTGATTTGTCCCCTGTCTGAGAGATCATTAACTGCCTTCTGGCCTCGTATATTTTATATTTCTTAATCACTTTTTGTTACCTTACCCTAAATTTACCAATCCTTACTCTTTACTACCATCACCATCTACTTTTGCCACAAATTTCTTAGTCAACTTTGAGTAACAGAACTCTTAAACATTTTTCTCTCACTTCCTGACTTGTGCAGTTCTCACTTGCTTCAAGAGCTTAAGCCTTGTATTTTATGGAGAAATGGAAACAGGTAAATGTTCTTCATTTGCATTTACCACAATACAAAGGAAGTGTAGATCCTTATTACTCAATATACCTTAGGATCTACTCCACCACATTTTAGAATTGCATTTCATTTTTGAGCATTTCCAACTATTAGTAAAATTCCTTTTGTTTCAATGGCAGAGTTGAGTAGTTTTAATTCAGACCATAGGCTTGGTAAGCCTAATGTGTTTACTATATGGCTCTTTTGAAAAAGTTTATCTATGTTATGGTTCTGTTAGAAGGATAAAATAATAGTGAAATAAATATTATCATTGACAACTCTTATTTTGTTACTTAAAATATTGCATAATCTTTCAAGAAAGTAAAAACAAGCCTGAAAACACCCACTGTATAACTTGCTTTTTATTGAACACAATTCAGAATTCAGAAAATTTTACCTGCTGCCCTTAATGGCACAGAAAAAGAATTGGCAATGGAAGATGACTTGCTATTAATAGATGAACCAAAAGATACATTCAAAGAGACAGATAATAGAACTCAAATGATGATGGTCAAATGGATCAGGGACATAAAATACATCATGTATGTGGAATCTCACACAATGAGACAATAAACCTTTGGATGATACCTAATTTTTAATAAATTCTATAAGTTAAGACAACCCCAATTAAAAAAATGGGCAAAGGACCTGAACAGACTCCTTCTCCAAGGAATACATACAAAGGGCCCATAGGCATTCGAAAGAATTCTCAACATCACTAGCCATCAGAAAGATGCAAATGAAAACTAGGAGATACCACCTCACACCTGTCATAACAGCCATCATCAACAAATCAACAAACAAGTGCTGGTAAAGATGTGGAGAAAAAGGAACCCTGGTGCACTGCTGGTGGGAATGCAGACTAATGCAGCCACTATGGAAAACAGTATGGAATTTCCTCAAAAAACCAAGAATAAGACTGGCTTTTGACCCAGTGATTCTGCTGCTAGGATTATACCCAAAGAATCCTGAAATACCAATTCAGAAGAACCTATGCAATTCTATGTTCATAGCAGTGCTATTTATAATAGCCAAGTTCTGGAAACAACCTAAGTGCCCTTCAGTGGACGAATGGATCAAAAAACTTTGGTACATTTACACAATACAATACTACATAGCAGAAAGAAAGAAAGAACTCCTACCATTTGCGATAGCATGGATGAAACTGGACAGTATTATGCTTAGTGAAATAAGCCAGGTAGCAAAAATCAAATACCACATGTTCTCACTTAATACAGGAGACTAAGCAAACAAAACAGAGCCAGAGACATGAACACAAGGAATACACTTTCAGTGTGCAGAGGGGTGGGGGAGAGAGGAGATGGAGAAGGAAGCAAAGAAGGGGAACAAGTTAGTCAAGGAACTAGCATGGATGACCCCAGGACATGAATAACATGTGGGATTGACTGTGGAGAGGGGGATAAGGAGGATGGGGAAAAGTAGAGCAGAGGGGGAAAAATGAGATGAATGTAATATAACAACAATAATAATAAATTAAAAAAGAAATCTGTGAGTAGCTAATACATTTCCAAGGAAGGACAAAGGGAAGTATGTTAATTATATCCAGTTAGTAATTATGTTTGTGTATCAAAATTTACTGGTTACACAAGGTTTGTATGTTTAAGTTGATTTTAAAAGTTCTAATATAGTTGTTTTCCACTATATCTCTTTATTCTTTCTTCTGTGAATTATTTATTAAATGACAAAATTATTTTTAAAGGGATCCATTTGATCCAGGTAACAAATGATGGTGACAAGTTATTGATATATTGAGGGTTAAATATTAATAATAAGAAATGAAGAGAGAAAGAAAGAAGGAAAAGACAAATTGAAGGAATAAACTTAAGCAAGGTAGATTTAGTAGTTTTAACTCATAGTTTAAAATTAGTATGGGGGAGAAGGGACTAGATGAAAGAAGGTGAAGGGATCAGTCAAAGATCATATATGCATAACTCATGGAAAAGTATGGTAATGACCAGAAAGAAGGAGGTTAGGAACATCTGTAATAATATCAACAATAAAAATAAATAAAATGGCATGGACAACAGGGTGAAGATTGACTGTGGGATAAGGAAGGTGGGCCAGGCAGGGGAGGGCAACAGGGGAAAGATTAAGCCAAATGTAATTGAACAATGATAAAATAAAATAATATATATTAAAAAATAAAGTGATAACACCTGTAAAAACCAGATATTTTTCTTTATTAATGCATTAGGTAATAAAATATATAGGTTTTAAATAAGTATAATATTTATGTATTTTGTGTTATTTTTTCTCTGTGAGGTAACTTGTCTATATCCACAAAAATTGCAAGCACTTATATGTTAATTGCATTTTATAAAAGTTCAAAAAAATATGAGAGTGGCACATGCCTTGAAACAGTTCTGTGCAGTGAAATTCACTTCTACGCAAACATAGATGATCATATCATTCTTCTCTAGATCAGAAGCCTGGTCCCTGGAGTCAGCTTGTTTTGCTGTTTTTCCTTTGCATGCCTGCCTGCTTTTTGCCTTATTTTTAATGGTACTGTAGATATATTTTAATGTGCTTACCTCTGGTTCTTGATAATATTTCCTTGAAAGGTATAAGAAAATAACAAGGCAGTTTTTTTTTAGCCCCCAAATACATGTTCCCATAACTCCTACATACATAAACAAAGAACAATATAGAATTAAAAAAGTAAAACAAAACCTCTCAATATCAAAAGGAGATAGGAGAAAAATACCTGCTACTTCTAAAAACTCTTACACTTAGGACAATAAAGTCAATCTTTTGGCAGTGAATATTTGGGCACTTGGTGATAGGGGAGAGGCAAGCAAGGTTAATGGTTTAAACTGGGCAGTTTACAAACTGACAAAGATTTACTCATTTTTGATCTACTTTTTACCACACAGAGGTCATTATAATTCTATATGAATCTTGTTGTTTAATGTAGGTTTCTTTTAGGGACAAAACCATAGAACAAAAAATATGTGAGGAAAGTAGGAGAGATCTTATTAGGTTCTATTTGATGCCAATAGTTACCTTGTATTAAGATCTCAAAAGAGTTCATTCCTTACATATTCACATTGCTATAGAAGCATATATGTCAGTTAAATACAGGCCCTCTAAAGTTAGACCCTGGGACACTTACTATTTGTATAACATTAGGTAATTTTAGTAATAGTTCAGACTTAGTTACATTATCTGTAAAATTGACCTTCAAATAGTGTTTTTCTTGCAAGATTGTTGTAAAAACAAAATAAAATGTAAATTGCTTACAAAAGTATTGGACATGTAAGCATTCAGTAAACATATTTATTTCTTAAGATGATCTAAGAGAAATATTAGTCTTTCAACTCAAGTGAACCTTGTTTTTAATCACTTGTCCTTTTTTTTTTCTTTTTTTAATAAAGATTTTATTAATTATTTTTAGAGAGGGGTCAGGTAGGGAGGAAGAGAGGGAATGAGACATCCAAATATGGTTGCCTTTCATGTGTCTCCAGCTACAGACCTGGCTGGAGACCTGGCTTGCAACCTGGTTATGTGCCCTGACTGGGAATCAAACCAGCGACCTTTGGGTTCCCAGACCAGCGCCTATCCACTGTGCCACCAGCCAGGGCTGTCCTTATTTTCAATAAATAATTAAGCTAATTTTTTCTTTGCTTGGAACTTGAATTACAATGATAAGGAATTCTAAGGCACTACTTAGTAGAGGCAGAGGAATAACCATAAACTCATACAATTAAGGGTTATAAGCGGCACTATGGTAAAAAGTACATAGAATTGAGTAGACATCCCCAAATTGTAATGCTTAGCTCTATGTGTAGATAAAGGAAAATTTGGTGGGAATTTGATACTTTATTTGGGACTTGGAAGAGGACTATAGCTTCTTAGTAAATACAGGTGGAGTAAGGGGCATGTTAAACATTTTTATTAATTTATTTATGTTTAGAAAGGGGAAGGGAAGAGAAAAACATCGATGTAAGCAAGAATCATCAATCAGTTGCCTCCAGCATGTACCCCATCATAGAGTAACCTGCAAGACAGACATGTGACTCGAACCCATGACCCAGGTATGTGCCTCAAACTGGCAACCTTTTGCTTTGCAGAATGATGCCCAACCAATTGAGACACACCAGTCAGGGCTGACTGAGGGACATTTTAAGTAGAGAAAAGAGCATAATTAAGAGCATAAAGAAATAAAATAACATATTGTATTCATTATCTCTGAGTATAGCTGGTGTGGGGGAAAGATAACATTTAGAACCTGGGGGTGGGATGGAGTAGAGGGTTGAAAAGAGACTTTATGGCCATTAAAAAGTTTATGAGATTTTATTTATTTGTTTAATTTTAAAGATTTTACTTATTATTTTTAGAGAAAGGGGAAGGGAGGAAGGCAGAGAGGGAGAGAGACTTCAATGTATGGGTTGCCTTTCACCAGCCTCCAGCCAAGGACCTGACTGAATACCTGGCTTACAACCTGGTTATCTGCCCAGACTGGGAATCGAACCAGTGACCTTTGGGTTCTCGACTGGCATCAATCCACTAAGCCATACCAGCTAGGGCTGAGATTTTATATTACAACAATTATCCAGCATCAGTGTGAGGAATATAATGGAATGTTATAAAACTGAGCAAAAAAGGTAACTCATGGACTATTATTGTAGTTCCAGTGGGAGATGATAGATTCATGAATTAATGCAACAGAATTTAAGAGAGAATAAACTATATTATAGTAAATAAGAAGGTATCAACTTAAAAGAATTTGTTTGGGTTGCAGAGAAAATGGCAGAGATCATTTAAATAAATATACTTTGTAAGACAAATTTTATGTGATTTCAGTTGTTATATGCATTCATGAGTATATAATAAGTGACTTTAATAACATAATTAATATATTGTTCTACAAAATGTAATAGTTGTCAGCATTTAAAATTTTTGTGGCTTTAAATTATATTATTAAATACAATGTTTAGAAACTGTCCTAATAATCCTAGTATATCTGTGGGAACATATGCCACAGTGATATATGTTTTCATAGAATTCAAGTTTCTTGTATACCTACAATATCTGATCAGATTGAGACCAAACCTTAAAGTTTGGTCTCACACACACCTGCACACATACAAAATTTGATTAAATAAACTTTGAGGTAATAGAGTTATGAACAGATTTTATAACTTTTTAACTACTCTGATAAGACATTGGTTAAATTATACAAGTAAATATTTACTATGTAAGTAAATATTTAAAGAAAATAAAATTGGAGGCATAGGTATATGGGTATTCATTTTTTAATATATCTCAAGTTGTTTTCATATGCACAGGTAACTGGGAGGGAGCAAAATAATTTTGCAAATGATAATCATTTTTTCACAGGGCCAGTGAAGGCCTTTGGTAACTAAAGTCCTATAAATCTTGACAAACACTGCCATACATATGTTCTAGGCCTTTGACTCATTTAGTGTTGAAGGAATCCAGCCATGCCTGGCATGAGTTTACAAACATTCAGAGATCTAGTTCTCATATTCCACAATTTGGGGCCATTTATCCATTGACATTAGGTCTACCACATCTGTTCATGCATTTAAATGAAAGTTAAAGACCTTCTTTTTTGATCAAGTTTTAGTGTTTTCATAATTTATATGCACCACACTATTCTAGAAGAGTTTGTTCAAGGCAATTTTCTCTGTTTTATCTGTCATTGGCATTTTTATGCCTTTTATTTTGCAGCCTTCAATATGTGATGTGAATAAAAAGAGCTTGCTAAATAAGGGTTGATTGTCTGGTATCAGTCACCCAATAAATAACAGTCTTCATGTGAGACTAAAAACAATTCTATATATGTTGGTTTAAATGGTAGAATGGCATATACCTTTAATTCATTGGCGTATACCTAAAGCAATACCCTCATATACATACATGTTAGTGTTTTATTAGGATTTTTAAAGAAAGAATATTTTGGCAAATGCTTTGCTCAGATGGCTGAAAACATCTGTGTACAGTGTTGTCTGAAAATGAACATTGGAACCACTGTTTTTATTTCCATGGAGTTTGATTCTCTCCTGAGGGGAATGTCTTTCGATAGGGTGGAATGGAGTCATTTCCAAAAGAATCCATAGGTCAAAAATTTATCTTATGTACATTTTCATCACTGTCTTAATAATTAACAATCCCTCTAACAGCTTTTTATTCTATTAAAACACAGTAGAAATTTTGAAAGTAAAACTACTAGTCTTTCCTATACAAACAAGTTTATTGAATTTCATTTTGTTATCTTCAAATTTATTAAATAACACCAAAAATTGCCCCAAAGTAGTTTTTACCAACCTTTATACTCTCACCAGCATGGTGAGACTATTTCTCATGCTCCTTATCAATTGCTTGATATTTTCAGGTTTTAAATTTTTATTATTTTTTACTTTTTGAAAAGTTTATGTTGATTATTTTTAAATGAGTTTATTGGGGTGACATTGCTTGAAAAAATCATACAGGTTTTAAGTGTGCAACTCAACAAAACACCATCTGCATACTGCATTGTGCACCGATCACCCAAAGTAAAGTCTCTTTCTATCTCCATTTATCCCCACTTTGCCCTGTTCCACCTAACCCACCTTTCCACTTGGCTATTGCCATACCGTTATCTGTATCTTTGTTGTCTGTAGGAGTCAGGAGTCATGAGGCCTGTACCGAAAGTATCAAGCCAATATCAGCATAATTGAAACAGCTTTCATGGCTGATACTTTCAGGACAGACCTTGTGTCTACATATAATATCAGATTTATATTCACAATTCACCTGAAAATATTATGTGCATAAAAGGAGGTAAATTTTTAAAAGTTATTCCTCAGTGGATAAATGAACTAGTATCTATTAAATAATAATACCTTTTAAAACATGTGGTAAAATACAATGTTTCTTAAAAATATCACAAAGCACAACAGTAAAATAAAATAGTGTGAATATATTGTAAATGAAATTGCATCAGTCCCCATCAGAAGAAATAGAATGTGTACTAGAGACACTTTGGTAAAACAGCTCCCCAGTATAGAAAACAAATAAACACATGAGCACTTATTCTGACATGCTGTTCTGACATTTAACCATTTTTTAAACAGAGGAGTTCTAAATAGGGTTGTATTTTTTTTCTCTAATTATCTAAATTTATATATTAAAGCACAGTATATTTAACTCTCATTTTGAGTTTTTTTAAAGATATAGATTAAGTATCTCTTTTGTTAAGATAACTCCTAAATTAGGTCTTGAGCTCTGTTCACTGTAACTAAGCTCTAGCCTTGAAGGTCTGTCTGCCTGCATGGTTTCTCCATGTACCTTACTAAGTATCTCAAACATTTCCCTACCATGCTCCATCCACAATGGCTGTTTGCAGTTTCTTCACAGGCTCATTCTCATCAAAGGCCTTTTTTACTAAGTTATTTACTAAGTAACAATATTCAGGTTACTTCTCAAATTTCTCAAAATGTCTTTTCCAATGGCCTTATCTGAAAGAACCTCTTCACTACTTTCTCCCCACTTACTTTACCATACCTTGCTTAATTTTTTTTTATTTTTCTAATTTCTATCTGCAGCTATATTAAATATATATATATGTATATATAATATTCATCTCTGTTAGAATATAAATATCAATAGGTCAAATAGTTTGCCTTGGTAACACCAAGACCATACCTCATACTCAGAATAAGTATTCAATACATGAATAAATGAATAATTTAAAATTTATCTGGAGATCATTTTTCAGCTCCCTTGTCTTATTTTTATACTTTAATATATAAGTCATATAAGCAGAAAACATGTGTAGTGAATTATGTATAGGTATCTTTGATATTATTGTCCCAAATGGCTCTGTGACCTTAAGCATGTTAAAGAGTGTAGATACAATTGATTGGTAGATGAGAAATTAACTTTTGTTTAAAAGTTACTGTAAAAACTGTATATCTGAAAAAGTTGAATATATATGAGAAAAGCTGATTAGTAATATCATGGTTAAAGGTGTCCTAAAATGCTTGTCCTTAAGAATAAGCAGACCAAAGTCCAAAAAGTTAACCATTTAACTTTATAGTTATGAAAAATGCAGAATACAGGATACCAATAGATTTTTTAATACTAAAACAATTCATCAAACAAATAACATATTAGACCAGATAATTTATTATCTGCTTATTAAGAATCCTAGGGCTCTGGCTGGTGGCACAGTGGATAAGGCATTGGCCTGTAAACCCAAAGGTCACTGGTTCAATTCCCAGCCAGGGCACATAACCAGGTTGCAAACCAGGTCTCCAGCCAGATCTGTAGCTAGAAGCAAGTGAAAGGCAACATTGATGTCTCTCTCCCTCTCTGCCTCTCTCCCTCCCCCTCTCTCTAAAAATAATAAATAAAAATCTTTAAAAATATATAAATAAATACAAATTTAAAAAAAAAAAAAAGCATTCTAATAGCTGTGTAGGCTCACATTTCTCCTCCTAGCAGGCAGATATGTTACAATGATTACTTATCAAGTATTTTTATTAAACTTCAACTTCCTTCCCAATTTTAGTGTTTTACTTCTGGTGTTAAAATTGTTCTCTTTACAAATTATTGTATCATAAAAATAATTTGTGAAAATGAAACTCTGATCTTAGGCATCATTGCCTTAGCCTGTTGTGACTGGACTCATAATGTAAAAAGTAATAATTTTCTCTATGGGTTAAAAATTGATCCACAAGGAAATATATGTGCCAACCATTCAAAACCAAAGTTTATTATATGTATCAACTTTCAAGAGAGGTTGCATCCAGCTCCATTTGAATCTCCTGATCATTGCTTCCCCTATCAATCTTCAGTCTTAAGATTCAAACAAGGGATATCACAACTTGAAGCGGTGAAATAATGAAGTAAACTTACTAAGTCTAATTTATTATCTCTCTAAATATAGCTGCAAAGGCAACACAGACTGAGATATTTAATTTTAGGGCAAAAGTGGTAGCTGGAGCATTATCATGTGAGGAGGTGATTCAAACCTGTCTCTTCATAGAGTGGCAATAACTTCATCTAAAATTTGATGTAGTTATGCCTTATTCATAGTTTGTGCTAAAACTTAAATGCAGACCACAGAACAAAATTTATAGGTGTTAATGTACTACATTAATATTTTTATTATTGAGATATATTTTTATCACTTCAATTGTATTTCTTAAAAATTAATTTTGCTTATAGCTATACTTGAATTTGAATTATGGCTCCTACAATATTATCCATAGTAGACAATTTTGCCTTGGACTAGTTAGGAATAAAGCAAAAACAAAGCTAATAGCTTATTTCTCCTGGAAGTTTTGGTCATATTTCCTCTTCCTCTTTCCTCTAATTTTCTTGATACATAGCAATGTAAGAAGGGAGAGGTCACATGTAGGAAGGGAGAGGTCACATGGCTACTTATTGGGAAGAGCTCATTCTTCATGGACCTGCTTAGTGCTGTGCTAACAAGTCTTACATGTGTAGTAGTACAGCCTCTGGGCCCCCTGGCCATGAGGGAGAGAATGAGAGCTCTCCTCGGGATTCCAATGGGAAAGTTTGCAGCGATGCTCTGCCTTGGATTGTCTTGCCTGAAGATTTTATCAGTTCAGTTGCGAATAGATTTGACCCGGTAAGTAGGAACTGGAACCCAATGTTAGACTTCTAGTTCAGAGTTCTAAGTATGACTTCTAGTGTCACATATTCCCTATTTTTCCAAATCATTACCATCATCCCACTTTAATCCTTTAATGGAATATTTCATCCTGGGATTTTTTGTTTAGAAGTTCACTACTAGAGAGACTTCAATGTATGGGTTGCCTTTCACCTGCCCCCAGCCAAGGACCTGACTGAATACCTGGCTTACAACCTGGTTATGTGTCCAGACTGGGAATCGAACCAGTGACCTTTGGGTTCTCAGGCTGGCATCAATCAACTGAGCCACACCAGCTAGGGCTGAGATTTTATATTACAACAATTATCTGGCATCACTGTGATTACCCCATGTAAAGGTAGGTAAATTAATTAAGCTATGTCTTTTATGCATCTCATCTGAAGATTTAAAACAAATCCACCCTGGCTGGTGGCACAGTGGATAAGACTTTGGCCTGTGAACCAAAGGTTGCTGGTTCGATTCCCCAGCCAGGGCACATAACCAGGTTACAAGCCAGATCTCCAGCCAGGTCTGTAGCTGATGGCAGGTGAAAGGCAACCATACACTGATGTCTCTTTCCCTCTCTGCCTCTCTGCCTTCTCCTCTCTCTAAAAATAATAAATAAAAATCTTCAAAAAAATTTAAAAAAAAACAAAAAAAACAACTCCACTCCAATTCAAATAGCAGGATTCTGTTTTTCCAAGTTGCATATTTTCCTATTCTGTTATATAATAACTGAAAATGTTTCTTATTATTCAACATTTTAAGTCTACTTTATGATATCCAAATATAAAAAAACTTAAGAATTGTATCACTTGGGTTAACATATACTCATAATTTCTCCTCATTGCCACTTATTTTTAGTAAGATAAGACAACCCCTAATAAAGAATCTTTTAAGATCTAGTTCATATGTTCTTAATGTAAATACATTTTTTTCAAGAAAAACAAAAAGTACTGTCAGTACTTTAGATATATTGATTTGATTTGATTGTTTAATTTTGAGGAACTCATATCTCTACAAGATTGAGTCTTTCTCACCAAGAAAAAGCCTTATCCCTATATAAAAACCAATTTTTATATCCTTCAGTGAAGTTAACAGTTTTCACCCTATTTAAGCCCTATGCTAGTCTCATTATATTTATAACTAAGAATATTTTTAGCCCTGGCTGGTAACACAGTGGATAAGGCGCCAGCCTGCAAACCCAAAGGTCATAGGTTCGATTCCCCATCCAGGGCACATAACCCAGTTGCAAACCAGG
Source organism: Noctilio leporinus (assembly GCA_004026585.1). Lineage (NCBI taxonomy): Eukaryota > Metazoa > Chordata > Mammalia > Chiroptera > Noctilionidae > Noctilio > Noctilio leporinus. Next base: position 251,881 of record PVIW01000411.1, on the reverse strand, counting down.
TCTCCAGTCAGGTCTGTGCCTGGAGGCAGGTGAAACGCAACCATACATTGATGTCTCTCTCCCTCTCTGCCTCTCTCCCTTCCCCTCTTTCTAAAAATAATGAAATAAAATCTTTTTTTTTTTTTTAAAGAATATTTTTGTTTGAAAATTTTTTTATTCATTATTATTTTAGAGAAAAGGGCAATGGGGAAGGAAGAAAGGGAGAAAAACATCAATGTAGGTTGCCCTTCATTTGCCAGCTACAGACCTGGCTGGAGACCTAGCTTGCAACCTGGTTATGTGACCTGGCTGGGAATCAAACCAGTGACCTTTGGGTTTGCAAGCCAGTGCCTATCCACTGAGTCACCAGCCAGGGCTGAAATTTTGTTTTGAAAGGTCATTTTCTTATTTATGTTTATTTCTATTAACAGATGATTTTTATGAAAAATTATATTTCTGGATTTTAAGCTAATTAATATTTTAACTATATTATTTTAAATATTTTCAGTTCATTCTCTAATGTTGTTAATGTAAACACTGTCTGAAAATAATAATTATTTTTTCTTCAAATTGTCCATAATAAATCATTAAGGAATTGTGGTTATCCAATAATGCTAGTATGAGTAGCAAGTGACTTTTGTTCACTGTTAAGTGAACAAAATGGTCACAATTGTTCACTGATTAGCATTAATATCATTAATATTAAGGTGCCATTGACTATACATATATATATGTATATATATATATAATTTCTGAGATGTTAAAATAATAACTAAATGAGTCTCTTAGAATTAATGAAATACATGATTAAAGTAAATGCTAATGTGCAAATACTTTCAAGACATAATGATTTAATCAAACATTCTTTCTTTAATGCTTTCATTACATGCAAAATTTCTGGTTCACAGTATTTTTCTTTAAGCACTTTGCATATTTTATTCCACTACTTTCTGATCTCCATTATTTCTGATGAGAAGTTACATATTCATCATGGTTCCCATGTATATGATAAGTAATAGTAATTTTTTCTTGCTATATTCATGTCTTTCTATATCTTTAGTTTACAATAGTTAGATTACAGTCTCTGATTTTATCTTACTTAGGGCTTTCTGTGATATTTGGATTTGTATGTTAATGTTTAGTTGAATTTGGAAGTTTTTAACCATTATACATTTTTTATTGTTTAAGCTATTACAGTTCCCATTTTTTCTTTTTCCTCCTACCTCACCCAACCCCACCCTCTCTCCACCCCCAGCCAATCCCCAAATTGTTGTCTATGTCCATGGGTTGTGCATAAATGTTCCTTAGTTAATCCTTTCACTATCTTTCATCACCCTCTCCTTCCAGCAGCTGTCAGTTGTTTCTGTGTATTTAAGCTTCTGTTACTATCTTGTTCGTTAGTTTATTGTGTTCATCAGATTCCACATATAAGTGAGATCACATGGTACTTTTCTTTCACTGACTGCATTAATTGATTTAGCATAATTTTCCCCATGTCCATCCTTGCTGTGAAAAATGTAATAGTTTCCTCTTTTTATGCTGCATAGCATTTCATTGTGTAAATGAATTACAGCTTTTATATCCACTCATACCCTGATGGGCACTTAGGCTGTTTCCAAATCTTGGCTTTATAAATTTAAACATAATGTCACTTATTATGGGTAACAAAATTAGAATATATGCATAAGAGCAAATTGTGACTCCAAATTTTAAATGCTAATGAAATAAAACAACTATTCACAAAAAATAAGAGAGAGAGAGAACAAAATGGGCAAAAGACCTTGAATAGACACGTCTCCAAAAGAGGACATATAGAGAGCCTGAATAGACACATGAAAAAATGCTCAACATCACTAATCATAAAAAAATGCAAATTAAAACCTCAATGAACTTTCACTTTACGCCTGTCAGAATTGCTACCATCAATAAATAAATAGACAAAAAAGAGGCTGTGTAGAAAAGGGAACCCTTGTGCTCTGTTGGTTGGAGTGTAGATTGGTGCAGCCAATATGGAAAACAATATGGAATATCCTAAAAAAATTAAAGATGGAACATCCTTTTGACCCAACATTTCTACTTCTGGGACTATACCCAAGAGATCCTGAAGCACCAATACAAAAGTATATGCACCCCCATGTTCAAACATTATTCTCATAATAAATTTTATATGCTTTTCCTCTTTTTCTTCTTTCTAAAACTGATACTACATATATCTTGGTACAATTGATGTTTGTTACAAAATGTTATGATAATATAAAAGCCTAGAATTATCATACAATGTTGGTGGCAATGTGTAACTCTACAGGTATTTTACAAAATTATTTTTTAACATAAAATGTTAATAAAAACATTATTAGCTCAGCAATTTAATTCTTAGAATTCTACTCAAAAGAAATGAAAACACGTATTCACATAAATTTGAATGTGAATGTCCATAGAAACATGATTCTATGAAAATAAAAGATGAAAACAACCCAAATATCTATCAATTGGGGTAATGGATTAAGAAAAAAGATGCATATGTATATTATGAAATATCATTCATAAATTAAAAAGAACAGCATAGTGATTCATGTTGAAGCATGGAAGAATCTCAGAAACATTACAGTGAGTGAAATTAGTCATATAGAAAGGCTACATATTTCATTATTCCAATTATAAAAAAATCTAGAAAATGCAGGTTTACAGAGACAGACCAGTGCTTGCATGGGTAGAAATGGGAGTGGGGATTGACCACAAATAAACTCAAGAGAATTTTCACAGGGATGGAAATTCTTTAAATAGATTGGATTGTCCTGGTACCTGTACAACTCTGAATTTATTAAAAATTATATGTATGTTCACTTACAATCCACAAAGTGATGGTATGTGACTTATATCTTAAAAATTATAAATAAAATACCAGAAAACACTACTATAGTGAGCTAATGGATGAGCATCTCATTCTACATATTTTAAAGTGTATTTCAAGTATAATTCCCTAGGTATGAAATTGTGAGGTAGTTTTGCATTTTAAAATTTTATAAATGGTGCCAAAATACTTTCAGTAGGAATTATAGCAATCTACACTCCCACCAGTAAAATCTAAGAAAGCCTGATTCCCCAAGCTTTGACCATACGCTGTATTATTAAACTTGGATTTTAACCTTCTACTAGTCTGTACATACATTTTTTAATCTTTTTATTTTTACTTATTTATTAAATTTAATATTTTGAAAGATTTTATTTATTATTCCAGAGAGAGGGGAAAGGAGAGAGGCAGAGAGGGAGAGAGGCAGAGAGGGAGAGAGACATCAATGTATCATTGTCTTTTACCTGCCTCCAGCTATGGACCTGGTTTGCAACACGATAATGTGTCCCAGCTGGGGAATCAAATCAGTGACCCTTGGGTTCATAGGCTGGCACCTATCCACTGAGCCACCAGCCAGGGCTTGTACATATTTTTAATTTTAATTTACCTTACTATAAGAGGATGAAAATCCTTTTATATATTTAAAAATCATCAGTATTCCTTTTTTTGGTGCACATTCTATTGGTATCTTTTGTTTCTGCATTGTGATTTTTTACCTTTTATTGATTTCTAAAATGTTACAAACTTTAATCTTTTGCTTGCTTTTAAGTTGCAAATATTTTTCCTACTTTGACATATACCTTTAACTTTGGACTAAATGTCTTTTATTAATTGTTTTAATTTTCTTTTTGCTTCACCCTTTATCTAATCCAGGTTTGTTTGCAAATGGAAAATAATTATACAAATTTCTCATGTTTTTTTTTTTTTTTTGGACTATACAAGATGCTTTTGGTCTTTTCCACCTTTATATTATTTTATCTGTAGACTTTTTGATACAATTTATGCTAGGATTTTGTGTTTGTGCATTTTTATAAGAGGACACATAACTGGCAGTGCCTTGGCTCCTTAAATCCCTAGTTTCTGTTTGTTTGCTTTCCTTAGTCCTTGATAAGGAAGGCTTAGTTTGGATAGCTTACTTTAAATCGATAGATTCAGTGGTTCTTCTTCTCATTTAAAAAATTTTCTTGTATCTCTATTATTTGTACTTGCTTTAAGGCTTGTCTTCTTCCATAAGAAAGTATTTCTTTGCTTCTGGCTTATCCCAAATTGGGAGAGGCAGAATTCCCTTTTAAGAAGCAGATTTAATGGTGTATTTATAGGCTTATGTATATAATAAGTCATTTTAAAGTTGTTCTAATTATTGACTGGAGCTGAAATTAAGTTTACTTCAAAACCTTCCCATTCCTAGAAGAAATACTGGCTAGGTACAGCATGGATGGACCTAGAGAGTGTCTGCCAACTAGATCAAGTAGATAAAGGGTAAAAGTAGGAAGCAAGATGACTTGCTGAAACCTGATAGTCTCAGCCAGTGTACCTCAAATTTTAGCATTGATCAGAATCATGTGGAGAGTTTGTTAAAATGCAGGTGGCCAGGCTTTGCACTATGGGTTTTCAGAGTAGATAGGTCTAGGATAGAGTAGATTGAGGCTGGGAATTTGCATTCCCAATAAGTTACTAGGTGATGGCAATTGTTGTGGGTCCATAAAGGCCTTTGAGATACCTGGACCTTTGAAAACCATTGGTGCCATCTATCAAAAATCGGAATCCACTTTGGAATTTATCAGGCATATGCCAAGATATCAAGAAATTGGCATTTAAATTTTTTCCACATATGCCTCTTTAAATATATATCTATTTTCTTTATGAACTTATGGAGAGGAGTAAGAATAAATAAATAGGACTACTAAATGTTAAAAATGGTAAACTATAAAGTTTACAATATATATGAGACTGTACTACCATATTGTTTTCATACCTAAGATTACATTGACTGGAAGATACTACATTACTTTAGGTTCCACTACAAAGGAAAAAAAAATCTATTAATTACTGTATGGTGTTATACTTACTTATATCTTATATCTATAAGAATTTTATTCTTAAAAGAATGGTTTTAGGCTTATTTAATCTCATATCTTTATGATACATTATTCTCATGTAATCATAAAGGTCAAAATACAAGTGAAATAATTTACAATATTTTAAAAATGTTTCACATTCAGAGCTTGATCAATTTACTTTTCTACTCATACAAGTTGAAGCCCAAATTCTTTATATTTGTTGCCATCCTGCATGCCCTCAACGGCAGTGGGCTCTGCTGCACTGGGAGAGGCTGCACCTGCAGGCACCATCTCTTAAAACACAATCAACTGTTTTTTGAAAGATTTTTTTGTGTGTATTGGCACCCATTCTGAAAGGTTAGTATCAAGGTATTTTTTTTTTTTATCTTACCATAAGTCATTAATTGGTTTCCTGGCAACAATCAGGAATCACATACCTTCTTTATTTATTTTTGAAAAGATTTTATTAATTATTTTCAGAGAGAAGGGCAGGGAAGGAGGAAGAAAGGGGGAGAAGCATCAATGTATGGTTCCCTTTCACCTGCCTCCAGCTATGGACCTGGCTAGAGACCTGGCTTGCAACCTGTTATGTGCCCTGGCTGAGAACCAAACCAGCCACCTTTGGTTTATAAGCTGGCACCAATCCACTGAGTCACACCAGCCAGAACATTCCTTCTTTAAATGGAACACTAAAACATGAAGGAATTAATGGGGTTCTTCATTCAATTTAGAAAAAGAACTGAATTTCAGTATGAAAAAGCAATAAAAATTATATCAAAACTGCTGCCTACCTGACACTGATTGTAAGATGTCATAAATTTTAAGAGAAATCCCAATTTCAGATATATGAAATGTGAAAAAAAATGGGTATCTTACTACTGATGAGATTATAATTTCTCTAATTTTCAGAGTTTTAGTTAATCAGTAAGTAAACCACCATTCATTTCTCCTCCTTATTGCAGTCATTTATAAAACACTCAGTAACTAATTTCAATTCTTCAGGATTTTAACACAAATTATACCATAAATTCTGATCATTTCAACAGCCATGTAATATGCATCTTGTCTCTCTTCAATTCCTCTTCAGCAATGATTTTACACTATAACTCACCTCTTACACTGTCTCCCAAGTTAATACTAATAATTTTTCCTTCTTTGTCATCTTAACTTGAAGCATTTTATTCTAAACCTCACCTGCCATCTTTCTAGGTCATTCGTGTATTAAGTACCATACCTCCAACAGTCTTTGTCAATACTTGGAGAAACAATTCCTCATTTCTATATCATGATTCATCATTTATTCTACATTATCCCTTACAAACCTCAAATCACCATACCTTTCTCCCCCAATGTAAAGTCCATTGTATATTTTTATTTTCAATCCCTCAAATTGTTTTTCCCGTTACCCCTATGTCTTACTCAGTTTTGATGCTGAATAATTATGCTAGGTAAACTAACTCTTGCCTATTCTGAAGCAATGTATAAGCTACTAACCATTGCTGGAGAAAAATGCACAACTCTGTTGAATGGCCTCATTTTAATCTCAGGGTTACTTGGTGCTACTTTACATTTGTTCCTTTTATTTTCACTTGATTTTTTCTTCTTCCCTTTTTTAAAATGGATTGTTCTCATTAGGATAAGGAATGGCTACAGTATTTCACATTAAAAAAGTAAACTCCCTTCATCCACACTCCTTAGAGCTACTGCCCAAGCTCTTTGCTCTTGTTTATAGCTATAGTCTTAAAAGAGTTGCTAGTATCATTTAAGTCTCCCTTGAACCTACTTCTTTTATGCTTTTTCTTTTTCATCCTCACCTGATGATATGTTTATTGATTTTAGAGAGAGTAAAGGAGAGAGAGAGAGAGAGAGAGAGAGAGAGAGAGAGAGAGAGAGAGAGATCATCATCAATGTGAGAGAGAAAAACATGCCTCTCTTATGCCCCCAAATGGGAATCAAACCCATAACCTAGGTATGTGCCATTATGGGGGATTGAACAAACCCTCAACCCTTTAGAATATGGAATCACACTTGAACCAACCAAGCCACCTGGCCAGGATTATGCTTTTATTTTTACAATTCTACCTAGATATCAGGATTTCCAGTGACTGCCTTCTTTTCAAATGCAAATAGTTTATTTTCATCTTATTTACCTATTGATATGATTGATCACTTGCTCCTCATTAAAATATTTTCATCACTGAACTCTTTCAAGACTTCTCACTTTGTTTATATCCTACATCATTTTGCACTTTTTCTAAAGATTCTGCTAATTTCTCCCATTTTTCTGACCTTTAAATATAGATTATTTCAGGTCTATGTCCTTGGTGTTTAATCTAGGTTCATTGTTACAAATGTTATTTCTACTCTGATGATCTCTGAATTTTCATCTCCAGTTTAGAATTCTTTCCTGAACTCCAGAGATATATATTCAACTTTCTACTCAGTGTTTCTTATTGCATAAATCTAATATACAACTCAAAATTAACATACCTAAAAATCTTTTTCTGATTTCCTGCTTCTGATGTCTTATTTCTCTTACAGACTTTCTCAGTTAATGGCAAATTTATTCTTCCTGTTAATCAGGCCCAAAACCTCAGAGTCATTTTTCATTACATTCTACATTCAGTATAAAAGTGAGTATCTATAAAGTCAACACTTAGAATCTATACAGATCTTGATTACTTCCATCCTTTTACTTCTAAGACTTTCATCTAAATTCATTGTTTTGTTTTTCACAGAAGTTATTGGTGGTAATTTTTCTTTCATCCTTATCCTTTTGTAAGTTTTTTCCCTACAATGTAGAAGGACTTAAAAATTAAAGACTAATCATGCTCTCCCTGCTCCCATACTCTTTCAAACTTTCTCATTTCATTCACAATTGGGGGAAAATAATCTTACCAATACCTGTAAGAACTACTGTTGGCCTCAATAATTTTAAATTGGAATCTCTTGCTCACTTAGTTCTGGCCACAGGGTGGAAAAAAAATATCTCTTGATAATATGTAACTCTAAAGCCATTTATACTGCTATAATACTTTCTATAAAATAAAACAACTTCCTTTGATCCACATATCTTAATACACACACCCTGAATTGTCAGAATTCAGGAAGTTGGTACATCCCAAGAAACCTCAAGCTGAAATGTGTTTCAGAGTCATCTCAGGTTGTCAGTCAGTCCCCACAGTGTCCTGGCAGAAACAAAGGCAAGTCCTCTCTGGAAAAAGTCATGTTTAAAAAGGCATCAAAGAATTTCTTCAGATAAAATTGCATTACATTTTATGTCAAAAATGATTACCAGAAAAAGGCACCATGAAAAAGAGCCGATAGAAACAGCAGACAACGAAACCTTGCCTGCAGTGAATTCAGATATGGAAATTATCAGGTGAAGAACATAAACTCTGCCTCTCAAAATATAAATAGAAGCCATTATAATTGTGGGTTAGAAATAGGTGACTATTTAAAAAATCACCAGATAGTTTTGACTGAGGACAACAGAGACTTCTTAGAAAGAAACTGGGAAGTATCTCTCAAAGGATGAAATGTCATATTAATACAAAGACAAAAAGGGGATTCATAAATTGAAAGATAGATATAAAGAAAATATACAAAAACCCAACACAATAAACTAGAGTATTTAGGATATAAAATAAGGATTAAAATACGTAGAAAACAGGAACAAGTTCTGGCTCTCATCCAGAGATCTAGCAGCAGATAATTGAATGTAGAGAAGAAATATTTAAAGATGACATTTTTAAAACTGAAAATAGACAAATTATCAGGTAAGGAAACAATATATTTCTAGAAGGGGGAAATGAAAATAAATTCTTCCAAATACATCTCAGGGTAAAAATGTGTATTAGTAATGTGAAAAAGTTGATTGTTGAATTAGGAAAAAGAAATGAGAGATAACATTAAGTTGTACCATATCAAATTGCCCTTTTCTGTAGATAAAAAAATGGTCAAATAGCTGTAATTTCATATGTGGTTCAACCCACACAGCAGTACAACTGTTGGCAATTTTGAAGACAAACTAACAATTTTTGCCACACAGGTTTAAAAAACTGGCCATTTGTAACTTCAGAAGCCCCTGCACATGGATCTGCGGTCGGAATACAGAAAGAGGTATGTCCGGTAGAACCTTAAGTTTAAAACCATGATGTTTCATTTGCTTTGGAAAATAAAACTTTCAAATTGCAGAAAGAAAATAACTGCTTACCTAAAAGTGTACACTGAATGAAACTAAGTGCTGAATAAAGACCTTTTGCTAGTAAGCACTGCCAAATTTTAGCAGCCTTTCTAACCAGGCCCAAAAAGAATCACCATTAACATATCCACCACCACGGTGGACATTTTTGGTATATTTCTCTTCACGAAATGTCAAATTCACAAGTACAGCTAAGTAATATTAGGATACTAGAAATGTTCTTCTTGATCTAATTTACAGATGTAGAGCATGTGTTCAAAATATAAAGACCACATTTTCTTTTAAAAGCACATGGGTACACTAGAGAAGGATGTGTATTCTGGTGCCCTGGGATGAAAGGCTCTGTAAATGTCAATTATGTCCATTTGGTCTAATGTGTCATTTAAGGCCAATATTTCTTTGTTGGTATTCTACTTGAATGATCTATCGATAGCAGTCATTGGAGTATTTAGGTCCCCTACTGTGGTGTGCTTTTGTCAGTGTCTCTCTTTAGTTCTGTTAGTGGTTGCTTTGCATACAGTGGTGGGCAAAAGTAGGTTAATAATAATGATAAAATACAAACATTAATAAATAATGATATGAGAATATCATTGTGTACTCATAACTGTAAACCTACTTTTGCCCACCCCTGTATTTTGGTGCTCCCTGATTGGGTGCATATATACTGAGAAGTATTACATCTTCTTGATGTAGTGTTCCCTTTATCATTATAAAATGTCAATTTTTTTCGCTTGCTACCTTATTTATCCTGAAATCTACTTTTTCAGATATAAGTATGACTGTGCTTGCTTTTCCACGGATGCTGTTTGCTTGGAGAATCATTTTCCAACTTTTCAATACCTTTACATCTTAGATATGTTTGCTGAAGAGGACGTATGGTTGCATTTTGTTTTTTGATCCCGTCTGTTTCTCTGTGCCCTGCTCTAATGAGTTCATTTTAACTTAATTTCTTCTGTAAATACCCTGTCTCCAAATATGGTTACATTTTGAGGTACTGGGGATTAGGACTTTAACTGATGAATTTGAAAGGGGGCATATGCATGCCATAACAACTGAACTTTGTTAAAATAAAAAACTTCTGTACTGTGACAACCAATCTAAAAAAGCTATATGACAGCTATATGATGTATGTTCTGAAATATGAAATCTGTGAGCCTGGGACAGACCTGAATTGGAGTAGGAAGATGGATCAAAAAACAAGATTTTAGCTAGATTACATTTGAAAATGAAAGTTTGATTTATCCTAGCTTGGAGCTTTGGATACAGAAAATACTGAAATGGACTCTCTTTTCACAGAAATTATCAAGATGAAGAAAAAGGAGGAGTGGTAAGCAAGAAAAAACACTGTGGTTTCTGCTGAGTATCTTATCAAGAAATGAGGAAAGGAGAGCCAACAGATTGCTCAAAGTATCTTCAAAAGCAGTGGCTGCCGAGTCATTTCCTTGTTTATACCCTGATTGGATTTTAAGTGTCAAGTAGTTCGATTAAGAAATAGTAACAGTATTATAAATTCTAATTTTCGGTTGCAGGAATGCAATTCAGCAAATGGTTGAATGCTATCTATCACATGGCATGGTGTTCTCTAAAAGCCAGATCAAGCAAGAACAGATTTTTTTTCTCCTTTGCTCTGTTTTCTTATGGAGAACTTTTATGATCTCAGGCATATGTTAAACTTCGTGACTTAAAGCTACCATGATGCATCACTGCAACCTCTGCTAATGGTTGTGAATTGGGAAGAAGAGGCTATTTTTATTCACAGTACAAGAAAGATAACAGCAAGGAAGTTAAGTTTGGGATGTCGCCTATTTTTACGGATATATAAATAAATCTTTTTAAATTTTCTCCCCCCTCTGTGGGACATGTCTGTAATTTACTTACTCATGGGAACAGAAGCTATTTACTAGGCTTACTTTAAAGCCACATTCCAAGGTTGGAGATAAAGCAAAATGGGGAAATTTCTTCCATTTCCAAGCAGCTGGTAATCCACCATTAGGGACAATTGCTCCAGCAGGGTTGCATGTGCCTAGTTAACTGTTTTTATTTTGTGTTACTTCTCTAGGGATGGATGGAGGAAGAAATCTGACCTTATCAGGGACAATAGTATCAGCATGAGAAGTACCAGCTTAACATCCAGTCAACCTGAGAGTAAATCATGCAAGTAATGACATTTGAATCTGTGGCTCTGATGAACCCTGAACTGGAGATCATGCAAAGGATCCTGCGTAACAGAAGAGCAAATTAGTTTTGAAAGAGCTGTTCCAAGCAGTCTCCTGCCTGGCTTCTGAGGCTTTTTTTTAACATATATAAATGGTACCTATATAAATGGCGACCTTGAAGTCCTAGCATCTCAAGTTACAAATTAAGAAAGTGAGTTAAAAGTAAGTGTTTAGATGACTTGCCTGAAATTGGTGATGCTGCCTGTCCATCTACGCTAGACTCAAAGGATTGCAGGACCTGTTTCAGCTTTGACGGTAACTAAATGGGTAGGATGAAGTACTTTGTTTCTTTTCTATTGTATATTAATATCCTCAGTCTAGGCAGAAGTATAAGAGCGGAATGACATTCTTCACTAACTTAGTAGACCAACCATCAAATATTGTCGTCTGTTGCCATGCGGTACACTGTGGAGCAGACACACATTTAGCCTTTAAGGAAAGAGCATGTAATTACATCAGTGTGTTGTGAAATCCATTTAAATCTGGCAAATGTACTGCAATTCTTTGTTAGCAATTATAAATTCGCAGCGGTAGGTGATAGGAACAGAGAGAGAAATGGGATGTCAGGAAAAATGAGGATCACTTGCTGGCAACTGTCTATTCAGTTGCCAAAAATTAAACAGTTTGAGTTTCATTGTGGTATTAGCACCACTGCTTAGAAGCTAGCAGTTAATTTTTCTGCCCCCTGCCATACCCACCTTTGTTCTCATGAAGTAAACACATTTAGTTCCCAATGCACAGAGTGATGCCATATGAAAAAAGGGTATTTCTCCAAAAGAAGATATATAAAATTACAACATTTTAAACTGCACTGAGAACATAATCATGAGAGTAAAAATGAAGAAATTTTTAACCACAAGGTATAAATGTCCCATATACAACATGGTGTATGAATGTGTTGATCTTGTTGGAAATTGTGGAAATTTTGTAAGGGCTTTGGCAGAACACGTATTTGCAGAGTTATCAAGCTATTGAAAAATAAAAATGGTGGGGCTAACACAATGAACATATTCTGTTTTACACTGCATTTAATTTGTAAATAGCATTCTTAACATTTTTTAAAGTTAAATACAGGGATGTAGTCAAATTAAATGTCTTAAAAACATGAATCATTTTGCTCCTCCTAACATGAACAAGTTCTGTAACTGCTAGTCAAGTGGGTAGTAGCAAGTAAGTTTTAATAGGCAAAGTAGCATAATGTACTTTGTGTATCTCTTCCAAAGACATTTAAAAGCCCAAATATTTTATATGTGAATATAATTTAACTCAGAGTGCAAAACTTAGAGAGTATTAAAGTTCTTCAACATCATTTTTTCATTAACCCTAACTCTAAATCAGCTCTTTAGTTTCTCTAAATACCCTCAATGCAGTGTCCAACCATTCCCCCAAAAGCTCCCTCAGAAATAAGCTGTTATCTAAAATCAGCCCTGGCTGGTGGCTCAGTGGATAGCTCCGGCCTGCAAAACCAAAGGTCATTGGTTCGATTCCCAGTAGGGGCACATAACCAGGTTGCAAGCCAGGTCTCCAGCTAGGTCTGTAGCTGGAGGCAGGTGAAAGGCAACCATACATTATTGTTTCTCTCCCTTTGTTTCTCCCTCCCTGCCCTTCTCTCTCAAAATAATAAATAAAATCTTTTAAAAAATCACCTGTATTTCTCTGTGCCACTGCAATTTTCCAGCTTTTCTTTCTTTTTTATAAATTTCTTATTTTGAAATACTTCCTCCCTTCCAATTCTATTCCAACATATTTTTCCATATTTCTTCCTCAAGAATCTGCAGATGATGGCAATAATTGCAGAATGAATAATATATGGAGTAAAATGTAATTAGCTGAAATGCCAGTCTTATTTTTATTGCAAATCAGCAACTTAAATTATATTGAAACAGACCATTTTCTTATTTCTGAATTTGGAGAAAGTGTGTATTCATATGGAGCTCTAATGAGAAAATGAGCGTTAGATATCTTATTATCTAATTTTGAGAATATATTAAAACTAATTAGGTATTTTCTCAGTATAGTGATATTATATTTTAAATTATACACCTGCAGGAGTAGAGTTGATCATTGAGGTTACATATAAACATTCTTTTATAGAATTTTTAGTAATCTTAATGGCAATTCATGATGATGAATTAAAGCTCATGGTGAACTGAAAAGAAGGATGAGCTCATTAATCAATTCAATACAGCATCTGTCACAGGTAACTTGAGAATTATCTATTTCCTTCTCATATCTGGAAAAGCCTAGTTGCCAAATGACTATTGATAAAATGTCATAGTGAAGAAATATCTGAAATTGAAGTGTACCTGCTTTGACATAAAGTACTTGAATTGTAAAAGAAGAGCAATGTTTGGCATTACATTAACTCTCTTAGATACCCACAAGTCAGTGTTTTATATGAAATTAAAGAAAAGACTTGAAATGAATTAGATGTTAATTGTATCATTTGAACTGAATAATGAAACTATAGCATAGGCATTAGCTTAATATGATGATGACTTCCAAATCTGAATGTTAAGTGTTGGATCTGATTCCCAAATCTATATCTCAAATCCTGAGTTCTCATTTCAATTTTATCCTTATCTGACTATATCATGTCTGAATAATGTGTACTAAGGATCTCAAATTTAGTGTTACCGAAAGAGAATTACTACCTTTAGCCCTCAAACCTGCTTTTGTTTGCCATTTCAGTAAGGATGCCATAGTCCATGCTTTAGCTTAAACTGAAAATCAGGAGTCTTTGATTACATTCTTTTGCTAACTTCTCGCATCTAACCCATGAACAAGTCATGTAGACCCACCTCCAGTATATGTCCATGCACCATTCACACTGCCGTTACCCTAATCCAAGTCATTTTGATGTCTTGGCAAGATCCCAGTAATGGTCAATCCACTAATTTTGCTGCTTTAGTTCTTGCCCTCTCCCTCTGTTGTCCACAGCATGACCTGAATAACAGCGTAGAAGTTAAATCATGCTAACTTCTACTTGTCATTTTCTTCACTAATAATGATTTCCAAACTCTTTACAGACTTAAAATAAATATATATACTGGTTCCTGCTAAACATTCTCTCCTTTGAATCACTCTCTCCTTTACTTATTTTGTTCAAAAAGTAATGGAATTCTTTGGTATGACAAGCTTGTTCTCATCTCCAATCTTTGCAAAAATGATTATCCTTACTTAAAATATACTTTTGCTTGGCATTCTCAAGGCCAGCTCTGTCTTGCTCTTCTGATTTCTGTAAATGTTAATTTAAGTACCAGTTTTCTTCCCTGACCTCTTACACTGTGGTAGCCACTCAGATGACCTCTATCTCATTGCTCTATTTTAATTTTTTTTGTAGCACTTACCAATATCTTGTATTTGTTTATCTTATTTCTATTGACTATCTGTCCCTACTTGAATATAAGGTTCATCAAAGTATGAAATTTACCTCTATTTTCAAGGTGTGTAATAGCGATTAGTGCACTTAAGCATTTTATGTTAATTTTTCAAATAGACTAATGAATTATATATTTTCAACTGAATAATTATCATAACTTGGTAAGTGTGGGTAGTGAGGCTAGAAACCATCTGGAAAAGTGGCAAAAATGTTGAACCTACATGCCAATGTAATATTTTAGAAATTAAATTAATATATTTCCATGTGTGTAATGGGTTAGAATATTTGTAACCCACTTACATTATCTTTTTAGATTGTAAACATTTTAACATAAAACAATACATCCATATATGATCATGGAAAGCTTATTATATTACATTTAATGATTTAAGTGCTTTATACATGTTAACACATGTAATTTTAATGATACCTTAATAATATAAATTTTATGTTATAGATGAAAGAAACTCTAGCACAGAAAAATTAGACAACTAGCTTGAGATTATATGACTGGTAAATAGCATAGTTGGAAATAAAGCTAATATCCTGGATTATCTATGTTCATAACCACTAAATTATATTACTTTTTATCTTTTGAAAGTAATTTAATGCATTTGGTCAATATTTCACAATCATGCATTGTTAGGTCACTGTGTTAATTGTAAATTATCAAATATTTTAGATAGAAAGATAAATATTGCAGTTATAATCTTCAGAAAAATGTTATTGTTCTGGGTTTCACAGAAAAGTTAACAATTAGTGAAGTGTCAGTTATAGTGAGTGTAGAAAGTGTTTATTAAATAAAAGTGGCATGGGCTACGTGAACTCATAAAAATACCTTGTAAGGGCATCTGACATATTACTGATGAAGGGAATTGGTCAACCAAGTGACCCTGGAGGAGTTTGTTTAAGCTAAATTCAAAAGTATCAGTAGGAGTTACCTAGGAGAGGAAAAGGCACGTTAGTGGCAGAACACAGCAAATATATAGTAATGTCTAAGATAAAGGTCTAACCTGGCACGCACTTTATGTTACCGTGTAACTAACATAACAGACATTCTTAATATGACTGGCTTGCTTTCTGGCTGCCACTAATATGTTTTCTCATATGAATTGGTCTTTTGTCATATTCAGTGTCCTTCCTTCCTGACTGAGTACAAAGTTAACTGTATATCATTGCAATTGAGCTGAGCTTTTTCTCATCCTCTACAAAGGATGAAAGAGCTGAGAGTGACCTAAGTAAGGAATTTCAAAACTTGTGCAAATAAATCACTTTAAAATACTTAAACAATAGAACTAATTTTAAAATGTTATAAATTAGAAACATTCTGTTTTTAAAGGGATTGCTTGTGAGAAACATTTTCATATTTAACAGTGACCAATGATATGAAAGTTAATATCTTTTTTTTTTTTAAGATTTTATTTTGTTATTTCTAGAAAGAGGGGAAGGGAGAGAGGCAAAGAGGGAGAAACATCAATGTATGGTTGCTTTTCACCTGCCTTCAGCCACAGATCTGACTGGAGACCTAGTTTGCAACCTGGTTATGTGCCCTGGCTGGGGAATCTAAAATGCGACCTTTGGGTTCCCAGGCTGGTGCCTTACCCACTGTGCTGAAAGTTAGTATCTTTAAGGTCATTTAAATTAGAATGAATTTGAGTGACTTTCTCCCACCAAGTAAACTTAAAACTCCTTATTTTATTTTGTGTTGTTCTAGTTTATTTTATTGTTGTTGTATTACATTTATCCCATTCCCCCCCACTGCTCCCCACTGCTCCCCCTTCTCCATCTCCTCTCCCACAGTCAATCTCACATGTTGTCCATGTCCATGGATCATCCATGCTAGTTCCTTGACTAAACTACTCCCCTTCTTTGCCTCTTTCTCCCCTTTCCCACTGAAAGTCTGTTCCTTGTTTCCATGCCTCTGGTTCTATTTTTCTTGTTTGTTTGTTTTGTTCAATAGTCTTCTGTATTGGGTGAGATCATATGGTATCTAGCTTTCACTAACTGGCTTATTTCACTAAGTGTAATACTCTCCAGTTCCAACCATGTTGTTGCGAAAGGTAGGAGTTTCTTCTTTCTTTCTGCTGTGTAGTATTCCATTGTGTAAATGCACCAAAGTTTTTTGATCCATTCATCTGCTAATGGGTACTTAGGCTGTTTCCAGTACTTGGCTATTGTAAATAGTGCTGCTATGAACATAGAGGTGCATAGGTGCATAGGTTCTTCTGAATTGGTGTCTCAGGGTTCTTCTGGGACCTAGCAGTAGAATCACTGGATCAAAAGGCAGCTCAGCTAAAGAAAGCATCAGAAAAATTAAAAGGGAACCAACTGTATGGGAAAACATATTTGCAAATGATGCCTCAGACAAGGGCTTGATCTCCAAACTATATAAAGAACTTACATGGCTCAATACCAGGGAGATAGACAGCCCAATTTAAAAATGGGCAAAGGACCTGAATAGACACTTCTCTGAGGAGAATACAAAGGTCCAATAAGCATTTGAAAAAGAATGCTCAACTGTCACTAGCCATCAGAGAGATGTAAATTAAAACCACAATGAGATACCACCTCACACCTGTCAGAATGGCCATCATTAAAAAAATCAACAAACAACAAGTGCTGGCAAGGATGTGGAGAAAAGGGAACCCTGGTGCATTGTTGGTGGGAATGTAGACTGGTGCAGCCACTATGGAAAACAGTATGGAATTTCCTCAAAAATAAACTCCTTCTTTATAAATATATTAACCAACATTAAAAGAATAAATATCAAAACAATCACCATAGACTCAAATTTCCATTAAAAATTTTTTAGTCAGTAATATTTATGAATGTTTTACTTTATAATTTGTTCTTAGAAAAAGTAATTCTACCCATCATTAATTCATTAATTGTCTGTTTGTCTCTGTGTGTGTGTGTGTGTGTGTGTGTGTGTGTGTTTCCCTTGATGAATACTTTGGAATCAAAAGAGGTAGATAGGTTCAAATATTTACTTGTAATAGCATATCATCACAGAGGAACTCTTGATAGCTATATTGATCAAATAAGAAAAAAACTATTTATTAGACAGTATTGGAATAAGCTCTATTAGATGTCAGGAAATCATTTGAATATTAAAGACTCTAGTGTAATGAAAACCTTTAGAGAAGGTACCTTCTTTTGTATTAGCTTACTTTTACATATTAATATGTGACTGAAAAAGAAGACAGTTCATCTCTTTACTACTTATTAGTTCATTTGTTTTTAAGATGTGAGGATCTATTTCATGATTAATTGTACAACTTTTCAGTAGTTAGGTTTGTTGCTAAAGAATATGCCATTGGAAACTTGAGAGAAAATTTAAAGACATTCATCAAAGTTTCCATTTGGAGTCTCGAGAAACAATAAAGTAGATATTGACTTCTCTTGAGTAATGGATCATGATTTATTGATCTAAAGGGAGAGTCAATATTTACCTTCACTGAAAATAATTATTGATGGTCAATGAAATGTAAAATTTAATACATTATTTCTAATCATAAATATCTTAAAATCTATTAGAAGATGACAGTTTAAAAAGTACTTATAGTTTTCAGTTTATAAAAATGTATGTGTATTATACTAACTGTAATATACAGATTAAAAGTAGAAAAATTACTATTTTTCATCAAAAGAAAAATAGCCATTAATATTTTTGTGCATTTTTATGTCAGTCATTGTTCTATAAAAATATTTGGATGTGTTTATAAATGTACATTTTGAATTTAAATAGAATAAAAATAAAATATGTAGTACATTATTCTTCTAAATATACATTCTTGCTTTCTGTAAAAGAATTATATATCCTCAACTACTGCTGATTTGTGACTTACTAAACATTGTGTATAGTAAGTGTGCACCTCCAGCTCCCTGAAATTGTGTTTGTCCATGAAAATTGCTTTGGCCAGGGCATGCGGCACATACATACTACCCCATCAAAGTCTTAAGAGACATTACACATTTCTTCCAGCTCTCTGCTGTTTTCTCTGTCACAAAACCAATTATGTGTCACATAGGGGCTTCTCTTTCATATGGTTCCAGTGTTAGAAGACATATAGAAAAGAAGCACATCAGCTCCTCACAGGTACTGACATGTAACATGTTCAAGAAAGAATGTTCAGTGTTGTAAACAGGTGAGGTTTTTGACTTACCGTTACTGTGCAAAGGTGTATTCATAAACACATTGTTTTTAGGCATAAGTTTTACTAATTATAAAGAAAACACTGACAAATTCTACTGCCTCAGAATTAAAAGTTTTTGTTCTTAAAATACACTATCAAGAAAATGAAAATAAAAGTCACATTCTCACAGAAGGTATTTGTCACATATATAACTGAAAAAAATGTGTAAATTCAAAGTGCTTTTAGATAGTATATATAAATATAAATTTTACATTAGTTACTATATAAATACAATAAAATATGTGTAAATTTATTATATAAAATATGTCATATTTATATTATGTAAATAAATTAATATGAAAATTAATAAGAAAAATACAAATAAACTGAGAAAATAGGCATAATGAATCAATGGGCATTTTATAGAAAAGTCAAATATGAAATAAACATTTAAAATTTCTAGCCCTGGCTGGTGGCTCCATGGTTTGGTGCCAGCCTGCAGACCCAAAGGTCACTGGTTCAGTTTCCAGCCAGGGCACATAACCAGGTTGCAAGCCAGGTCCTTAGCTAGAGGCAGGTGAGAGGCAATCATTGATATTTCTCTCCCTTTCTTCCTCCCTCTCTGTCTTTCTATCTAAAACTAATGAATAAAATCTTTAAAAAAGAGATTCTACTGTTCCTTAGTAAATAGGAAAATACAAGTTAGAAATACAATGAAATACAGTTTTACTCACTGTTTTGGCAAAAATTAAAACTGCAGTTACCATGTGTTGAAAAAGATTTGAGTCAATTGGACAGTAAAATGCTTCCTCTTTGGTTAAGTTTAATGGTACAATCTTGTAAAACTTTAGTAAACAATTTGGTTCTATCTTTTCAAGCTGAAGGTGTACATATTAGATTACTTAGAAAGTCCATTTTATTTACTAGGAATCTTTTATACTTATGTACTAGGGGACTAGGAGATAGCAACACCATTTTTAGAAGACATCTGGGAAACACTGAAGTGTGCTTTGATTGGAAAATAGGCTGTCCTGCAACTCTACAGAACTATTATGCAACTACATACAAACAGATGAATCTAAGACATACGAGTGGGAAATACAAGAAAAATGAAAATTTTAAATAAAAAATTGTGTATCTATTCTTACATGTTTAAACTTCAGTTATCTTCAAAGTACTTTCCATTTCATGCAATACACACATTGAGATTTTTTCCCAGTGCTCAAAAGTTTTTAAATACGTTGATTTTGATACCTTTTAGTGTTGCTGCTGATTTTTTGTTTCACTTCTTCCACATCTGCAAAACATTTTCCTTTGAGACTTTTTTCATTGGAGAAACAAACAAAAAAAGTCACTTGGGGTGAGATCACTTGAATAGGGAGGGTGGGGCACTGGGGTCATGCTGTTTCTAATCAGGAACCTGAGCACTTAGTGCAGTGTGGGCAGGTGCACTTGTAACTCACCAATCATCTAATTTGCAAACACATTGAAAGAGTCTTCAAAAAAATGCATTGAAGCCAAACGCAGCCTTTCATAACACCAGCTGGTACATTGATACAGATGGGTTCCTTGAACACTCACCTAATTGGGGGAAGCTTGTGCTACAAGGAGCCCACCTTCCAGAAGACAATTCCATTGGGAAGGGGTGTTCCCCTCATAATGATTTATGCAAAATAAAAGAGAATGGAAAAAGAAGCATGTCACAGACAATTACAGTAGATGAATATTTATGGAGTTTACAAATATATGCAAAACCAATCTTTTGCTTAGGAGTACTTATATTTTATATTTGGTAAACACAAAATTCAGGTGAGAATTATCAGTAGGGAAGACAGCATAAAATAGAAATGTGAAATACACAGATAGTGGATTAACAGCTATTCATTCCATTATTCTTCATAATGAAAATATGTTATTTCATTGCCTCTTTATATTGAGTCTCAATAAATTGTTAAAAATTACTCATGTTTATAGAAATATTATATATTAGTAATATTAGTAATACCATAATGAATACTTATATATTATCACATTTTCAGTTATTTCATTAGGATAAAGTGATTATTCAAGAATGGACTAAGTGGATTGGACTAACTTATCATTTTAAATATACCTGATCAAATATTTACTCAATAATTGTTTCAATATTTTTCTACCCAAAATATGTGATTCATACATCAACACTGTATAGTTTTATTTTTAAATCTTTTCCGCTGATTTAATTTATGAAAATAATGTTTCAAAGTAAAATATTTACTTCTGTTAGTGAACTAGATTATTTCCCATATGTAGTAAATATTTGTTTCAGTTTGTTATTAACTTTCATGAAGATTTTGCAATGGAAATAACATCTCAAACTCATCATGGCTGCAGGCAATCTCCGTGTTGTTATCTTTTATATTTTTTAAGTACAGAGTTTTTCATGCTCATGTTCTAACATCTGCCTTTTGAGTTTTAATATTAGAAAATTATTTTCCAACATTTAAAAACAAACAATGACATTAGTTTCTACTTTTAAGGAATATTTTTTACACTTAACTCTATAATTCCTGTGAAAATAGGCATAATATTGTTTGAAAAGTGTAGGTTGAGTTTATTTTTCTTTAGACTTTAACTGGTTTTAACAACATGTATAATTATTTCACATCACAGTGATATATGAAGTTTTGTCAGATATGACATTTTATTTTTGTGATACTTTTTCTATTTATTGGTATGATTCTCTTAGTTATTAGTAATTATAACATAGTAACATATAATATTGAAAATGTCAGCCCCCATTACTAATATTTCAGTAATATTTACACAGTGTAATATATTTTTGTCTGTTTTGAAGAATACTGCATTTATTTTTGTTTACTTACACTGAATATATATTTTTGTTATCCTTAAAGTACTTAGTACTCTTTCAGGCATCTGGTATTTCTATATATATTATATGTTTTTATATCTTTCAGAAAAATTTTGTAGTTTTTCTGCTTATGTATTACACATTTGTTTTGAAAAGTATTTTTTTGGTGTTCTATGTTCTGTTGCTATTATAAATGAGATTAATTTTAATTAATTTTTATGGACTAAATTACTAAATTGTAAAAATTTTCCCTTATAGCATAGGAGTTTCTTTCTTTCTTTTTTTTTTTTAATTTTATTGTTGTTGTATTACATCCATCCTCTTTTTGCTCCCCTCTGTCCCCCTCCCCACCCACCCATTCCCCCCAAAGTCAATCCCACCTGTTGTCCATGTCCATGGAGGAGTTTCTTTCTATAAGCCTAGGAATAAATGTTTTCTTTAAAATTCTTTTTAAAAAATTAATTTTAGAAAGAAGAGAAGGGAAGGAGAAAGAGAGGAGGAAAAACATTAGTGTGTGGTTGTTCCTGTGCATCTCCAACCGGGGATCTGGCCCCCAACCCAGACATGCGCCCTCTCTGGGAATCAAACTGGCAATGCTTTAGTTTGCAAGCCAGTACTCAATCCACTGAATCACACCAGCCAAGCTAGATTTACTTTTTTATTGATAACCTTTGAACAAAGAGCTATATGCAGGCCCAATGTTAACATTTGAAGATCGAACTTTACTACCTATGAATATTAAGGTTGTTGGCATTTTCAAACTGCATAGCTTTATGTATTAGAAATTCAAATTAAAATGTAGGATTATTTGATAAAATTTCTAAAATATTTATATTTAAACTATGTTCCATGGGAAGTCCAGCTGAGTCTAGAAAGAAGCAAGAGAATGAGGGGAACAAAAGTATTAGAGTTCTATCCAGGAAGAATTAGAAAATCTGAATAAATAGATTATACCTAGTGAAATCAAAGCAGTAATCAAAAACTCCCAATAAACAAAAGCCCTGGACCAGACTGCTTCACAGGGGCATTTTATCAAACATTCTGACACCTCTGCTTCACAAACCATTTCATAAAGCTCAAGAGGGAAGGATCCCAAACTTATTTTATGAGGCCAACATTCCTAATTACAAAACCAGAAAAAGATACTACAAAAAAATAAAATTATAGGCCAGTATTTCTGAGGAACATATGTAGATGTTAAAATCCTCAACAAAATATTAGCAAACTGAATACAGCAATGAATCAAAAGGATCATACACCATTATCGAATGGGATTTATTACAGGAATGCAAAGTTGGTACAACATTCACAAATGGATAAATTTGACTTACCACATAAACAAAATGACGTATAAAAACCACATGGTCATATCAATAGATGCAAAATAAAAGCTTTTGAGATAATCCAGCACCTGTTTATGATGAAAACTTCTGGCAAAGTGAAAATAGAGGAAATGTACATAAACATAATAAAGCTCACATGTAATATACCAGCTGCCAGCATTATACTCAATGGGTAAAAACTACAAGCATCCCCCTTCAGACTAGGAACAAGACAGGGATGTCTGCTTTTACCTCTCTTATTCAACATAGTACTGGAAGTTCTAGCCACAGCAATCAGACAAGAAGAAGAAATAAAAGGAATCCAAATTGGCAAGGAAGTTGGACAAATGTCTTTACTCACAGATGACATGATTCTGTACATAGAGAACCCTGAAGATTTCACCAAGAAACTACTAGATCTAATAAATAAATTCAGCAAAGTAGCAGATTATAAAATTAATATCTAAAATCAGTTGCATTTTTGTATACCAATAATGAAATAATAGAAAGGGAAATCAAGAAAACAATCCCATTCACAATTCCTTCAAAAAGAATAAATACTTAGGAATAAACCTAACCAAGAATATAAAAGACCTATACTTGGAAAATTATAAAACACTGAAGAAAGAAATTGAAGAAAATACAAATAAGTGGAAGCGCATACTGTGTCCATGGATAGGAAAAATTAACATAATTAAAATGTCCATACCACCTAAAGTAATCTACAGATTCAATGCAATTCCTATCAAGATTTCAATGACCTATTTCACAGAACTAGAACAAATATTTCAAAAATTTATATGGAACCACAAAAGGTCTGCATAGCAACAGAGGTTCTGAAAAAGAAGAACAAAGTTGGAAGATTTATGCTACCTAATATCAAGCTATATTACAAGGCCATACTAATTAAAATAGCCTGATACTGGCAAAAAAAAAAAAAAAACAGACACATAGATCAATGGAACACAAATAGAGAGCCAGAAATAAACCCACACCTTTAGAGTCAATTAATATTTGACAAAGGAAGCAAGCATATACAATGGGCTAAAGATAGTTATCCAACAAATGGTGTTGGGAAAATTAAACAGTTACGGGCATAAAAATGAAACTAGACCACTTTTTTACTTCACAAATAAAAATAAATTTAAATGGATCAAAAACTTTAGTGTTAGAACCAAAACCATAAAAATCCTAGAAGAAAACATAGACAAAAAACACCTCTTTTTTTGGTGCTTCCAACATTAAAAAGACATTGCTGTTAGAAAATTTTTATCAAATATATCTCCCCAGGCAGGGGAAAGAAAAGAGAAAAATAAACACATGGGACTACATCAAAGTAAAAAATATTACACAGCACAGGAAATCATAACAAAAGAAAAGATAACCACAGAATAGGGGAACATATTCTCCAATACATCTGATACGAGGTTAATATCCAAAATTTTTAAAGTACTTACAAATCTCAACACCAGTTAAAAAAAGGGAGCAAAAGAGTTGGATACACTTCTCCAAAGTGGACATACATATGGCCAATAGACCTATGAAAAGATGTTCAACAACAATAGCCATCAGAGAAATGTAAATTGAAACCACAATGAGATACCATTTTATACCTGTCAGAATGGCTTTCATCAATAAATCAACAAGCAAGTGCTGGCAAGGATGTGGAGAAAGGGGAATCTTTTACACTGTTGGTGAGACTGCAGACTGGTGCAAACAGTATGGAGATAACTCAAAAAACTAAAAATGAAAAAGAACAAAACTAAATTAAAAAAATAATAAAATAAACTGATTTTAAGCATTTCTCTACTTGAAGCCAGAAAAAAAGAAATTAAAAATGGATCTGCATTTTGACCCAGCAATCCCACTTCCAGGAATATATCTGAAGGAACCAAAAATACTAATTTGAAAGAACATAAGCACCCCTATGTTCGTTGCAGTGTTATTTACAATCACCTAGAAATGGAAGCAGCCCAAGTGTACATCAGTAGATGAGTGAATAAAATAACTATGGGACATTTACACATTGGAATTCTACTTTACCATAAATATGAAGAAAATTTTACTCATTGCAACAATATGGATGGACCTGGAGAATATTAACTAAGTGAAATAAGCTAGTAAGAGAAAGAAAGATATCATATGATTTCATTCATATGCGGAGTCTAATGAACAAACTGAACAACAACAACAACAACAAAATAGGGACAAACCAATAGATGGAGAGCAGGATGACAACAAAAGGGAGGGAAGGTTAGGAGGTGGAGGAATTGAGCAAAAAGGAAAAATGACTCATGGACATGGACAACAGTGTGGGGATTGCTGGGGGCATGGAGTAAAAGGTAATGTAAAAAGATACAATAAGAATTAGGCCCTGATTGGTGGCACAGGGGATAAGGTGCTGGCCTGTGAACCCAAAGATTCCTGGTTTGATTCCCAGCCAGGGCACATAACCAGGTCTCCAGCCAGGTCTCCAGCCAGGTCCGTAACTGGAGGCAGGTGAAAGGCAGCCACACATTGATGTTTCTTTCCCTCTCTGCTTCTCTCCCTTCCCCTCTCTCTCAAAACAAACAAAATCTTTTTTAAAAAGGTACAATAACAATTCAATTTTATACATTGATGGCTCTCTCCCTCTCTGCCTCTCTCCCTTGTCTTCTCTCTAAAAATAATAAATAAAATCTTTAAAAACATAAAAAAATAAAACAAGTAGCAGATTCCAAAATGATTTGATAAAAATTATATTAAAAAGAATTAAATTTTAAGAAAGCAAAGAAAAAAGAGAAAATTGCAAAATAGAGAGTAACTATACCATATTCACTGGATTAGGAGAAAATCATTTATTTTGTACCTGTGTGATAAAAAAGGAAAAATTAAACCTACAGCAGTTATATAGACTGTCACTAAAGTTTAAACATCAACCAAATATAGGCAGAATTAGAAAATGCAATTTGTAGCAGACAAACTTTTGCAGCAGACAACACAAAATCAAGACACTGGTTGGAGAAAAAGGCATAAATGGAACAATGCTGGAGACACTTTCCTCAGCCACATCTGACTGTTTCCTCAAACCCAATGTGAAGGGTTGGGAGTTAATATAAGAACATACTTGTGATCATTTCTAATATGTTTCTATGTAATTATGCTAAGTGAACTCTATTCAAAGTATCCCTTTATTCCATGACATGGATCAATGATTCTCAGTCAATCCTTTCATTATAAAATACTTAGCTGAAGAAAAATCTTTGTGCAACTTATGCATAGCTATCTGTTATAATCACCAATCAATAATTGATTTCTGCAACCTGTTTTCCAGGGTAGACTGGACAGCTAAGTTACACTTTGCATGGACTGCTAAAGGTACCAGGCAAATTTCTGTTGGTTATTGTCATATGTTGCCTGTATGTAAATTAGTGGAATTTTTTAATGATTTGTAATATCTCAGATAAACTTTGGAAACATTAATTACATGAGTAAGAGGTTAAGAGTATCAAAGAATATACATTTATACTCAATGGATTCTTATATTAGGTAATTGAGAATAATAATCTTATTATCACTGATGTACATTAGAGACAGAGAGGCTTCCATGTAGTCCAACAATTTTCAGTCCCACTTACCACTTTAAAGACAAAAGTATTGCTATACATAATTTGTTAATAAAGCTTGTTCTTATAGAGAGCACTGCACTCTAAACATAAGTGGCATTCTATTACTCAGAAAACCTGAAGCTTCAATATACTCTTGGGAACATTTAGGATTCTGTCACACAAGTGCTAGACAGCATCTACTTAAATTGATTTTCAGGGGAAGTAAAAAGGTAATTATCAAAATGGATGTAAATGAAACATGCATTTTAGAAAATAGTTGAACCAATTACTCTCAAAGGATATATAAGGGCTGGAAAATCTTTCACCCAATTTACTAATCCACTCAAACCTTATTTCCAAAAGTAAGCAGAGATCATCCCATAAACATTTATTTATTGAATTTATAAAGTGTGGCCAGTTCATGCTGCAGAAAATGGTTTGAGACAAAAATCATCTAATGACTAATGTAAGACCATTCTTAAGAGATAGTTTTGTTATAGAAGTAGACTTTTAACAAAATATTTCATGATATCTTATGAAATATTATTATAACAGCAGAGAGAATGTTTTCCAAGTGTATTCAATTTGCCACAGTGCAAGGCTGGGAACAATAAACAGAATTACCAGGCTCTCTTGAGAAAGGCAACAATATGCACATCCTTATTCTTATTAAAATAAGTAAAATGCATACTTAATGATCCAGGGGCCACAGAGTATGGTTATTTTGTTTGGATTTTTCACTTATAGCATGTGTTAGATGCATTATAATAAGACGCTTTGCTTCTTGTAAGAGTAATAGAAAACAAAGGAAGGTACGGGTATCTGTCCTGCAGATCCCTTGGTGCAGATGAAATGGTTTACTCAGATGAGATGCCTGAGGAAAGAAAAGGGGAGTGATTTTTAGAGGAGAAAACTGCCAAACCTCCTCTATGTTTGAGCTTTTATTGGGTTTAACTACATGCAGGAGTACATGATGTGGGTGCATAGTGTATCAATCAATGTCAAGGGGTAGTGATCATAAAAATAGTGAAAGGAACACAGAGATCAATGCCTGGTCACGGTCAGCTAGACATACTGGTGCCACAGCATCATTTAGGTACAGTTCACAAGTTCATTCTGTGTCTTAACTTAGACATCTGTTGAGTATGATCAGAAGCCACCTGAAGCAGAGCAGGCTTCAAAGCATACATCCCATTCTTAGTTCTGATTTCCCACAGGAACCCTCGGTACAGCATAAGAGCATGCCTGCCACCTGCTTCCCGGTTTTTGGTCAAGACGTACATGCTCGTTTTCCAGGCCTGGCTTGTACCATAGCTCAGTTTTCAATACCATACCTTCAGTATCCTACAGGAAGGTATTTTCTTCTGCCTTGTCTTCCTTTTCTTTCCCTTTTTTGAATTTATTACTCTCACCATAATTATTATTGTTGTTGTAAGCTAGAAAGCAAAATGTGGATAAATGGTTGGCTATTAAAATGATGATAAAAGGAAAAGTGAAAATGATAAAGTGCTGTTTTGAGTAATTTGAATCTTTGAAGTAGGAGTGACATTCACTTCGGTGTATGGCATCCTTTGTGAAGTAAGAGATTATGCAACTGGCCCTCAGTTAGTGATCAATGTAGGATGTATGGATTTTGATATCTAAAATACATGGATTCAAATTGCAGCTGCGCTAATTATTTTCTTGGTGATAGTTGGTGGATTGGTTCATCTCTACTCTCTAGAAAGTTTTATATACCAGTGGCCAAGCGATGTAAGGTCAAATTCTAAACTTTCCACTGACCCAGAGGTTTTCTCTCAATTAAATGTTATATATTGGAAGCTCATAGAAAGGAAAGAAGGCTTGTGTGTGTGTGTGTGTGTGTGTGTGTGTGTGTGTGTGTGTTATGGGTGAATATTATGTGTGTGTGTGTGTGTGTGTGTTATGGGTGAATATTATAAACAAATAAATAAGTGACAGCAGTAACCGTGTTCCTTTACAGGTTAAAACATTTTTGTACTCTTGAATGTTCTTCCCAAGTGATAGATGGACATTTTCTACAACAGGTGTAGTATCAATCAATGGCTTCCCATAAAGCATGATTGAGAGGTTCTGGCTGATAGCATAGCATGATGATTGAGAGCATGGTTTCTAAATTCACACTGTCTGGATTTGGAGCCTAGCTAGCTCTTAGAGCTAGCCTTACTAGCTCTAAGACTGGAGTAAACTACTTAATCTGTTTGCATTTTAGTTTATTCATCTTTAAAATGACTCACAATAATAGCACCTACACTCCAGAGTTGGTGTGTTAAATTAATAGACATATGAAAGGGGTTACCAACTCCTATGTAGTACACAGTAAGTATATATACATGTTGTATGTTTTCATTATTGGCAAATCTCTCTTCAGAAAGTAATGAGTGATGTTGCCCTCAGAGTGTCATATATATAGTTGTTAAAATGTTCTTTCAGATAAAGCTGCCATAGAACATGCCCAGGTTTCAAACTCTTTGTAGTAATCCTTTCCACCCCCACTGGCTATAGACCATCACAGTAGGCTCATTAATGATAATTCAGAACTGTTAGGTAGTGGATATATTGATAATTTGTTTTCTAATAACTAGAGAGGAGCATGGTAATCGAGGCTATGAGTTCAACTAATTTATCTTACTTGCTTTCTGATATGGAAAGATGTCCCAAGCTCATGTGTGTTTCTTGTTCAGGATTGAACTATTTCCAAGGACTTGGTTCTTTGGTTGGGAAATAGTATTCAGGTACCAAAGTTTGAACACCAATGGTGTTCACCTCTTGGCTGATTGTTTTCTTATTGTCTATACAGTATATATTAAGAGGTATAAATATATCATGAGTTTTATAAATTCATGGTAATTCCAAGTCAGATTAGTTCTATAGGACATTTATTTAACTTTGTCATCATACATCTTTTCCTCTATATTTACATGGAGAAAATCCTAGTTCTCACCTTAGTCATTTGCATAATTTCACAATATACATATACAGCATTCAAAATGGCATTAGTGACTCTGTCATTAACAGATTACTGTAAGCAAATAAAGTCTTTTTTCTCAGTTCTTTTTTCCTTAGAGTATATCCTACAAATTACTGTGTTTTAAATGTTTCTTACAGAGTTAAATCTAAAATCAAGTATATTCAGAATAGTCTGGTAGGTATCCTCATTCCTCCTTCACTTTCTTCTCCTTTCACTTATAATCACTTATTTTGCTTTTATGTTACTGTTTGTTTTTGTTAACTAATAGCATTGTATAGTACACAAGCTTTTTTTTTTTTTTTTTTTTTTCCTTTTTCTTTTTTACCTTGTTCTTTCTCTTAACAATGAATCTTGGAGATCATGACAATACCTAGACAATCTGTAGACATGTATGTCATTTGTTTTTCAGCTGCATAGTACTCAGTTGTGTGAAGGTTTGGATATAACTAGTTATTTAACTGCAACAATGGACATTAGTACTTTTGTCTGTTGCTATAATGCTGTAATTACTTGACTTGTAAATTGCAAACACATCATCTGGGATTTCTTTGTTGCTGTTTTGATTTGTTTGGTTGTTGATGGTACTTTTGCTAGTGTGTCTTTGGGATGTATTCTTAGAAGTGAAATTATTGGACCAAAGGGAAATGCCAATGTAATTTTGCTAGATATTACCAAATTGCTCTCCAAATTTTGTACTCCAACCAGTAATGTATGAGTGTTTATGTTTCTATTGGTGTGCCAACAGAACATTTTGCCAGATGTTTAAATATTTACCAAACTATTAGATGAGAAAGTATCTCAGTATAGGTTTGATTTACACTTTTTTTTTATTACGAATGAGAGTGAGACTGAGTAGTTTGTTTATGTTTAAGAACGATTTGCATTTCATTTTAGTGAACGTTTGTTCATCTATCTAGTCCAATCAGCCCAATAAAACATTCAGAATATTGCTAATATGTGATACATTTAAAGCACAAGCTTCTTTCCTATTTGGTGTCACTACCATGTATAACCCTTCTGACAGCTCTGCACCTCCATGCTCTTTTCTGAGGGGCTAAGCCATGGCTTAACTGGAGAAATTGGTCCTGAACACCTGGCTTCTGCTTTACCCTCCTCCTCTGAACCTGCTGCAGAATGTGTGGGCGCCTGAAGAATTTTACCTTCATGTAAATTCACTGTTAAAGACCTTCTCCCCTGTTTTGTAATTGAGCATGGATGTTTGCCCAATTCTAGTATTTAAAATATAGAAGCCCAGTTGTTGTCTACAAATATAAAGAGGATATTCCTTGGAGATACATGCTAAAGTATTTAGGAGCAAAGAACCATGAAGTTTGCAACTTTTTCAAATGGTTCCATTAAAAAAAAGGCCACTAATAATATTTACTATTATAGTTGTCTTTACTTTTCTCAGGGATTAAAAGGCAAAGAAGGTCCTTGGCTGGTGTGGCTAAGTGGATTGAGTGCCAACCAAAAAGTCACCAGTCTGCTTCCTGGTTAGAGCACATGCATGGTTGCTAGCCAGGTCCCTGGGTACAGGGTGAGTGAGAGGGAACCTACTGATGTTTCTCTAGCACATCAGTGTTTCTCTCCCTCTCTCCCTCCCTTTTCTCTAAAAATAAATTAATATATATTTTTAAAAAGGCAAGTAAGGTAAAATAATATTGGGTGAATCTAGATGAAGGATAATATAGGAAAGTTCATTGCATTATCATTACAAAATCTGTAAATGTGAATGAGTTGGACATCAAGTAAAATAATAAAAGAGAAAAATAAAGCTCACTGAGATATGAGAAAAAAATGATAAAGTAAACTGATAGTTTGTATGTATGAGAGTATTCCCAATAGAAGTCATCAAAAAAACCCTACAATGATAAAATATTATATGTGTATTAGGAAGTTTAATGAATACCATAAATAAAAAACCATGTGTTTCTTTTTCTGTAATTAATAACCTTAGATCTTTTCATTATGTGGTGAGATTAATATTTGGAACAAGTAGTCAGCAGTCAAAAGTGTTTATTAATTTTTTTTTTAATTCTTTTTATTTTCAGCTAAAGATAATGTTGATGTTTCTCAGTTCTCAACCTGTGTGATTTCTTTCATTTTATTTTAAATTCTTCTAAGATCAGGCAGGAAAGGAAACAACATTTTTTTCATGGTCAAACTGTGTAGATACAACCTTATCATTGCTTTCAAAGAGATAATGAGATTAGACCCCATGATTTAAACTTAGCTGATTGTCATTCCACAATATCCAAATGTAATTTTCTTATTTGGGACATTGATAGTTGGGCTATTTTTTTAAATAGAAATATAAGAAAGTAGCAAAATGCATAATGTATCCCCCTTTTTTAAATTTTTACAGTATCTGGCATAAATTCTCTTTCAGAATGAAATGCAAAGGTCCAGGTAATAACAAGCTCTAGCATCAAAATTACAGTTTATCAAACACAAAATTGTCACCAGTAAAGGACTGATGATTATATTACAAATGTCCATAAATTATGGCTTATAAACAGTTTATTTTAAAGGGTTTATTTTCTTTCATTTAATAGTGTGTTATCAAAACACTTGGTCATTTTTCTCATTATTCTACTTGTAAATGAATTTAGAATTATTAAGAATGAAATGTAGTTTGCAACATTTAAGCCCCACAGCAGGTGAAAAAATATGACTCATTCTGGCTCCAGCATCTAAGTTACCTTGTTTCCTAAGCTTTGTCCCTCCTGGTCAGTTTCTCAGAAACAATTCCTTTTGAGCTTCTCCCAGGCTGGCTCCCTTCCTGGGACACTCATTAGGTTCCTGGAAAGTATGCACCTTTGCTTCCTTCTGTGGAAATGCGCCATTTCCCAATGTAACTTCTCACCCTGAACTCAAGTCAGCTTCAGCCTGGGTCCTGGTGTCACATCCCCAGTGTGAGTTACAGACTCTGTGCTCCTCTGCCTTCAGGAAACTCTTGTCAGGGTCCCTGAATGGTCCCCTGGGAACCCTTTTCATTTATCCTGGTGAGGAAATATTCCTCATACTGAGGAACTTGCCATTACTGAAAATTAATTCCAAAGGAATCCTATATAGAGTTTATTCCAACTCCTTTCTTCACAGCCTAGTACAGGACAATCTAAGGGCAGGAAAACCAGTTTTATATACATTCTATGCACATTTCACAGGTGATACAATACCTCAGGTCCACCTGACACCTGTTCTGCTCTTCTTATCCTTTGTTTGGATTGCCAAAGCTGATCAGAGTCCAATTTAACCCCCTCTTACCTTTACTTCTGTGATCCAAAGTCAGTTTCTATTGTGTATGCTTGAAAGAACCTTAATTATTATAAGCAACTGCAGAGAATATATTGCTATGCAGCCAAGGATGTGTACTTGGGCTGCATATATTTGACACACAGTTTCTAAAGGAGAAACAATGCTGGATTGCACTTGATGTAAAATATTAGGTTAAAAAAATCCCAATAAAACAAAACCTAAAACAACAACAGCAAAACAAAACCCAACAACAACAACGAAAACTTAAAGGCTAAAGGAATGAGGTGTTTAAAAATAATCCAGATAGAACATGTTCAAGTCTGTTTTAATAAGCTAGGTTGTGTTATTTTAGACAACAAATACACATGTTTGTCATTTGGGCAATGTACTACAAGGGGTTGGAGGTTTCCTGAATATCCAGAATAAAAGCCAAATGCTTGTTGGTTTTAAATAATATGTTAATCTCATAAAGTCTGATATTTCAGCTGCAGAATGAGCAAATGAAATGATTGTTACCACTGTCACATTCATTTGAAACATTCTAAACATTTGAGTACTTTGTGACTTTTAAGATGTGCTCATGTTGTAGTTTTGAGTCGAGCTACAAAGCTGTCTATAATTTCATAGTATATTTTTGTACTTTCATCATTTACTAGGACCGCTTCTAGGAACCCAGGATACATTACATAGATATCTCAAATAGATAATGTGACTGTATCTATTGAACAATAAACAAGAAATACAATAAAATTAAATTTCTAGTAAACTGGAATGTTGGGGCTACAGAAAAAAAAATGTGGATTAGGATGCCAGGGCTCAGAAGTGGAAGTACCTTGGGAAGTTAAATAGGATTACCAGAGTAGTTTCCTTGAGAAAGTGACATTTGAGCAGACTTGGAAGTAAGATAATTAACTGCTGAAATGTACTGAGAAGCAAAGGTCTTTCTGGACTGAAGCTATCACTCAAAGTTCAGAGCTCCCAGGCAAGCCGCCCTGGGCTGTCGTTACATGATGAATAGTAAGAAGGAGGCATTGCTGAGGCCCCAGAGGTTGAGGGGGACTGAAATCAGAGACAAGTTAGAATGGTGGCAGAAACAATAAAGGAGCAAGTATGGAAGTGAAGCTAAACATAAAGATCTATGGTACCTGGGCAGTTAAAGAAGATAGACAATTCTGAAAATGCCTGAGAGAGTGACTTTAGGCCTGTTCAAGGTGCAGTTCCTTTCCCAAGGAACAAGTGCACTCAAAAAGTAATATGATGTGCAAAGGTCATATGTCTGGTGACTGTTACTGTTCAGCCCAATGTGTCCCACAGAAGTTGAAACATAGGAGATAGCAAAGGATAAAATACTGACAAGAAGGATGAATACAAATTAAAGCAATTCCTTTAGTATCAAGAACATTGGGGAAATTAATGACCTCTCTTCTCCTTCTCCTCCTCCTTCTCCTCCTCCTTCTCCTCCTTCCTCTTCCTCTTCCTCTTCCCTCCTCCTCCTCCTCCTCCTCCTCCTTCTTCTTCTTCTTCTCTCTTGTAGTAATTATCTCAGTTTTCTCATATTATTTTAGATAAATTAATTAAAATAATAATTGATAACATTATTGATAATAACAATTTTAATGAGTTTCAATGACAGTCATGAATATAAAATATCTGAGACTGCTATTAAACAATCCAGTTCACAGAGAGGTATTTATATCTACTGGATTACTAGTTCTAATGTGCTATTTAATTTTTGGGAGTGTTGCTAAAAACCTGTGGTAGATTGTTTTCCAGAAGTTAAGCAGGGGGCATTATACTTGCAAGTTACAGCTTGTTCTTCGGGTAATAATGGTACAATTGAAAAACACAGAGGAGACCATCAGCATTTCTCATTGCAGGGGGTGTAGAAGTGG
This sequence comes from Noctilio leporinus, assembly GCA_004026585.1. Lineage (NCBI taxonomy): Eukaryota > Metazoa > Chordata > Mammalia > Chiroptera > Noctilionidae > Noctilio > Noctilio leporinus. Next base: position 217,154 of record PVIW01000411.1, on the reverse strand, counting down.
AGCTGGGAAGTGTGTCTTGTTCCATTTAGAGGGAAAAAAAAGAGCACTTAAAGTAGTTGCTTATTCCTCACAATTTCTTTGGGTTATTTGAGAAGGATTATCTTTTTTTTTTTTTTTCCTTTTTCTTTAAAGAGAGAATTATTATGCTTTTTTAACTAGACAATAAAAATAGAGCCCTTTGTTTAAAAAGTGTTCTTTATGTCCCACTTTGTTGGAAACTAATACATATATGTACAACAAATAAACTAGTGAAGTTAATCATTATATGCAATGCACTGTAGTCTCGGGTTTATAGATACAGAAACTGAAATAAAGTAAGGTTTAATATGTGGCTATTGACTGGAATGAAATGATTGTGGAAAAGGGACATCTGAACCAAGGAGGTTTTCTTCTCCCTATGAAAATATTATCAAAGGTAGCCTCTGATAATTTAAGGTTATTTGAAATGTTATAAGAATTTTTTCACAATGCACAAAATACAAAGATGTTTATTAGTTTTAACTTTATTGTAATGCATATTTTCAAATGAATTTGAAAAGGAACTTTTAAGAACATATATTCATTCTGTTTAAACCTGTTTTCATCCTATGTTAAATGCTGAAATTTCTATAGCAAAAATGTTTAAACTACGATATATATATATTTGATATAATATTTTGACTTAATAAATACAACTCAAAGAAAAGCTGGCTTAATGTTTCAATTATATTATTTATTTAAATAGTAATTGCTTCTGATGTGGACATATCTTTTAGTTAGAGCAAAATATTTTCCATTTAAAAATGATCATTAGCAACTACAGCATAGTCATTGCTTTTAGTGTGCCACTCTTAGAAACTCTTAAAACTCTGAATTATTCAACTACAACTTTATTTATGTCTGAATAAGAAAGTTTTGTTAACTTAACAGTGCATGTGAGGACACCAGCCAATTAATAAATAGGGGCCAGAAGCAAAGGCTCTTGAATTCTGGACAGTGCTGTACTGTGTAAGAACAAAACATTTATCAAACTGTCTTACAGACATCCTGTTAATCTAAATGTGTCTGGATTAAAGTACCAGCAATTTTATCACTTGTGAAGTTTGCAGCATTAGTATTTAATCATTTTAAATGCATATTTATTATCCTTTGCTCCATGTTTTTTTACAGGTCTTCTGAAGGACAGCAAAGTATTACAATTGTATTTTTGGTACCCATTTCTTCTTCCAGTCTTTCACACTGATGAAATATACTAGAAATGCAGAATCTGTATATAAAAGGGGAGAGGGTCAATTGTATCCATAAATATCTATAGTGAACACTTCTGTTTTGGTTGTATATGTCATCAGCTTCACTTCCAGTTATCTTCCTATTTCCTTTGTAGATTTAAACCATTTTTGTTTGTATCTTAAAGCAATGCATATATATCAGTGCAGGCTGTGCCTTTTTTTTCTCCCTCCTAGAATCCATGTAATAACCTATAAAATATTGGAAAAGGTTAACCTTTTAGAACTGCTCTGTACTTAAGATGAATACATTGCTAAATCACTAAATAATATTAAATATTGAATTAGTTATACAGACAATATGGTAGTCTTGAAATACCGGTTTAATATACCTATAAGAACAAAAACATCACCCACTTCTATGCTATCTTAAATATTCATGTTTCTTTACATGCAAGCCAGTCATCTTTATGTGTATTTGTAAACTTAGGGGGAAAAACCCTCTAAGATTCTTACCCTGAGTTAAATTGATGCCCTGTCCTGAAATAGTTTTATTCTTATTATAAAGAAACATATATATATATATAACATCTCTATTAATATTAAGAGATTATAATACTCTCAACTATTATAAAAGACTACTTATTAGTTTGCTTGACATATCTAACTTTAAGTTTTCTCTTTCTATATAAACTAAAAATTCATAATGTATTCCTTAGAATGTCCTTTCATATTATTTTCCCCTACTTATTATAAGATTTGTTTTAATTGTGATTTTCATTCCTTTAGGAAAATGTTAAATGCTTATTTTCACAGAGGAGAATTTTAAAACTAACCAAATAACTTAGTTTAGTTTAAAAGAAGCTTTCTAAAGCCAAAAATAAATTAGATGAACTCTGGTGTGAAGGGTAAAAGACTTTGTTCACCTTTTGCTTCAAAATTAAGAACATCCCCATAAGTAATTCCTTTCCCAAAACTTAATGTTTCAAATATAGTTCTTTTGTTTTCATAATGACTTATCTAACATTAAAAAAAAGGGAGGAAATTAAAGTTGCATTCTTTTATATATCTGCATTATAGAGGTCTGTATCCCCAAGGGTTGAAAGGAAAAATCCAGAGTATTTTTTTCATATATCTATAAAATCAGTATTTCTAAGAATTTCCTATGGGAATCTGACTTCATTTTTTTTCTTCTTTCTTTGACAGCACATGAGTTTACTGAGAAGCTATTTGTGCCAGGCATTGCTCTAAGTTCTGTGGAGTAAAAGTGATGAACTGCACTGTGGAGTTCACTTTCAGTGGGGTGGAAGTTGCGATGCACAAGTTTTATCTTCTCCAGCTGATCTACCCCACCTCTATCCTAAATAAACACGTTCTCTCGGCTTCCACCTGTAGCCTTATTCTCCTCTCGCTTCACATTCCTTACAGATTAATTTCATTCTTCTTTTATTTTTAAAGACTTTCTTGATTATTTTTTAGAGAGAAGGGCAGGCAGGGAGGAAGAAAGGGAGAGAAACATCAGTGTATGGCTGCCTTTCACCTGCCTCCAGCTATGAATCTGGCTGGAGACCTGGCTTGTAACCTGGTTATGCGCCGTGACTGGGCGATTGAACCAGTGACCTTTGGGTTCACAGGCTGGCTCCTATCCACTGAGCCACAGCCAGGCTTTGTTCACCTTTTGCTTCCAAAAGCATTCTTTACTATGATAGTAATTGCACACTCTGCTTTTATGTTTTCACACCTGGAGTTAACATCTCTACCATTCTGATAAGTCTCAAGATGGCTTACTGACCAGTCAACTTGAATGTCCCTTGGGTATTAAAAGCACTAAGTACAAAATAGGAACTCATTGTGTTTACCTATCCTTTCTCATTTAATTTCAACCTGTCATGATCAGTGTCTTTAGTATTTCTCTATTAATTAAATCAGCTAGTATCCCATTCTCTCATCTACTCATTCTTGCTGCTTTGCTTTAATTTTGGACACATCAACTACCAATAAAACCAGTATATTATAATCATAGAACATAATATAATATAACAGGATATAATTTATAATATACTATTAATTATCATAATAATTGGCTTCCAAATAATCTAGCTACATCCACTCCAACTAAAACTCAAATCTATCCTTATTATTTTAAAATGCCCACATCATTATAATCTTTTGTTACTTAAATTTTCCAAGGCTTCAGATGAAAAGCAGTATCATTTTGGACTTCTGGCCAAGGTGGAGATGTAGGTAGACATGCTGCATCTCCCTCCACAACTAAGAAGGACTACAACTTCCTCAAAACTAGAGATGACCAGAAATTCCAGAAAACCAAGATGCATGGAAGTCCAATAAACAAAGATATAAAAAAGAAATATTCATCCAGACAGGTAGGAGGGGCAAAGCTGGGACAGAGAGGATACTGTTGGGTGGCACAGTTTCGTGGCAAGGCAGCTGCAGTGAGATGGCAGCTATGGTTGAATGGCAGAAAGTGCAGTCACACATTAAAGAAAAGTAGGGACACCTGGGAAGCACTCCTGGCACCAAATCAGACTTTGAGGCTCATGGTTAAAGATCCAGAGTCAGAGGGAGAATAAAGCCTCATTGCTTCTGACTGTGAAAACCAGTGGGGGTTGGGGTGGAGGAAGAAACTGAAGGTCTCTAAGTAGAGACTCTTCAGAGTTCCCCATGGTCCTGGAACGTCTGCAGACCCATCCACTCTGAAAACCACAGCTGGGTAAATAGCTAGAGAGGCACCAGTCCCATACAGGAACAGGAAGAATGTCTGGAAAAGGGGTGAGTGCTGAGGTAATGACATTGTTCCCTCTTAGACCCCTCCCCCACATACAACACCACAATGTGGTGAAACAGGTCGGCCAGCACTGATAAATACCTAAGGCTCTGCCCCTTACAACGTAACAGATACAACAGCTCTACCTAAGACACAGAGGCAAACACAGGAGCTTGTCAGGTTGAGGAGATGGAGGCATATGGCCTCAAAGAGGGAACAGATCAAGGTTCCAGTAGCAGAACTAAATGATGAGGAGATAGCCAACCTAACAGACACACAGTTTAAAATGCTGGTGATAAGATGCTCACAGACTTGACAGATATACTTGAGCAAATGCAGAAGGGAAGAAGTGAAGGCTAGGCTAAATAAAATTAATGAAAATCCACATAAAACTAATGGTGAAGGGAAAGAAACTTTCTAGGCAACGTAAAGCTAAAGGAGGACATCATCACCAAATCATTATTATATGAAGTGTTAAAGGGACTTATGAAAAAAAGGATAAAAATTTTGAATATTAAAATGACAAGAAACTCACATCAACAACAGAACCTAGAAAAATAAAAAGGAAAAGCAGTATCATTTTATCATGGCATAAAAGACATTTCATATCTGTTGTTTCTTGTATATCATATTCTGCCATCTCTCTATGTTCCCTGAAGAATGCCATTAGTTGTTTAGCATGATTTTGCAATTCTTCCATCTTCCTCAGCTCTCGTTTCTTTTCTCTAGAAATTATAGAGTTTTTATATATATATAAACATACATATATATATGTATGTATGTATTGACTAGAGAGCAATGTAGTTTATAAAATTTCTTATTTTTCTTTTCATATTTTCTGCAGCATTTTTCTTATTTTTCCTGTAATGTTCTCAAAGCAGGTCTTTGAGTGCCTAATTTCCTGAGCTCTTATACTGTATATCTAACACTAATGCAGCCAAGTATATAATTTAGGTTCAAGGTCATCATCCATCAATCTGATGTTGCTGTTGAGAATTCTGATGCCAGACTGAGTCTTATTGCTTTTAGGTAATCTGTTTTTTTCTGGAAGCTTTTATTTTATTCTAAGTCTATAAGTCTTCCTTAGTTTTTCTTCTATAAAATGCTTTGCACTCTATGAGTCATTTCAGCCTTTGGTTTCTAATCTTTAAATTATTTGACATTTATTATCATTTTATCAAAAATATACTATATATACAGGGGGGACACAAAAATAAAATTTATTTGTAAAAACTTGTGTATTTATTCTTACATGTTTAAACTTGTCACCTTCAAAGTACTCTCTGTTTGATACAATACACCAATTGAGGCATTTATTCCACTGCTCAAAACAGTTTTTGAACACATCCATTTTGATGCCTTTTAGTGCTTCTGACATTTTTTGTTTCACCTCTTCCACACCAGTGAAATATTTTTCTTTGAGGATATTTTATATTGGGGAAACAAACAAACTAAAAAGTTGCTTGGGGTGAATTCAGGTAAATAGGGAGGGTTGGGTACAGGGACTATGCTATTTCTGGTAAGAAGCTGCTGAACACCCAGTGAGATGTGGGTAGGTGTACTCAATTCACTCATCATGAAATGGTCAAATGTGTTGAATGCATCTTTAAAAAATTTCACTGAAGCTGAACACAATCTCTTACAACAACATCAGTTGGTGCACTGATACAAATGGGTCCCTAGAACACTTACCTAGTGGGAGAAGCCTGTAGTACAATGGGCCTGCCCTCCAGAAGATCATTCTGTTTTTTTGGGGGGGTCCCCCCATATATGTAAGCATATATGTATCTCTGTATTTATTTATTTTCTCTTCTTCAGGAATTCATTATGTGTTTATTGGACTTTACTTGTATGTACTTCTATTTTACATAGGTCTTAAGCTTTATATTTATATCATCTATCTTTTCATCTCTTTTGCTTTCTCAGAGAGTTTTTCAATTGATTGTTCATCATGTTCACTGTTATTTCTTCCATTGTATCATATCCCTTTGTTCCTTTCAAAAGATTATAATATGCATAACTCATATTGTATTTGGTTATTTGTATGAATTATTATTCCTGTTTTGATTTTTGGATATCTTGTATTGCCATTTTGAGAATACTTATTATAGAAAATATTTATTAACATATTCCAATAATCTTACTTCATGCTTTATATGTAATTCAGATAGTTTCCTTTGTTTTAATGTGTCCAAGTTCTTTATCCTATAAGGTTGTGTCTTGGGATAAAATGTTTTAACCAGTAAGGGTCATGGGGAGAGATTGCTAGGAATATCATAGCAGTAAACTGATAATTTCTGCTTTCAGGGAGCTCATAGCTTTAAAATATTTTAAAATTGAATAATCTATGCAATTTGATGAACTTGGAGATAAACATATATCCGTTAACAGTCAATGACATAAATGTATAATTTGTCCTCAGAATATATTGATGTATTTCCTTTAGAGAAAGTTCAGAGTTTCAGGCACTGAAAATTCAAGGGAAGGGAATATACAAACATGGACATAATCTATGAAATTTAATTTTCTAATGGCACAAGTGTTATTTAGTTTTGATGTTATTTAAAGTGGATTTCAGAGACATATGTCAGCTAAAATGAACTAAAATCAATGATAGCTAGTGTAAGGTTAACATTTAGAATATTTTAGTTAAATTATTTCAAATTAAATGATTGTATTTTCAGTCTCTTGTCAGTGAGAAGAGCTTTTTAAAAAAAAATAATTACAATATATTTGTTCTGCACAAAATTCTTAACGAGGGGAATTTAGTTTATTTATTCTTCACCCTGTGTAAAACTGGGATTTTGCATGAACCTATTAACTTGCTACAAGACATTATTTTGACTCTCTATGGAGATTGCTTGCGAAATGGTTTAATATTTCTAGCTGAAAGTCAAACAAGGTTTAAAATGCAAGATTGAGTGGCAAATTGGAGTTTTCATAGAAAGTATGTTCCCCTGCTGCTCCAGTTACCATTAGCATTTTACTGAGGGAGGTTCTACATGTCCCTATGGGATAAAGCTGTAAGAGTAACAGCACCATCATTGTACAAAGGCTGTGTGGATTGTTTTCCCTTGAGAAGGTTTTGATTATGTGTATGTGTGCCATAGAAACAGGCCTACAGAAAAAAAAAAAAAAACCTGTCTTTTTAACAGAGGATAAAATAGTAAAATATACAGTTGCCTACCACACACGCACACGCACGCACACACACACACACACACCAGGCATAGTGAGTGTATTTGTTTGGTGCCACCCAGGTCCTCCAGCTGCTAAGATACAGGCATCCAAAGGCTCATATCTAAGTCCCCTCTGAAATGAGAGCAGCCTCAAGGTCAGGCCCCTTTTCTGGGTGTAGTCCATAAACAATGTTTAGTCAATGCTGGGATCCAAAGTTCCCACTGCCTTCCCTCCATTCATTACATCTTGGTGCAGGACCCTCCCAGTTTCTCTTTCTGTGTGTGTGTGTGTGTGTGTGTGTGTGTGTGTGTGTGTGTTGCCTGAGTCTTCTGTTTGAATGCATCCACAGTTCGCTTTCTCCATCTGCTGAGTTCTGCTTCCTTTCTCATTCACAGATAGTGTTCCTGAGAGCACATCCTCCAACGTTCCTGTATTCAGATCTTCCTCTGATCAGAGTTTGACTTTGGAAGAATCTGACCTATGAATACACTGAGTGGCATTCCTCACTAGAACTAAGTGTGTTTCTGCTACTGGAAGTCTTGAACTTCATTCTGGAATTACAGAATTTCTTAGCCCTTAAACCTTTCTGCAGTAATAAAAGGTATTAAAATGTATCTAAGAGCCCTGGCTGGTGGCACAGTGGATAAGGTGCCAGCCTGCGAACCCAAAGGTCGCTGGTTCAGTTCCCAGCCAGGTTGTAAGCCAGGTCTCCAGCCAGATCCACGACTGGAGGCAGGTGAAAAGCAACCATACATTGATGTCTCTCTCCCTCTCTGTCTCTCTTCCTTCCTCTCTCTCTAAAAATAATAAATAAAATCTTTAAAAATAAAAAATAAATTTAAAAAGTGTATCTAAGAGACAATGAGACCAATCTCTTATTACAGGGGAAGGACACCCAGATCTATGAAATAATTTTTATGACTATCCTCTACTGAGATTTATATTTGCTAAGATGGTATCACAACAACCTTTTACCTCAAAACACAAACACTTTTGGGGGGCAAGAAGGATTTGTTGACTCCAATAATAATTTCATTGGTTATATGAAAATTTACAGAGCAAAACTGTGATACTGGAAAGGTGTAGGAGGTTCATATATAAAAGTACATTAACATAATTAAAGTGTTTCAGCACTGCATGTTGTGATTAATTCTGCTTTCAGAAATAAATCAGTTAAATTGTTTTCTACTTGATGGGGCATTTTAAAGTTTTCTGAGACTGGTATGTAGGCCATCCACCTGGATCCTACCAGTGTCCTGTTTTATACATCTTATCTATTGTGGAAATGCTACCTTGCTCTGACCTACAAAGCTGTAATTTTAAATTCCAGCTCTTTATTGAGTCCAGACCCATACTTGAACTTATTTACCAAGTTTCAAGAATAACCCCAGGATGATTTTATGTATATATATGGTTTCTTTGCTCCCTAAACTTTGTTTCAGATCTTTCAGCTCCAGCTCCAGATTCAGTATTCATGATATATCCTTATCTGTAGTCCTGGCATTTTTATATTTACATATACCCCCCAGCAGTGTCACTTCATTCAATCAGGCATTCATCCATTTGTTCACTTATCTATTCATCTCTCTTAGAGCAGGCTTTCTAGAAGTATAAACAGACATAAGAAATTTGTATGGGAGTGTGCCCAGCAAAAGGAATCAGGTCAAGGGCAGGGAGAAATTGAAGCATGGCATGGCTCACTTGGAGACTTGCTTCAGTCTGATCTGGGAGGGATGCTCTGTAGCACAAATTGCACCATAAAGCTGTTTCTACCTTGAAGTAAATAATTCAGTCATTGCCCAAGATCCGAGATTTGAAGGGCAGGGAAACAAAAGGCAATTCTCAGAAGAGAGAACACTTTCTTCTGTTTGTTATGAGGGAGAACAATTTCAACCACGTGCAATGGAAACAGAATGGCTCAGCTGTTGAAGTGGGCAAGGTGAGCAGTAACAGCATCTACTATGTCCTCAACCTGCCCATCATCCAGCACCCATCATCCATTCATTCATCCATCTGAAAGTTATGGAACATAAATTTTGCAAGTTTCTGGGAATAAAAGAAGGGACGCTTGATCTGAGAACATGTAGTATAGTAGAGATGGATAAAAGACAATAAAACACAGAAAATATTTTTTAAAATAGAAGTCTAAATTTAAGAGCTCTATGCAAAGTTAGGGCACTACTAATTCTTCCTGGATGAATTGGGATTATAAAAAGTTCTAAGAAGCCATTGTGAATAGTATGATAACAGGAAGTTATTTGAAGGGTGAAAGGAGGTACACTGAATGGTGAAACAGAAGTCACTATTGTTCATTCTGGACAAATGAGCTTAGTTACGTATTTCTTTGGGCCTATCCCCTATTTGGGGAAAAGAGAAACAAGTGCCTTGGGTGTTCATGAAGACCTTGATGAACTAGATCAAAAGGTCCTCTTGTGTTCCAATGTCCCTTGGCTTGGAGTTACAAATGATTGGACCTAATGCTATATCCCAAAGGAAAGGAGCAGCAACATTTAAACAGGCTATTTTGACAAGAGATTTTCTCCTTAGTCATTCAACTCAGTAATTTTCAACAGGTTTCCTAACATCTTTCCTCTTAGCTCCCTACAACTTTTATATTTGATATATCTACGTTGAGGTGGAAAATGAACATTGAGGTGATCACTGAAATTAATATTTAGATTGATTAGCCAAGTAGAAAAAGGGAGAGGCAATTCTCAACTGTAAAAAAAAAAAAAAAAAAACCATTTACTTAAAACCTAATTGCATTTTTGCTAGATAAGAGTCTGGGCTATGGTCATGTTCAGATTTGACCATAAGAGGATCTTTGGAGTAGGTTAAGTACAAGAATGGTATGATCAATTTTTATTTTATGTTCTTCATGAAGAGAGGATTATTTTATGTAGAGAAACTTAGAAAGAGAGAGATTAGTTAGCTGTCCATTTCATTTCCATGACCTTTCTCAAAATGATCAGGTTACCTACTTATCATGGGGGTGACGTGGGATTGTGGAGTGGAGAACAAAACTGCTATGTCTGTGTCATCAGGGGCTTTATGTAAGCCTTTTTGTAGTGGATTCAACTTGGCTTTGCCATTCTAGTTTCCTTTTTACTAATAAAAGCACTAATACTTTTGATTAAGGATCCACTCAATCCTTGCGTTAGAGGTAGGGTTGACAGGTCTGGTCAATTAGGTTCACAGTCATTGATTCAAGGATGATCAGCCTCAGGAATTTTGTGTTGTACCATCAGGAAAGAAACATGATCTTTTTCTCTGAGATTAATAAATCATAAATTGTAAGCCTTGATCTACTGTTGGTCATCTTAACAGTTTGTAAGAGAAAGCCTTCTCAGATGAAAGACAATATAGAAGAAATCAGAGAAAAGATATGGGAAAAGATTATTCTTGAAGACAATTTTACAACCCTAATAAAGACAAGCCTGAAGTCCATCTAGTTATGGGATTTCTAATATGTGAATTTCCTTTTTGTAAATAAGCTAAAGTGAGTTATGTTCCAATTTCTTGGACTCAGAAGAGTTATGACTCATAAACTTGCTTTCCTATCAAAGCTTCTAAAAAGGCTTATTTCTGTTGACTCTGGACTAAGAATATGCTTGGCTTCTCATCTCTTGATTATTTGTTTTTCTTATTTGAATTTAATAACTGTGTTTTGGGTTGATTGCATCAGCACACATCTTAAACTAATTATTAGGAAGTGCTATTCCTACCATAAAGCTTTAGTCATTTGGGGAACCTTTGAATTGGTTTGTAAACCCCATTTCCCTTTCTAAATGTTATTATTGTCTGAAGGGACAAAATTAGAAGAAACAGCGAGTAAGGTCATTAACTGATGAAAACAGGAAGAAAAAAGATGATCTGAGAGCTCTTTAAGAAGCCATTGGTTATTTAAAATAACAGGTAATACAAAGTTTGTAATGACTTTGACATTTTTTCATACCCAAGTGAGTAATAGTACCATTAGTAGAAACTTTTAGGGTAAGATAATATAATTCTAGGTATTTGTCTTTCTGAGACATACCTCAACTGACTAACAGGTAGTTTAATTTACTTTTTCCTGGATTATAATAATCTCATTACTAATCTTCTCACATCTACTTTTACTCCCTTTATCTAACACCCAGAAAGAAGTTTCAAATTTCAATCCTGAACACCTGTACTCCCTTACTTAAAACACTTCAAAGGTTTGAACTACTTTCAGAAGAGAAAAAAAAAAAACAAAAAACTCCTTAGCATGGAGTTTTGTACCTGAGGGAGGATTGTCCCAAAGGGACTACAGAGCTGATCATAGCCAAAGAAATATTTAGATCAATTAAGAGGATTCTATAAATTGTAACTAACTGCACCATCTGGTAACTCCCTACATGCAGCCTCGGAGAGCCTTGCACACTGCTGCACAGCTCTAGAAACTCACGTGCAGGGGCGTTTTCTGGTGCTCAGCATGCACAGCTCTCTCCTCTGCTGGGCTTTGGGTCAATCATTTGCTTGCCTCTCACACCCCATTTTTCAAATTAACTTTATTTAGTTTCCTGACATTTCTTGCTAGAGAAAATCCCCCTATTAAATCTAGTTTGTAATTTTTACCAGCGCTGCAGTTTTGTGAGCATTTATGTGATTATTTGATTACTAAATGTCTTTCTCACTGGACTGTGTGCTCTATCGGAGTAGAGACCATGCACATTTTAGTTTACTTAAGTCAGTGTCTTGTGAATGCCTGGCTCATTATAAATCCCTCAGATACTTAAAGGATTGAGAATCTCTTTGGAGTGTGTATATTTTTGTTAAAAACCTATTTATTCTTCTTTCCCTTGCTATTGCATGTCTGAGTCCATAAGGAACAATATTTTTCAAAAAAGATTCTTGTCCCTCCTGTGGCTGATTCACTTTTATTTTTCTACATCACTGAGATGAAATCCCTTCCATTCTCCTTTGACAATAAAGGCTTGTGCCAAATATTAGTCAGTAGGATTTTGAATCCTAAATATATTATGTAATGTTTCTGTGTTGCTCCATGGATGGCATTGCTCTCAATTTAGTCAGGATTACTGATAACATTACTTTGATAGAGGAAGTTAATTTCTCTCACTGCAATTTATTTACTCTGGAAATATCGGAAAACTCACTATTCATAGTTTTCTTAATCTCTTGCCATTTAAAATGACAATTTATGTGAAGGAATGGTGGCACAAGGTACTGTCATTTATTTCCACAAGGTTTATGTAATGGACAGAGTGCAGACAGCAGATAAAGCTGAATATTTGTGCCTGGGATAGAGTATTTTAATTTCAAATTCACCAGTAGAGGAATTCTTGTCACTACCTTAGAGGAGAGTAAATAGATGATCCACGCCTCCTTACTTCTGCCTGCTAACTTATGAATTTTATCAGAGAATCATGCTAGACAACATAACTGTGCTCTCTTTAACTATTCCTATGCTTTCTGTCACTGGAAGTCTTAGGGCTATCTCATTAGTTACAATATATCTGCTTTGGGGGGGGATCTCTGTAGAATTTGTACCTTTGCCAAATCAGGAAGCGCAATTTGCATTACTGACTAGTGATTTGCATTGAGAAAATAAACAGCTAGTGCATGAGATTAAAAACACCAATATGGCTTGCTGCTTGAATTTAGAAATGACAATGTGAGGTTTTTAATGTTCCAGATTACAGTGTTTATGATATTTCTAGTATTATTTTATGCAATATTAATTTGTAAAATCCCCAGAATGAGTTTTCGAATGTTATCATCCTTAGAGGAGCAAATGCAGGCAATGTAAGGGTTACTTGCCTGAGGTCATACAGGTAGTTGAGTGTTGGCTCAGTAATGGAACTCAGAGATCTAGTGTCAGAATCTGTGCCCTGTAACCCTGTCCAGTGTTGCCTCTCTGTTTATTGTGGACTCATTTATTTTGTTTTGGACTAATCTCTAAGGCTTGGCTTGGCTTGGCTTCAACGCAGATACAGACAACAATTTTAGGAAAAGCACAATCCAGTTCATGTTTATTATGTCTGCATTTATCCATTTTGAGAAAAACTACCCCAACATGTCATGCTTGCTTCTCCTTAACCTGTTAGCAAATGGGTAAGAGTGTGTTTTCCAGTAATGTGGGAACCTCATCTCCATCTTACATGCTTGCCTTTCAATACGATGTTGACACTCTCTCAATGAAAGGTGGGGTTGATGTTGTCTTCTTTTGCATCTGGGTAGACCTGTGACTACAGTGTCCAGGAAAAGGTCATTAGCAATGATGCAACTTCTGCCTGCTCATCTTGAGGTACTTGCTCTTGCAAGCTACTCACCTGGCTATGATGGAACCCAGACCACATGAAGAAGGCACATGCAGTTTCCCTGGTATTCACCCTCAGACAAGATCCCAGTCAACAGACAGCAGCAGCCACCAGGCACGTACAGGAAGATGATGCCAGATGATTCTGGTGCCCAGTTCTTGAGTCTTCCTACCTGAGACCTGAGACATTATAGACTAGGGACAAACTAGCCTTTCTGTGCTAACTAGAACAGTAAAATAGGGCTAATGCCTCTGGCCTTCTTAAGGCATAAAAGTAAATTTTGAATTAATATTCAAAAAATTATTCATTATGGTTAAGCCCTAGGGTAATTTTAAAATAACTCTAGATCAAAGGCATCTAATTGTTTAAAAAGTCTAAGTGGGAATTAAAATTTGACATTTAGTGATGGGGTTTTCACTTCTGCTATTGATTACTTGGGTTATTTTTGTATTGCTTCTTAATATTCTGTGCTTCATTTTCTTTCTCTTTCAAATTCTTAATTGCTAACATCTTGATGGTTTAATCATTATTATTTACAAACTTTTACAGGAAATGCTTACATGGCAGATGAGTATATTTGAGTGCTGAAATTTAACCATATGGTTTGATGTGCCTATTCAAATTTTAGTATGATGAAATAGATTCAAGGCCAGTGACATCTAAGATTAAAACTAATTTTATTTCTAATAATATCAATGGAAACAGCACCTCAATTTTTTTCCAACAACAGAAAGTGGCAAAGTCCAGCCATCGTTAACGTAACAAGAATGGCTGGCACGACACTGATGTAACCTGGTAGCCAAAGAGAGTGGACTGGAATGCTCATGCATGAATAATGACAACTTCACTGTACTAGGCTTTGGGGGAGATAGATGCTGGTGAGTTAGTATGTGTACTGTGTGGCTATCATTCAAAATGACTGAGCAAGTAGAGCAATGAATCTGCATCAAGTTTTGCATTAATCTTGAACATTCCTCTGCAGAAACTATTCAGATGATTCAGAAGGCTTTTGGGGGTGGTGCAGTGAGTGCAGCACAAAGAAAAGTGCAGCACAAATGCTTTAAAGATGGTCGAGGATATGTTGAAAGTGATCCATGATCTGGAAGGCCTGCAACAAGCAGAACACCTGAGAATGTTGAATGTCTATGGGCTGCAATCAATAAAGATTGGTAACTGTCAGCGTGAGAACTAGATGATCTGGAGATTCCAAAAACTACTGTCCAGAATTTTGATGCGGGATCTTAACATGAAATGTGTCATGGAAAAATTCATTCCAAATTTCTGCTACCCGAGCAGAAGAGACATTGTGCTGCAGTTGCTAATGACTTGATTTCAACAAAGGGTTTTGCAGTGTTTTGAACAGCAAAAGAGACACTGGGAGAGCTGTATGGTCCAAAGTGCCTACTTGGAAGGGGACTCAGGTTTCACTGTCCTATGCACAATGTTACCTGTATCTTCTATCTTCTTCAATAAATGTCTCTATTTTCTATATTTTTCCATAGTGCATGGATGGATACTTTCTGGGCAGGCTTTGTAAATTTGAGATTGCCCAGGACTTAAAGTATTTGGATAATTCAAACTTATTAGACTTGAATTTTATGAAATTTGTAAGATTCTACTTGAATATATTAAGTAATTGACTAGACACAAATGAATATTCTCTTTTCTTTTCTATAAATTTTTATTGTTATTCTACTATAGCTGTTCCAATTTTCCCCTCTTTGTGCTTCTCCCCCTGCTCCCACAGTCAATCCCCATACTGATGTCCATGTCCATGTGTCATTGTCATGCATACATGTTCTTTGACTAGTCCCTTCCCCTTCTTTCCACCATTATCTCCTTCTCCCATCCTCACTGGTAGCTGTCAGTCTCTTCCATCTTTCCATGCCTCTGGTTCCATTTTTCTCATTAGCTTATTTTGTTCATTAGATCCTTCATAGAGGTGAGATCATATGGTATTTGTCTTTGACCAACTGGCTTATTTTACTTAGCATAATGGTCTCCAGTTCCATCAATCTGTTGCAAAAGATAGAAGTTCCTTCTTTCTTCTAGATAGTATTCCATCATGTAGATGTACCACAATTTTTTGATCCAGCCATTTACTCATGCGCACTTAGGCTTTTTCTAGCACTTGATGATTGTAAATAGTGTTGCTATGAACATAGGGGTGCAGAATTTATTTTGAATTGGTGTTTTGGGATTCTTAGGATATATTCCCAGAAGTGAAATCACTGGGTCAAATAGCTATTCCATTTTTTAAATTATTTTAAAATTCTATACTGTTTTCCACCGTGGCTGCACCAGCCTACATTCCCACCAGCAGTGCACTAGGGTTCCCTTTTCTCCACATCCTTGCCAGCACTTGTTCGTTGATTTATTAACGATGACCATTCTGACTGGTGTGAGGTGATATCTTTTTGTGGTTGTAATTTGCATCTTTCTGATGGCTAGTGATGTTGAGCATCTTTTCATATGTCTATGGGCCATCTGTATGTCCTCCTGGAAGCAGTGTCTGTTCAGGTCCTTTGCCCAATTTTTAATTGGATTGTTTGTCTTCCTAGTATTATCAGATGAGTCCTTTTTATATTTTGGAGATCAACCCTTGTCTAATGTGTCATTGGCAAATATGTTCTCCCATACGGTCCAACCATTTGATGATGGTTTCTTTAGCCATGAAGAAGCTTTCTGACTTGTTGTAGTCCCATTTGTTTATTTTTTTTTCCTTTCTTTCCCTTGCCCTAGAAGATCTATTGGCAAGCATATTGTTATGTGGAATATTTGAAATTTTACTGCCTGTTTTCCTCTAGGACTTTCATGGTGTCACGACTTATATTTAAATCTTTTATCCATTTTGAGTTTATTCAAAGTTAATGGTCTAGTTTCACTTATTTTTTTGTGTGTAGGAATCAGCCCAATTTTTCCAATGCCTTATTGAAGAGGCTATTTTTACTCCACTGTATGCTCATGCTTCCTTTGTTGATATTAACCCGTAAAGACATGGATTTATTTCTGGGATGTCTATTCTGTTCCATTGATCTATGTGCCTGTTCTTTTTTTATTTTTTATGTGCCTGTTCTTATGCTAGAACCAACTGTTTTGATTACAGTGTCCTTATAGTATAGCTTGATATCAGGTGTTATGATCCCTACTTTTTTCTTCTTTCATAGTCTCTTGGTTCCATATACATTTTTGAAATATTTGTTTTAGATCTGTGAAATATGTCATTGGTATTTTAATAAGAATTGAATTGAATCTATAGATTGCTTTGAGTAGGGACATTTTAATGATGTTAATTCTTCCAACTCATAAACATGGTATATGCTTCCACTTATTTGTATCTTCCTTAATTTCTTTCTTCAATGTTGTGTAGTTTTCCAAATTCAGGTCTTTACCTCCTTTGTTAAATTTATTCCAAGGTACTTTATATTTCTTTTTGTATAGTAAGTGGTACTTTTTTTCTAGTTTCTCTTCCTGATATTTCATTGTTGGTGTACAAAAATGTTCTCAATTTCTGAATATTGACTTTGTATCCTGCCATTTTGCTAAATTCACTTACTAGGTTTTGGGTGGAGTATATGGGGTTTTTACATACACTATCATGTTGTCTGAAAATAATGACAGTTTTACTCCCTCCAGTTTGGCTGCCTTTTATTTATTATTTTTGTCTTATCATTGTGGTTAAAACTTCTAATACTTTATGACTAGGAAAGATGAAAGTAGACACCTTTGTCTTGTTCCTGATCTTAATGGAAAATGCTTTATTTTTTGCCCACTGAGTATGATGTTGGCTGTAGGTTTCTTTTATATCAGGGGTCCACAAACCCTGGGTCATGGCGTGTTAGGAACTAGGCCCCTGCTCCCACCCCTATCTTCTACAATAATGGCCTCTTGTGGCAAAAAGGATGGAGACCGCTGCTATATGTGACCTTTATTATATTGATGTATGCACTCTCTATTCTCACTTTGCTGCATGTTTTTATCATAAATGGATGCTTAATTTTATCGAATGTTTTTTCAGTATCTATGGATATGATCATGTGATTCTTATCATTCACTTTGTTTATATGGTGTTTCATGTTTATTGATTTGCAAATATTGTGCCATCCTTGCATCCCTGGGATGAATCCCATTTGATCATGGTATATGATTTTTTTAATGTATTGCTGGATCTGGATTGCCAATATTTTGTTGAGGATTTTAGCATCTATGTTCATCAGAGATTGGCCTGTAGCTTTCTTTCTTTGTTGTGTCTCCTTCCCTGGTTTTGAAATTAGGATAATACTGGCTGAGTAAAAAGAGTTTGGGAGTCTTCCCTTTTCTTAAATTTTTTGGAATTTGAGAAGGAACAGGAGTAGTTCTTTAAATGTTTGGGAATATTCACCTGTGAAACCATCTCATCCAAGGGCTTTCATATGCTGGAAGTTTTTTGATTACTGCTTCAATTTCAATTGTTGTTATTTGTATATTTAGGCTTTCTGCTTCTTTCTGATTCAGTTTGAAAAGATTGTATTTTCTGGAAATTTTTCCATTTCACCCAGGTTGTCCTGGCATATTTCTTGGCATATAATTGTTCTTAGTAATTTCTTTCAATTATTTGTATGTCTGTGTTATTGGTTGCAACTTTTCTTTCATTTCTGATTGATTTATTTGGGTCCCTTTTTGTTCTGGTTAAAGATTTGTCAATTTTGTTTTATCTTTTCAAAGAACCAGCTTCTGGTTTCTTTGATCCTTTGAATTTTTAAAAATCTCTATTTAATTTAATTCTTCTCTGATACTGATTATTTCCTTCCTTCTAGATGCTCTGGTCTTGGTTTGTTATTCAGGTGGTTCTTGTAGATGTAGGGTTAGGTTGTTTATTTAAGATTTTTTCTATCTTTAGATAGGCTTGAATTTCTACAAGCTTTTCTCTCAGGTCTGCCTCCACTGTGTCCCATAGGCTTCTGGTTATGGCCTTTGTTTTGAAGTTTCTTTTGTCTGATATAAGTATTGCTACCTCATTTTTTTAAAATGCCCATTTGCTTAGAATATTTTTTCCTATCTCTTCACTCTCAGTCTGTGCAGGTCATGTTTTCTGATTCATTCAGCTACCCTATATGTTTTGACTGGAACATTTAATCCATTTACATTTAAGGTTATTATTGATAGGTACTTACTCATTACCATTTTTTCTTTTTGTACCTGTACCTCTCTCTCTCTCTCTCTCTCTCTCTTTCTCTCTCTCTCTCTCTCTCTCTCTCTCTCTCTCTCTCTCTCTCTCTCTCCATCTTCTTAAAGCAATCCCTTTAGCTTCTCTTGCAGTTCTGATTTGGTGAAGGTGTACTGTTTTAGGGTGTGTGTGTCCATGCATGTGTGTCTGTGGAGCTGGAGCTCCTTATTCCACCTTCTATTTTCATGAGTCTTTCTGGGTAGAGTAGTCTTGGTTGCAGGACTTAGCTTTTCATTAGTTGAAATATTTCATGCCATTTCTTTCTGACTTATAGTGTTTCTATTGAGAAATCTGATAATAGCCTTATCAGAGAGACTTTGTATATTACTATCTGTTTCTACCATGTTGCCTTTAAAATTCTCTCTTTGTCTTTAAATTTTGCAATTTTAATTATTATGTGTCTTGGAGTGGGTCTCTTTGGGTTTGTCTTGATTAGGACCATTTGTGCTTCCTGGACTTGCATGATTTTTTTTCACTCGCCAAATTTGGAGTTTTCTATCATTACTTTTTAAAACAAGTTTTCTCCTTTTCTTTTACTTCTGGTATCCCTATGATACAAATATTACATTTCATATTGTCCTCCCTTAAACTATCTTCATTCTTTTTTATTCTCCTTTGTTTTCTCATTGTGTCTGGATGTTTTTGCTTGTTTGTTTTGTTTTTTTACTACCTTGTTCTCCAACTTGCTGATTTAATCCTCTTCTTCACCTAGCCTTCTCTTAATTCCTTATAGTGTATTCCTTATTTCAGATATTATATTCTTCATTTCCTCCAGGCTCTTAGTCATAGTTTCTATGTCCTTTTTCATGCTGGCATAGTTCTCAGTAAGTTCCTTATAGCTTCCATAGAGTTTCTTACAGTTCTCACTGATCTTTTTGATAATCCTTATAACCTTTATTTTGACCTCTATGTTTAATAGATTGTATCTCTCTATTTCCTTTAGCATTTTTTGGGAGTATTCCTTCTTTCCTTTTGATTGGGGGTTATTTCTTTGTCTCTCCATTTTAGGTGATTCTTATTTGTTTCTGCTTCTTGAATTGGTCTGCTTTGACTCCCTGTCTTGGAGTGGGCATAGACATGTGGTAGGAGATCTATGGGATTCAGTGGTACAGTCTCCTTGATCTCCTTGGATGCTCTTGGGATGCCCTTTATGCCATTTATGTGGGCTCTATTGCTGTAACTTTGTTTTGGCTGGTAGTGGATCATTCTTTATTTGATTCTTCCCTCTGTCTAAGCATCACACCACCCACCATATCTTATATTCTATTGTACAGGTGCTGCCAGAATAAAACAAAACAATCTAGTAAACAAAACCCACACCTGTAAAAATAACCCCTAACTACAAGCACATTATCAACAACAAATAAATATTAATAAAGGTAGAAAGAGATTAAAATTATTATAAAAAAAGAAGATGAATATGAGATGACTAATGAAAAGAAAAATGATTTTGAGATGGTAGAGTGAGGGGAAGTAATAAGAGCAGATATAGAAACAAAGCAAAGAAAGGAAGAAAAGAAAATTGATGTTATAAATGTAAAAAGGGAGGGAAGAAGGCAAAATGGAGTAAGAAAAGAATATAATATGAGGTTTACAAAATTAAAAGGTGAAAAAATAGGAATAAAATTGAAGAAAAATATCCACCACAGCAATATCAATGACAAATGAGCTAAATTAATATAGGTGGAATGGGATTACGAAGGAAAAATAAAAATGTATGAAATGTCTAAAGGAAGGAAAAATGATTTTGAGAGAATAGAAGGAAAAGAAATAATAAGAGAGAGGAATGAAAACCAGGCTTAGAGATGAAAAAATGAAATTTAAAGTGAAGAGAAAAAAAAGAGCAGGAGGAAGGCAAAATGGAGTAGGAGAGGAGGATAGTAACATTCGAGTTTTGAAACACAAAAATTGTGAACATCTAGGAATAAAATTGAAAAAATGCAGCAACAACCACTATATCAACAACCAATGAGCAAGATTAATAAAGATGGAGAGATAATAAGGATATTATAAGAAAAGATGAAGGAATGTGAGATGACTAATAGCAAGAAAAATGGTTTTGAGAAGCTGGAGCAAGGAGAAATAGAGTGTGGAATAGAAACAAGTCATACACACACACACACACTATATACTTATATATAGTTGATTTATTGTGGTTGTATTAATTTGCAAACCCCACCCCCATTGCTCCCTGTCCCACCCCCCATATCCCCTCTCTCACAGTCAATACTCACCTTGTTGTCTATGTCCATGGGTCATTTACATAAGTTCCTTGACTAATCTTTTCCCCTTCTTTCCACCTTTCTTCCCCTCTCCCCTCCCCTTTGCACACTGAAAGGCTGTTCTTTGTTTCCATGCCTCTTTTTCTATTTTGCTCATTTGTTTGTTTTGTTTATTGGTTTCCTATATTAGGCGAGATCATATGGTATTTGTCTTTTGCCTTTTGGCTTATTTCACTAAGCATAATACTCTCCAGTTACATCTATGCTATTGTAAAAGGTAGCTGTTCCTTCTTTCCTTCTGCTGCATAATAGAAAGGGAAAAACTAAAATTTAAAATAAAAATAAGAAGAGAAAGGATGAAGACGAGACAGAGTAAGAGAAGGGATGAGTCAAATATGATATTTGAAATCACCTAAAATAAAAAATAGTGAAATAATAGGAACATACTTGAAGAAATAGAAAAAAAAAATGTTAAAAAGCTATGCTGGAGAAAAAATAAGACAAACAATGAAGAAGACTACCATAGAATTTGTCTCAGCAGAGTCTAGTGTTGGCCACTGTTTTCTCTTTTTGGATCTGCCTGTGGTAATGTCAGACAGGTGGTGTCCTAGTCTGGCTCTAGGCAGCCTGTTCAAGACTGCAAGTGACCCACAGTCTATGGCTGTCTTCTTCAGGCTTGGCTGGCCCCCACTGTGTTGCCCTGCTGGCTTTCCATCAGCACAAGTCCCAGGTGTGGTTCATCCAATGTCCAAAAGCACTGCCAGTATAACCTCCACCTGCCTCCAGAGGGGGTCTCAAGTGCAATCAAAGAAAGTGGAATCCCTGGGTCACCCCCAAGGCTTCTGTTCCTTCTTCAAGGAAGATGGTGAGAGTATTTCCCCACTGTCGCCAACCACAGGTCTTGGTCTGTCCCAAACTATTTCCAGTAGTGCATAGTTCCTGGTGAAGTAGCTACCCATTTCCTATGAGAGGCCAATCTGTATAAAAGGGGCAGCTCTGTGTAAGAGCTGGGACTGGGTGTGGCCCTGAACACCCTTTGTTGCACATGTCTCTAATGTCTCTGCTCAGTTGGTTTCAGTGGATCAGGGCCTGAGGAATCAGCATAGCTCATAGTGCCAGATACAAGTTTAGAAAGGGACTTTTCAGTGCTTCTCTTTCTTTTGCCTGCGGATATATAATAAGCAGGAAGCTCCTGAGCCTGGCCTCACTGATCTGCAGTGTTGGAATCCTCCAAGTGGGGGTTGGGTACACTTACCTGAGAGGGAACCTGCACGGCTGCAAGGAATCTCAGATGTTCAGCTCCTGAATGCCCAGTTCCCAGCCTGTCACTCTTGCAGGAGCCTCAGGCCTGAAGCCCTTCCTCAGCACAGCCCGCTGTCTACCAGCCATGCTGAGTGGAGTCCCACAGTCCCTTTAACATGATGCGTTCTGTTCTTCCTGTGCAGCTGTAGTCAGTGGGATCAAACTGCGCTTTGACTCTGGTTTCTTTGTTGGCAGAGCTACTGAGTGCAGGGTGAGCACTGGGTCCCTGATGAGTTCTGCCTCATCCTCTTTCAAAAGAATCTCTACAGTATGTGGTCCCCGCACTACGTCTCCAAGCCCTGGGCTAGTTCTCCGTGTGCACCAGCTCCCCTAAAAGCAGTCAGGGCTTTCCGCAGCTTGCAGTGCCTTTGGACAGTTTGAGGAGACAAGAGTTTCTCTTTGGAGCGCTCCTGGTTAATGCTGCAGCTGTGGACGTGCTGCCCACTGTATGTGTGCAGCCTAAGTCTCCCAGGACTTGTATGTCCTTTCAAGTCTCTCCAGATCAGAGTTGGTGGATTCTCTGTGCGG
Source organism: Noctilio leporinus (assembly GCA_004026585.1). Taxonomy (NCBI): domain Eukaryota; kingdom Metazoa; phylum Chordata; class Mammalia; order Chiroptera; family Noctilionidae; genus Noctilio; species Noctilio leporinus. The sequence continues at coordinate 194,424 of PVIW01000411.1, read as the reverse complement.
CACCAGAACCCTGCCCTGGGAGGGGCAGGGGCCACTAAGTTGCGTTTTCTGTCTGATCTCGCCTTTGTGGCAGTTGCCTCACTCAGGGTGTTTCCCCCTCAACGTAGACATTTCTTACTGGATGCCGCAAAGCACCCTCAGCACTTGGCTTCAACTATTCACAGCACCTAAGATTCTGTTGATCAGTCAGGTCACTTGATGAAAAAAAATGTTATCCAAAAATGCTGTGCTGTGAGCACAAGCAAATGGGCTCAGCTTCCACCTACTTGGCCACCATCTTGAACCTTTTCTTTTGATATTTATAATATTAATATTCTTCAAGGGCTCTCAAGCTTTTCAGCATTGACAATTTTATGTGATTATATTTATCTGCTTAATCTCTTAAATATATAACTCTTGACCCTTAAAATTGTGATATTTATAAAAGAAAACCATCATGAATATATTTAAATGAATATTATATTTTTCTCAGCTCATCACTACAAAACGGCAGACATTACGTATCCTAAAACAAAAGCCAGTAAGAGAAAGGAAAGAGAAAGGTGAGAGATCTATGTTGTAAAACAAACAGGAAAAAAACTTCATTAGTTCATGTGCCCATGTAGATCCCAAAATAAGTGGGTACATTAATAAAAAAGCCAACACAATATAAAACAAACAATAATTTTAAGTGATGGAGAAAATAATCTATTAATCACTTTCTTTGAACCAGTGATTTAAACAAGCTTTGGGTAAGATATCCTTACCCTCAAAAAACTATAAGTTCTTGAGTGGGGACCATTTGACACAAACACATGACAATAATACATTGTGTAAGTACATGGGTAATAAGTATAATGGTGAGCACAAGAGTCCCTAGGAACAAAGGGTCTCTGTATAGGAATCTCCCGATTTTTAAGGAAAAAGATTTCTCATAAAAATTTTGTAGTCTGAGTTAGAAGTGAATAAAACAAAGAACATTTCAGAAAGAACAGACAGCCTCATGAAATATAGTCCAAACAGAGATTCATTTATGGATAAATAAGAAACAATTTAATATGACTGGAGCATAAAAGATAAACCATGTTGCCCTGAGTAATGAAACATGAGCCACATCAGACCATTCCTTGTATGTATAAAGAGTTATGTCCTTTTCATGGTATATGGGGAATTAATAGATACCAAATAATTAATTAAAAAGAGTGGTAAGGTCAGAAAGTTCTAAATAGAAGCTTTGTAAAACAAAAACAAAAACAAACAAAAAACCTAGTTATAAGTGGGGAGAGGGTCTTTTAGTAATGGAAGGTGAAGACTGAGGATCTCACTAGAGCAAGGTGGCCAGAGAAAAGCACTGATTCAAGAAATATCAATTTGGTATAGTTATTAGCATTTGATTGGACCTAGTGGATGGGAAATGAAGAAAAAGTAAAGAATAGCTTTCTGCTGTAAATCTTCAAGTATAAAAATAAAGTGAAGCAGGCCTCACTGAGTGATAAAGTGGAGTCATTCCAGACAAGGTCTCATGTACCATGTACAGCTCAAATGTTTGTTAAACGATGTTGTCACTGACTGAGGTAGAGAACATGGTCAAAGGACCAATTTACAGAAAGAGTTTTGTTAGTAATGATAAATTATTAATTATAACCTTTGAATTTTAAACTTGTGACTGAGGTTCTTATTTTACAATGGCTTGGAGAATCAGATATGCACAAAAATTAAAGGAAGAAACCAGAATCAGGTATTACAATTTTTGGAGTTATCAGCATGAAAACCTTGGTAAAAGCCGTGAAACAATTCACAGATAGTGAATACAAGGAGAAAAGAAATGAGAACTCTAATAATTAAAGTTTTTTGTGTACTGGTAAGGGTTTGAGACTTGTAAAAAAGCATTTGTATAAGTATATAAATTTACTATAAATTTTACTGATATAAAAGATGTGGAACACAGTTTTCAAATAATAATAATAAATATTTACCATTACTTACAGTTGATCAATTCCTATAGAATACTTTTGTTGATTTTTGCTGAACCCTTGTACCCATAGCTCATCCCTAACTGCTGTCTTTATCAGGCACTATCTTACAGGGACTGTTGACTGCAAAAGAGGCTAATCTGTTTCTGCCCTTCAGGTGGTCGAGATGGATGACTCAAAGCCCCCACTCTGCATCACATTATTTTTCAAAACCCACAAATGAAGTTACATTGTGTGGCTCAGAGCCCTAAGTCATACTGTTGCTATCTGGCTATTCAAAGCTCCCAGGTAAAGCCCCTATTAAGCATGACTTTCCAAAGACTTAATAATTACCTCTCAGAACCTAAAGACCAGCTCTCTCTCCTGAGCTGATATAAATTGCTCTCAGCACAGCATTGGTTAAGGTAAAAACAGGGAAAAAAAAGAACCAAGACAGGAACAGAGATATGAAACAATACAATTGAAGAGTGCATTTGCAGGCAAGAAATGAAGGGGAAATGAGATTTTTAGGAGAACAAAATGATTAATTTGTAAGTCTGGTCAAATAAGGTCTCAAACTGCCTTTTCTCTTGAGAAATAATACATTCTCCTGATCAAAGAAAAACAAACTGGAATAAGATAGGAATAAACTAGATATGAAGGTTTTTTGTTTGTTTGTTTTTATCTGGTTTTATTTATTTATTTATTTATTTATTTTATCTGGTTTTAAATGGGAAAACCTTAGCAACTTGATTAGGAACTATTTGCAGAAAGAAGCATTCTTGATTACTTACAAGGTAATCTAACATAACTTTGACAAATAAAATAATTAAAATAGTAATCGTAATTTTAGTATATGACCAGTATATATGTACCATATACAAGCAACTGAAGATAGTAACATTTAACTTCTTATGCAAAGGCATAATAAGAAATACACTATATAATTTGAGGAGCCAAGACAGTTGCCAATACCCACATTTGTGTCCTCTTAAGTGAAGTGAGAAATTCTATCAAACATTTGTTCTTCTGGTATGATTTTCTTTTTGAAGCACATTCTTGTTAGGAATAAACCAACTTTTATGATGTGGTCCTATAGAGGTAGAAATTAAAATAAAATAAGGTGCAAATGAAAGGAAGAGTGTCCCAGAAGTAAAAGGTAGAAAGGAGTACCAAAACTACACTTTTCTAAGCTTGCTGATAGAGTGCTGAGTCTCCATCTGCATATGTTTTGTGTAAATAAGAGTATTATTTCCATAACACATAAAACATATCATCATACACAAGACTCTCTATTTCTCCATTGCTTTTTATAAAAACCAAATAAGTTGCATGTCATATCCTTCATGTTTTGATCTTTCTTGCACTTTAGATAATATTTTTGACCAAAAATAAGATGTTAAATGCATTGGCTATTTAAAAATGCCATTTATATTATTTATTTACAGTGCTATAACTTAGAGGGTCACACAGAATAGGGTTAACAAGAGATTGAGCTTGGTAAATGACTTTCATTTGGGGTCTTCAATGCTCCACACTGAAGATATTAAGATTTGAACTATATCACTCAATATAACAATGTTCATGGAAGCATTTTGACAGATACATGGCAAGTATGTGAATACATTAATATAGGATAATATTTAGCTTTTCTTTTATATAGTAGTACATTATAGTTCCCTGCAATTCTTCCTTCTTGGAAGCACAGTTTTCCTTCACATGACCATTGTAGAATGTCTTCAGACATAAAATGAGCTAAAATCACACATGGCACAATTTGTACATTTGAATATATCCAGAGGTTATCTTTGTAACAACTTTGCAAACCATCTCTACCATGAATTGATATACACAAGGTGAGAATTGACTTTAAGCACTCTTGAAAGTAAGTACTCTGCTGTATATCCATTTGTAGTTTCAGCATTGTTTGACATATATTTAAACAATTGTCAATTAATATTTATTTACAAAAATGATATAATATATTATAATTAGGATTTGGGGTAACCATATATTTGCTGTGTTTCAAAACTGCATCATGGAATAGGGCATACTGATGAACAAAACTTCACTCCCTGCATTTAGTAGCTGTGTACCCTGATCTACCCATGCAGGCTTGCTGGGCCATTGTTTCCTCATCTTTAAAATAGGGATAATGCCTATTTTATAAAGCTCTAAAGATTTCAGAAGAAGTTGTACATAAACTGCTTAGCACAGCTCCTGACAAAGATAGCTCTCAATAAATATTAATTTTCTCCTTCCCCAGAAGCTGAATTATATGTCCACATTACAGGCGAGTAATTAATAGCTGGTGCTGCTAACATCTTTAAATGTTAGATACAAGATCATCTTACATTCTATAAATGCCAGAGAATAAAAACAAGATCTCTAAGGCAAATGTGCTTGAATAACTTGTGATAGCAATCTTACTACCAAAAAATAAATTATAATGATAATTTCCCTATGAAATTGGAAACCTTTTTGTAAGCATTCTTTTATCTTTAACTTCATAAATCATAATATGTAATGTGCTCTCAACTTGAAAATAAAGATGTTCTTTGGTAGATGTTGAGCTTCATAAATGCTACTTTAAATAAATTGGACTGCATTTTTTTCAGTGGGACTAACTACTTTTGTCTACATAAAAGAGAATTGTGAAAAACTGTATTATGAAATCTCTCTTGCGTTTGGTTCTTGAGGAACTTTCTGAACTCAGCTCATTTCTGATGATGTTAATAGTGTTTTACTTTCCTCTTTCTTTTTATAAATGTAGACCTGCATTGTGGTCTGAAGGCTTTTCCTGCCTACTCCCTTGAGCTTTATTTTCATTTCATAAGTAGTTGTCCAAAATAAATTTCTTGCACATCAAATCCCATTTTGGTCTTTACTTCTTTTAGGATTCCAAATGGCACAAAGGTCATTAGCCATCCTATGTGTTATTTCTGTTTATTTTATTTTTTGCATTTACCATGAGATAGTAAATGTATTTGTTTACATCTGTGCTCCCATTGAACTTGAAGGTCTATTACTGGTAAGTGAAAACGGCCTAACACACAATCTAACATACACTAGGTAATTAATTCATGTTTTCTGAATATAGTTTTACTAAATTTATATGCACTTAAATGATATATATGTCTCAGATTAGCCTTTTCATATTATATTATACTTATTAATGACCTTCTCTCTAATGACCTCTAAGCTGTAATTTATAGTAGCTTATTCTCATTATCTTCATATTTCTAATACATGCCACATAGTAGCAACTAAATGTGCTAAAAATTCTAATTTTACTTATTTTAAATGTTAGTAGTCCATATGAACTAATAGATACACAGCATACATTAATGATAAACAGTCATTATTTTATAATACTTTGATATGTTATGAGAAGTATGATATGAGAAGCAAGATGTTAGAACTACTAAAGTTTTATCTACTGACATTTTAGAAAAGATTTAATGAGAAGATAAAACTAATCATTGTTAATTGATTGCAAGAAGAATAAAAGTACAATGATGGTTCTTAAAATGTGACCTATGGTCACTGGATGCTCTAGAGAGCTGCTTTAGGTAAAGGAAATCATTTCTTTATTGATTCAATTTATTCATTATATGCATATTGAAAACCCTAAATGCCAACTACTATATTGGACATCATAGTATTTTTTATCATAGAAAATAATTGTTTATAATAAATTATATCTAAACATGTATTTTTATTAATGCTTCTTAAGTTATGTATTATTTTTCCACAGCTACGGATCTGTAGCTGTTCCTGTGGTGGCAGTTGTGGCATTCCTCTGTGGGAAAAGAATTGTCACACAATTGGACACCTCTTTCTTAGCAAAACAGAAAGTGGGCATATGTGTGACAAACACAGGAAAAAAATTATGTATTATTTATTGATAATTACTAATATTTATTGATACATAATTAAAACAATCTCATAGAAGTTAAAGCTAAATCACTTTACATATTAATCTTTATTCTCTTCTTATTCTCTATTTGTTTCTTTTTTCACATTGAAAAATAAAAATAAACTAACAAAAAGCAACAACAATAAATCAAAGAAAACACAAAAAGAATTATATCTCTTTTATATAAAAAGACAAAATATTATTTTTGATTCTTTCCAACAAATTATCACCTCATTGTTATCCTTATTAACACAATTGAACATTTCATCTTATTAGCTTCAAGTTCTCATATTTCTTTACTAATGAACAATGGATTGGGCTGTCATTATTCTACTGGTGATTTTTTCAAAGATCGAAAATAGCTATTAATATTAATATTCCAAAATGTGTTAAAAAATTCTTACTATGAGAATCGGTACGAAGAGGTGAACAATGATTGAAAGAAGAATACCACAAAAGAAACATTTTGATAATAAAATGGATTATGTTAAATAAACTATTAAATGATGAAATTAGAAAAGGTAACAATAGAAATTAAGCTCAAGCATGGAAAGTAAACCTCATCTAATTCTTATTAGGCATCCCTTTAAACAAATAAGTAGTGAAAAACACTTAAAAATAATGAAGGCACTAGATGTTAGCCAACCACAAACTTCACAACCTAGATTAAAAAGGTTCTCAGCTTTGCCTCTCTTGTCATTTTCATTAACCAAAGTTCAATACCTCTCCTTTGTGGAACATAATTCATTATCTTCCTAATCAGCCTTTTTGCTTCCAGATTTTTTGTCACCTAATACATTCTCAACCATATCATCTGAACAGACTTTCTAAATCTGATAGTTATTTCTCCTCTCAAAAGTGGTCAGTATGTTTTTCCTTTCCCTTGGGTGTAAAGGTGTCCAAATTCCTTAATACAGCAATCAAGGTGTTCCCCTCACCCTCCAAGGGTTTTCTAATTCATTTTCAACTTGCATTTTCATCTTGATTTCAGGTCATATTTCTCAATATTTTACACGCTGAGCTTGCTGTTCTGTCCTAATTCTCATTAATTCCTTCTCAACTTGGCTTAATGTATTTATCTGTCTGAATTACCCTTTATTCCCCGCTCTGATTGTTGAGTGATATGTCATTTATCTTTCAATAACAGCTAGAATTTAGTTCCTCAGTGAATATTATCTAAAATAAATACCAGCGAGAATCACAAGAATCACTGCACTCTCGTAATTCAAGTATTGGTGAACATTCCTACCACCTGCAGGGAATGGCGCAATCCCAGGATGAATAGTTTGGTTGGAATCCCTTTTCCCAAATCAGTGCCTGAGGTAGAATAAGAATGGGAAAGGCCTTTGTCTCTTGACAACATCTGTGGTTTTCAACATTTAAGCATAAGATTAAATAAATGCATAGCTCTGGCTTTGTGTAACTCAAGCTGAAGGGTGGGTTAAGGAAATGGGTAGACCCACCAGAGAGGTCGGGTCATTCTGTGGGGCAGGCTAAAATATAAATGATGTCTTCAGGGCTGGATGTGGTGTAGGACTGGGCACAGCAGGGTTGCATTAGATTCTGGAAGGTTTTGAACAATTCCGTTTTTTTATTTGTACAAAGAAATTGATGCAAACATACCATGAAGTGCTTGCAGAAGTAGGAAAAAATTGGAAATGATAGAAACACAAATGCTGTGATTTACATACCTGGAAAAGGGATCAGCTTTGAGAATCTTGGATTCAATTAATTCTTAGAAAGGAATCAGAAACAATTTTAGTCAGGAGTGAGGTTTAAATAAAAAGGATGTCTTGATATAAGCAAATGAAAGTTACTTGCTTATACCAAGCTTTTTATACCAGGCTTTTTACAAAATCAGCCAGGATCTAGTCAGAACAAAATAAATGTTTTAAGTGCATCTGCCCTGTATTCTCAGGGCTTCATGTCCCCTATTTCTCCTGGGATTTCTGAAGGGAACCATGACCAAGTTTGATGACTCACACAGAATAAAAACAAAGAAAGAATTCCATATATTTGGGATAAGAGCTTCCTTCCTTTGTTATTATTTTATTATTGTTATTTTGTTTAAAACATTTTTATTCTCACCTGAGGACATGCTTATTGACCTCAGAGGGAAAGGAAGAGAGAGGGAAAGGAAGGAAACATTGAGAAACATTGATGTGGAAGAGAAACATTGCTCAGTTGCCTCTCATAAGTGCCCTGACCAACCTGCAACCTAGGCGATGTGCCCTGTCTGGGAATCAAACCCTCAACCTTTTGGTTTATGGAATAATGCTCCAACCAACTAAGCTGCACCAGCCAGGGCAACATCTATCATTTGGGAGAAAAGAGTAACTTTAGAAAAGTTTAATCTTCTCATTTTACAGATGTAGAAGTTTTGCTAGCTAGGAACATGTGTTCCCTAGACAGCAAATATCAGAGTTGGGTGTTGAACTCATGACTCTTGTTCTCCTTCCATTGCATAAGTACATCAAATATTAATTATAATATAATAAGGAGTTGAAAAGCTATGGTCTGTGGGCCAAATCTGGCTTGCTGACTGATTCAGTAATATTTCTTAGAGTACCATGTACGGGTGCTCCCATGTAACAATGGGCACAGGCCACATGGTCCTCAGAACCTAAAATATTTACTATATGACTCTTTACAGAAAAAGTTTGCCAACCTTTGATCTAAAACATCAGTCCTCTTGTGATGACTTTACACATTTTCCTTATTTCTCTTCGACTACATTTTCCCTGTAACTACCCACTCTCCATCTGTATCCATATTCTCCTATAAAATCTGCACATGGAAAGGACACAGAGAACTTTATACTGTAGCAAATATTGTGGGCTGTATCTGTTATTATTTGCTTTTTAAGTTTTCCTAAAGGAGATTATTTTTAATGCCTTTCTAAGAATTCATTATGAAAACACGCCCTTGCTGGTGGCTCAATGGATAGGCACCAGCCTGCTAACTAACCCACACAAGTCACTGGTTTGATTCCCAGTCAGGGCATGTAACCAGGTTGCAAGCCAGGTCTCCAGCCAGGTCCATGGCTGGAGGCAGGTGAAAGGCAACCATACATTAATGTTTCTCTCCTTTTCTTCCTCCCTTCCTGCCCTTCTCTCTAAAAATAATGAATAAAATCTTTAAAAAAAGAAGGAAAGAAAACACAATATGCATTCTCAGTAAAACAATGTATAAATACTGTAGGTGACTGGTATTTTGGGGTCTACTGCAGAACCTGGCTTCAAAGGTTTTATGAAGGGTCTGCAAGTAAAGCAGACATCTTCAAGATTAGAAAATTTCATATTGACTTTGTTATCAGATTACCTTTTTGTGATTACAATTTATAACCACTATGCACATCTTTGTGATGGGAATTTGATTTGAGCCATCTTGTGAAGTTATTTTCACCATCTGAGTTAACAATACTGGTACATTGATTAACAAACCAAAGTGAAGCTGTCACTAGGATAAAAACCAAATTAATACATGAATCGATGCTCTGAAAAAGCAGAACAACACTCAGAGTCAAGTGGTTATCTTTGATCCAGAAAAGAAATTATGACTGAAATGAATGATAGTTATTAGATAGCAAGAAACATGGGAATGAAGAAGATAGTTTTTTACATTGTAGAGATAAAGGTGACGATGGTAGATAAGGGGGAAAAAAAAAAAATGGAAAAAACTAACCAGAACGATCTAGTTAGGAGACACTAACCAAATAGGAGACGCTGCAAAAGATCACAGTCATTGAAACTCAAACCCTGATGACAGTGGACAGGAAGAAAACAGAGAATTCAACAGTAGCCTCACAAGTGTGCAAGAAGCCCTTGATGTTCAGTCCTGCTTTACAAGGTTTAGCTGTTATTGAGGATAATATTGATCTCCTGCTGGACTCCCTTGGAATTTATTGGGGATAAGAAGTAGAAGAACAACATCAAGGTTTATCTGCACCTGCCAAAAATTATTCCTGAGTCTCAATCGTGACCATGATTTAACTGGCTCACTTGTATTTCCTCCAATATTTCCTGACTAGTGCTCCAGCAGAACAAGGCTAAGAGACCCTTCACAGGAATATGGTCAAGAAGAGCCAGGACATTTTTTCAGCCAGCAAAGGGCCAGTGATAACAATGCATTTTATCATGCATATCCAAATCCCTGGAGCTGGGAATCTAAGCAGATTCTGCCAAGTGACAACTATCTGAGCTCAGACTCAGACAAGCAGGAAGACCTCCTGATCAGAATCACATCAATCCTTTTTCAGTCACCACTTACTGGAGAAAAAGACTTACCTTTGGATGGCAACTGTACACTACAAGAAACAGATGATGTATTACAGAATTGTACATTTGAAACCTATATAATCTTATTTACCAGTGTCACCCTAATAAATTTAATTAAAAATTTAAAAGATTACAGTCATGTTTAAACCATGTATGGGAAAATAATATGGAAGGAAGTGTGCTAAAATATTATTAATGATCATATTAAGGTAACTGATTTTTTCCCTCTATTTAAAAATTTTCTAAGAAAAGCATCATGTTGAAGAGGCCCTGGTGATTCTGATGACCAACCAGGTGCTGGAATCATTGACTATAGAATTTAAATAAATAAAAGAATCCAGGTTTTAGAGCTCTTGCATAATTAACAACTTACCTATTATTCCAAGAAACTGCTTTTTATATTTTTTCTTACTTTAAAATTAAAACACTATTCGGATTCACTGGGAAGTAAGCTCTTATTTAGACCCCATGTCCTGAAACCTGGAGTGAGTCCCAGAATATCTCTACATTAACCTTCTTCTTTTCTACTCACACATTGGGAACCAACACACCTTGACTGCTTCATCCTTTCTGAAAGCGTTCTTTATTCTTTTGCTCCTCAATAAAAGCTACAGGTGTCTAATCCCTCCTTATTCATTCCCTGATATGATTAGTCAAAGCTTCCAGCCCTTGTTAGTGCTATTGATACAAACTCACAAAAAGATCTTTGATAGATAATTATCTTGTGGGTTTGTCTTTCTGCTTAGTTCCAATATCAGTGCAATGAATATAATTTTAAAATTAGATGTGTTTACTAGTTTCAGCCATTTTGAACAACTTAGTCTACATAGAACTTAGAATGAAGAAGTTCAGTGTAAAATAAAAAGGCAGAAACAAGACATAGAATAATACAGACAGTAATATTTTCTGAATGTCTAAGAAACAACTGCACATTTGCTTTAAGAACAACTGTTAAATGGCCAATAGGAAATGTATTTTATGTCTGATTAATAATACACAATGTAAAAAAATAACAGTTTTAAGCTCTTAGAAATGTATTATAATATGAATCGGTAACTGCTCCTACCTGTTATTTATCAGAGAAATGATTCCCCTATTGACTAGATTTAATTTATGAGCTCTTTTGGAACTGATGTTTTTGTGGCTACTGCAACATGTGATGTAGCAAATTTTGAGTTCCATAAAATGGCATCAACCAACCAGAGTATACAGACACCACTGATCATATTTTAGGTAACCTGGAACATTTGGCTTTCATTTTTTCTGTACTTGTTTTATGCAAAGGAAAAAATTCAAAGACACTTAAAAAGGTTCCTTCAGATCTAATACCTACTGACTTCCAAAAAGAAAATCTCAGATAAATCACAATGTATGTTCTTCTAAAGAGGCTGAAGTTCAAACATACAGCTAAAACTTACAGGGATCTCTAGCCTTCCCTGGCCCAGAGACTTGGGCATGCAGTCCTGCAGGGAACTCTGTGTTCCTGGGACTCCTGACGTTTCAACTTTCGGGAATATTCAAAGGTCCCATGCAGATAGTAATTTTCTTAGTTTTCTTATGTAGAAAGGAAAGGTGAAGAATGGAGTAATATATAAGATGTTTAATATTTATTTTTTCTGTCTTTTTACAGGTTGAATGAATTCTTATTTAAAAATAAAAAAAATAAAATAATGGTACTCTTCAAATTGATTTTGTAGGAATATTGAAAACTCAGAAATACAGGATAAAAATAATTGAATAAAAACGAGATTAAACTACTTAATCTTCATTCAATGAAAGACAAATGAAACCAATTTATTGGCAATAAATTAAAAGGAGAAAGAAAAAAATGCATTCTGTTTCACATTCTCTTATTAGTGAAAGTTAATACTAACATTTGTCAATTAATGTTAACTAGTTTACATATCTTGAAAGAATTTATTTTATTCCAAATTTTACAATACCATGTACTATTTTCTGCAAATATAAGTTCATTTAAATTTCCAGTTATTATTTTAAAATATTATTTAAGGGAACATTGTTACAATTAAATATGAAGAAACCTGTTTAGTCTTCAACTTCTAGCCTCAGTTATCACTGAATAGGTTCCTGTAATATGAGAAATAATGGCCTAATGTTGCAATAAAGCCTTAAGCAGTTTTCTTCAACTCTGCTTTTTACTGGCTTGGTGACATAAGTCATTTACTCTCTCTACATGTAGATTGGAAATTTACCCCGTATTCTAAATTTACAACAATCTTGGAGCATTAATTAGGTAATGAATCTCAAGGCTCTAAACTCAGTGAAGAAAAACACAAATGCAATGAATTATTTGTCAATGAAAGAATACAAGGAAAAATTCTTTTCCTACTAATCAAACTTATCCTACCAAGTGTGACTGCTTGTAAGTAAATTAAGACTTTTTAGGATAGAGTTTCTAGTCTCACATATCCTAGGGCAGGAAGCAAGAGGAGCAGACATAGTTCTCAGACAACTTAAATATATTTCTTCTGTTAAGAAAATGGGACCACTTCAGAGGCATAAAGAAAAACATTTTATAGTCATTAAAACACAGACACTGAATTTGATAAGGCCTAAATGAAAGCTATCATTCAATACATTAAAAATAGTAATTCAAATGAAGGTTTCTTACATTCTTTTCCCACTCTTGTTTTTTCAGAACAAAGACCACAGCATGGTGAAGAATTAAAAACTACATAATGGACAACTGTTCTGTGTGGTAGCAGGTACAGAATATAATCCCCAGAGTTCACGATGCATGGTGAATCCCTATGAGTGTACACAAGAAGGTAGGCGTAAAAGAGTTGTTAAAATAGAATTGACTTGGAGATATGATTATCTGAGGTTGTCTCCTTAAGAACTTTGGTCCTCAAATCAAAAAGAGTTTGTTTGTTTGTTTTTTTTTCAGTGAAAGTTCTGCATTGTAACTAAGTTTTTTCTAGTTGAAAGATAAAACAATTATACTTTACATCCAAGTTAAATCTCAACAAGGGTTATTTTCTTGATTAATAGGAAATAAAAGCAGCTTTAACTTTGGACTAGGTATGAAATCTTTCTAATCTGAGGATGATGATGTTTGATAAGTCTATCACTACATCATTGGACTGGTACCCCACTGAGACTTGGTTGAATTAGACACTCTTCAAGCATGAAAACAGGTTTGAGACAAGATTTATGAATTCTTTCTATGAAACCAATACGCCAACCTTAGCAATCTTGATAGTCTGTGAAAATGGTTAATACATTAAAAAGCAGATTTCTTAAGGCTCAATTCTGTCTAATTTTACCTTCAAATAGATCACCTGGTTTTTGGGAGCTTCAGCTATCATTTGTCAGCCTTCTTTCATCAACAGGATTGATGGCATCGTGGTTAACCCCACTTCCTTTTTCACTCTGTGTTTTTGGGTTGTAGCAATTATCTTGGTCTTTTAGTTATAAGTTCCAATCAAATGAACCCATTTCTTTTGAGGAAACCCACAGCCTTTTTATAGATCAGTAATTAATTTTAGTTTTAGAACATATTAGATGTATTCACAGAAAGCAGATGAACCATAGTCATCAAGACAAAAAACAAACAAAAAAAAGAACATACAAATTACAAATATTTTAATAAGTTATGTTATTTACCAACTACTAACTTCTACTTGAATTATATAGTTTGTATTATTATATAGTTTATTATAGCTGTATACTTTATGCAATTAATATTAAGTTGTAAATTGTCTTACAATATGTGCAATTTCTTATTACATTAACATTTGTTCAGCAACTAAATCTAATTTTTAAGTTTTCAAAAAGTGACCAATGAAACAGGATTTTAACTAGTTTTAGACCATATATATTTAATAGGGATCAGCTAATATTCTTCTTATATTTTTCCCAAGTTTAATGTGTCAAACTACTGCAGAAAATAATGGAAAATAAGACAGGTTTATTGTAAATACTGATTGTAAATAAGAGATAATATTTTTAGGTCATTATTGAATTCATCACAAAAGTATCTGTTATTTTCTGGTATTTTTAGTCTCTTTTAACAAGGGTAAAAATCTTTTTAAAGCCAGGAATTGTTACTTTGAAAAATCCACCACAAGGTGGCAGCCAAGAAAAGTTTTTAAAATTTAATCATGGAATGTAATTTATGAGGTGCAAATTCCAAATCAGGTTCATTGGAAGAGGTACCACACGTCTGCCATGTCAGTGACCAAACTAGTACATAGAAGCCGATGTACACTCCAATTAAAAATTGTAATTATTCATACAGGGAAGGCAGCAGGCTATAAATTGAATGCTCTAGAATTGAGCCAGGTATATTAGATGGACATGCTGGCTCTAATAGTGTAGAGCTTAGCAATCATGTTAACTCTTTATGTGAAGATATTTTCATTTCTTCATACTCACACAGCAGTGATTTTGTATATAAGAATGAAAAATAGCTAAGTATTTCAGCTTCAGACTCCTCCAGGTGTCTGAAGCAGTAATAAAAATAAGCAGTAGTAAAAAGGAGCATTCAGTTTAAAGCAATTCAATTCAGTATACTTCACCTAAGCTCTACTCTCAGACATCAATCAGGTAGGGGCATTGTGCAGGACACACTGAGGTGTACATAGATAAACAAACCACAAGTTCTTGTCCATGTTGCAACAAACTAACAAACAAAATCATAGGATGTAAGGGAAGAAAATTTCCTGGAATTTCTCTGCTAATAAAACTAGAAATGTACACTGTCTAGTAAATACATAGAAATATCCAAATTTATTAAACTAACTAAAAGTCATCTTTGTTATTTATGTTTTATAACAACATCTAATTAGTATGGTAATAATTTGCTAAAAAGTCCCTAAGATTGACGTAGAGTGTATAATGTTCATCATAGGTCTATCATTCACTGAAAACATAGCAGTATATGTTTCTTATATTTTCCCAAGAGATAACATCCTGCAGTTATAAAATAATTGTATATAAATATTGTATATAAACATTGACATAATATCAATTTTTAATACAATAATTTAATTACCATAACATCTTTAGCACTAGCAAAATGGTGTTCAGCAAATATTAGTTCACTTACTGACAACTAACAGTTCAGTATTTGCTATGTTCCCAGCATATTGATCACATTTAATCATCTATTATCTTTACTCAAGTAATGAGAAAACTGGGAGTAAAAATGTTTATTTGGTTTTTTTGATGTTATTTACTTTTCAAGAAACAGGCACAAGATCCCAATGTAGGTCCACTTGACTCTAGAGTCTACAGTCCTAACTATCACATGAAGATGCTCTTTCATGACTGGGTCAATTCTCTTTACAGAGATGTTATGATTCACTTTTTCTTTCATCTAAAATAAACTATTCTTGAGCCAAGTCAAACTCTTTTAACTTTAACATGACAGTTCATGTTATAAAAAATTTTCTGCCTCACAATTTTTGCTTAGAAAGTAAATTGATCCATAAGTGAACTTTAACCTCTGGTCCTGAAAATGTCAGTGAGCAATGGTTTATTTGAAAATAAAGATTGTGTCCTCCCTTCACTTTTGAGGATGTCATTGTTCCAAGTGTCCTGTAAAGAGCAGATGCCTGGTCACTGTTGGTTTGAATATCTATGTGTACTCAAGAGGGACTTAGGAATGTGATAGTGATAGGGTAGTTAGTAAATAGCTTTGTGGGTTTATGTTTCTCGTTTCATAGGCAATTTATGTTACCATTTTCTCAGGAATAATTAAAAATATATGCACTTAAAATTCTAATTTGTAAAATGAATGAAAAATTAAGAAACAACTGTAAAATTTTTATAGCATATTACCAACTAAAAACTTCTCTGAATAATTACTTGTATTATGAATGTTAGGGAAAAGAAAGTGTAGTAAATGTATGCTCAACATTTATGCAAACAGTGTCTGCTGTATTTGATCAATTTCTTTTTATATGTAATCACTTGATCCTTTTGTCATCTCTTTTTTCTCTTAAATGCAATTTATTAAAATACCTTCTAATTGGTATTATTTTGAAATCAGTTTTTATACACTACAGACCTTCCTAGATGTGGTCCATTGAGTTATCTTTAGAAATTCTCAACCAATGGCAATTTTGTCACACAGGAGACATTTGGCAATGTCTGCAGACATTTTTATTGTCATTGTAGGGAAGGGAATTGCTCCTGACATCTAGAAATAGAGGCTAGAAATGCCGCTAAACATGTATAATGTACCAGACAGCCCCTTACAGCAAAGAATGTCAATAGTGCTGAAGCTGAAAGGTGAAAGCTGCTGTTTTTCACTCTTATATTCAAAGTTAAATATGTGTATATATATTTTCATTGTTTGTTTGTTTTTCTGGGGAGTCTATGGCTTTCCTCATACATTTAATTGGTATTCATTGAATATCTTTGTGTAACACTAAGTTATAAACTTTGAACTAAAGAGCTAACAGAAACTTATAAAAATGATACAATTAAGCAAGATATTGATGATAGAGGAAACCGCAGGTGTAGAGGAGGTATACTAAAACTGTATGCTTTCTGTTCAATCTCTCTGTATAATAGAAACAATTCTAAAATAGTCTATTTTTTTTTAATGGGGTAGTGTTTACAATTATAACAATGAGATAAGCAAGGACTAAACAGGAGGTGATACCTAAGCATTGCAGCAGGCACCAAACGGAAAAGGAGTTATTGCCAGGCAAAGGAAAAAGCCCATGTTTCACTATATGAATAATTCATTTGAAAGTGAACATTCTCTGGAGTCTTTTCACTGGCATAATTAATAGATACTTTAAGTGAGGGGCTTCCTGGCACTCACATACCCTGCCTTTCTTTCTAACTTCTGCAGCTAGATTGATTTCATGTTCCTTTTCCTATGCACATTTGTGGTGCTTGTATTACCTTACTTCCATATATGGCTTTTTAAAATATAACTTCTGTCTCATATCTTTTTCATTTTCCTTATTATAGTAAGATGTCTTTTTATTTCTTCTTTACATTCTTCCACCTCCCAACTCCATTTATAATATTGGTTTGAAATAGTGTAATTCTAGGGGTAAACGGAGGAGAATTTCACAGAACCTAAAAAAAAAAAAAAAAAAAAAAAACCCTCACTCTTCTCTCCCCCTTAAAAAGTTAAGGAAGGCTTAAGGAAGTTGGAATCAATCTTCATATGATCTTTTTATTCTATACTACCCAAGACAGGCTTGGGGTGAGATATTTAAATCTGTTGACACAAGCTTCTAAGCCATGCTTTGATGTGCTTGCATATTCTCTCTCTCTCTCTCTCTCTCTCTCTCTCTCTCTCTCTCTCTCTCGCTCTCTGTATCTGGAATTAGCCTTTTCTATTACTGGATCAAAACACTTGATTTTAGGTGAGGGCTTTCAGATAAAAAGCATGCAAAGCTTCTATTTGTTCCAGTTAATTCAACCTTTTGTGTAGGGAAAAGTAGTCATATTTCAACCTCACTCTGTAGGAGTTGAACTCTGGAGTTCAGAGAGATATCCCAGATAGTGATACAAGCCATCTTTTCTTCACATTGCCTCCTTCAGAAATTGTTGGAGAAATATTGGTAAAATAAAAACTCCTCCTAACCTAGAAAGCCTCTCCTCAAAACTAGAAAAATAAAAGGAACGATATATTATTGAATAAGCATTAAAGCAAAATGTGATGCACATCATAGGCAATCCACCAAAAAGGTTGCAAAAACAAACAAAAAAATCTCACCTCTTCTATTACCAAGCAAATACAACCCATTACATATGTATATATATCTCCTCAAAGTAAGAAATAACTAGTCCTCAAGTAAGGGAATTGACATATTATCATATATACTTTATTCTAAATTTACTTGTTAATTAGAGTGGCCACTTATGTTTGTTAATTGTCTCTTTAAAAAATTCCCAAATCAGCCCTGGCTGTTAGTGCAGTGGATAAAGCACTGGCCTGTGAACCCAAAGGTTGATGGTTCGATTCCCAGCCAAGGTACACATAACCAGGTTGCAAGCTAGGTCTCCAGCCAGGTCTGTAGCTGGAGGCAGATGAAAGGCAACCATACATTGATGTCTCTCTCCCTCTCTGCCTCTCTCTTTTCTCCTCTCTCTAAAAATAATAAATAAAATATTTTTTAAAAGTTCCTATATCTTAATAATCAAAGGCAGGTTTTCAAGATGAAGTCAGGCACCTGATGAGTTAGGCCTTTATTAGAATATTATGTAAAACAAATACCGTAAAGTTTCAAGATACAAAATTAATGTATAAAAATCCACTGCTTTCTTATATACAACAATGAAATTCAGAAAAAGAGATGAAAAAAATTCCTTTTGCAATTGCAACAAAAATAATAAAATATTAAAATGAAAGAACTTAACAAAGTAGGTGAAGAACTTATATACTGAAAATTGCAAAGCATTGAAAAAAACAATGAAGTGGAAAGATATCCCATTTTTATGGTCTAGAAGAATCAACATAGTTAAAATGGCCATGTTACATTAAGTAATACCCAGATTTAATGCAATCCCTATTAAAATCCCATTTTTAAATAAATAGAGCAAAAAGTCATCAGAGTTGTATGGAACCATAAAAGACATCCAAGTAACCAAAAACTATGAGAAAAAGAAAAAAGGTTAAGGGATTACACTACCTGATTCAAATTATACTACAGAGCCACAATAATCAAAACAGCATAATATTGGCAGAAAAAAAAAAGACACACAGACTAATGGAACAGAATTGAGAGACCCATTATAAAACCACATGTATATGGGTAATTTTTGACAAGAAAAGCCAAAAACACACACTTGAGAAAAGAAGGCCTCTTTACTAAATGGTGCTTGGAAAATTGGAACACCACATTCAAAAGAAGAAAACTAGTTTACAGTTGCCCCCATATAAAAAATAATTAATTCAAAATGGGTCAAAGACCTAAATAAAGATCTGAAATAATAAATTGCATAGAAAAATATAGGTACTAAACTTATGAACCTTGAACATAGAGAATACTTTATGAATTTGACTCCAAAGTCAAGGTAAATAAACATAAATATAAACGAATGGAACTGTATCAAATTAAAAAAAAAAAAAGATCCCACACAGCACAAGAAACCAATGACAAAACAAAAAGGCAAGCAACTGAATGGGAGATGGTATTCACAGACAACAGTTCTGACAAGGGGTTAATATCCAAAATACATAAAGAATTCATACAACAAACAAACAAACAATCCAATTTAAAATGTGGACCTGAATAGATACCTCTTCCAAAAAGACAAATGACCAACAGGTATATAAAGAGTTGTTCAACTTCACTAGCTATTAAGAAAAGGCAAATCAAAACTATAATGAGATACCACCTCACTTTGTTAAAATGGCTGTTGTTAACAAGACAAGTAATACCAGTGTTGAAAAATTTGTGAAGAAAAAGGAACTGATGATGGAAATGTAAACTGGTGTAACCACTTTGGAAAGCAGTATGGAGGTTCCTCAAAAAATGAAGAATAGGGCCCTGGCTGGTGGCACAGTGGATAAGGTGCCAGCCTATGAACCCAAAGGTCACTGGTTTGATTCCCAGCCAGGGCACATAACCAGGTTGCAAGCCAAGTCTCCAGCCAGCTCCCTAGTTGGAGGAAGGTGAAAGGCAACCATACATTGATGTCTCTCACCCTTCCCTTCTCTCTAAAAATAATAACTAAAATCTTAAAAATATAAAAATAAAAATAAATTAAATTAACAATAGAGTTACCATATGACCAGCTATGCCTCTTCTGGGTATCTACCCAAAAAACATAAGAACACTTATTGGCAAAGTTTTCTGCACCCCTAATTTAATTGCAGCATTATTCATGGTGAATAAGACATGGAGATAACCCAAGTGTCCTTTTAAAGAGGATGGACAAAGAAGGTATTGTACCTATATACTAATACCACTCAGCTATAAGAAAAAATGAAATACTGCCATTTGCAGCAACATGGACGGACCCTGGGAATATTATGCTAAGCAAAATAAGTTGGTTAGAAAAGGCTAAGAGCTATATGACTTAACTCCTATGCAAGATATAAAATTGAAACTCATCAACACAGACAACAGTATGGTGGCGGCCATAGGGCAGTGGCTGATGTGATAAAGAATGAAGGGGGTAAAATATATGGTAATGGAAGATTATTTGAGTTTGGTTGGTGGTTTAAAAATAACAAAAAAAAAATATTACATAAACTTAGTTGATAAAGCAGCAGCAGGATTTGGGAGGGTTGACTTGAATCTTGAAAGAAGTTCTACTGTGGGTAAAAGACTATCAAACAGCCTCACATGTTGCAAAGTAATCAATTGTGAGAGAGCCAGTTGAAACAGCAAACTTCGCTCTAGTCTTATTTTAAGAATTTGGCACAGCAACCTAGTTTTTTGCAGCCACCATCCCAGCCAGTCAGGGGTCTCAACATCAAGGCAAGATCCTCCACCAATAAAAAGACAAGGACTCACTAAAGACTCAGATGACAATGAGCCCTTTTTAGCACTATTTTAAAATTCAAGCATTTACCTTGTTTTCTGGACATAATATTATTGCATACTTAATAGAGTCCAGTGTTAAGATAACGATTATATGCACTGGGAAACCAAAGAAAAAATTCACTCACTTTACTGTATTATTCATTTTATTACAGTGGTGCGGAACCGAGCCTGCAATCTGCAAGGTATGCCTGTACTTTTTCAAATTTCTGACAACAGTGGCCTTATGAGACTATGAACTATTGCAATTTTCAGGAGAAGAAAAGGCATTATTTTTCCTATAATAAGAGATATTTAGGCTATTTTTTATTTCAGATTCCAATGCAACTTTCAAGAATCTACTATAAATCACATGATTCTGTAGTTAGAAATAAAGACCTAATGAATATGATAAATGGGTACATGAATGCCTTATGTTTACATTTCCAATGAGCTACCTATATCACAATGCATGGTATATTTAAAGTACTTCAGCCAAATAGAGGAACCAAATATCTCAACAAAGAAATCTCAATGGGTTGTAAAAACTCATGTCAATTAGCATGACATGTGAAGTTGTAATTCTTGGATTCTATGTGATAAATGTACACAGGTATCTGCACAGTACAATTTTAAGAAGTCGATGACTTAGTATTTAAAACCTATCAGAAGACCCTATGTCTAAACATTCCTTTCAGCAAGAAAATGTGGATAAAAGAGTTTACTCCATATTAATACAATTTAAATACTTGGGTGATGGGGGGAGACTATATGAGTATATTTTCTTAGAAATTTGTGATTCAAATTTAGATGTATATTTGAGAATATGTTTATTTGCCTAACAGTTAGAATTTCTGCACATTTCATAGCTTCTTTTTAGATTGATAAAAATGAATGTGTGTTTTCCATAAGGTTTCAACATACAGATTAATGGGCACCCTTCTTTTAAAAAGTTCATTGTATAAAGTATAACCTGGGCATTCATTATGCAGTACCAAGTTTATTGTAACTTTTGGCATTAATTTGAATTTTAAAATGAAGTCAAACCTAACAGTTTTAAAATTACACTTCTATAGTGATGTATAAGAATTCCTCATTACACCCCAGTTCCTGATATGTGATAATTTTAATAATTGGTCCCCGCTTTACACTGCTCCTTACATCATTTGTCATGGGATTTTGTATTTCCTTCTAGGAAATGGAGCAGAGTATATTTTCTACTGCTTGACTTTAGGTTCAGGTATGTGTTTTATACTGGCCAATATAAGAAACAGAAGTAGGAAGTGCTGTGTGTATTTCTACTGACACCCTTGCATTTCTGTTGACAACATAAGAGGAGATTCCTCTGGTAGTTGCTGTTTCCTCAGATTGAGCTCAGAATAAAGACACAAAGGAGGCATGAAAGCAAATCTCAGCAAGAAATAGAGTCATGCTCACATCTTCAAAGTGATCCTTTACTGGAAGCAAAGCCATCCCCCAGCCAAATATAACCAAGACCAGCTTAACACCCAAGAATGAACTAATTAAATGCTCAGTGTTGTATGCCCCTGAAATTGTGTGGTCATTTTTATGCATTATTACTCCTCCATGTACAGATGAATGTGTTTCATGAGCTGCAATTACATATGGCCATCTATCCCAGACTGGAGCTATGTCATTTGATTTGTATCTCATAAAATTTGCTGTAGTGCATAAAACTGACAATGTCTCTTTCTTCAAGCAACATTATATAGGATGATATGGATATTAATAGATAGAAAGTCTTTTGCCTAATCACTGTCAAGGGAGACTTGTACACAACTTGCAAGTGAGCGATGACTTTGTAGTTGAAGACGTGAAGCAATTGTAAATGATATCAGCTCTTACTTGAAAGAGAAATTATGGTAGCACCACAAGATAAATTCAGCACAATATTTTTCTGTTAAATATAGTGTAAACAGTGTTTAGAATGGCTCAAAAACATGATTTGTGTGTGCATGTGTGTACATTTTTGAGAGAGAGGGAAGATGAAAAAGTAGAAAATAGCTTTTTTAATCCCCAAGATCAAACTTAAATTTTTGACTTTTCATACCACTTTCAGTGCCAAAATCTGTGTTATTCAGTGTTCTCCAGAGAAATAAAACTAATAAAATACAAAAATATAATATAGAAAATCCCTGAGAATTTAAAAACTCTATATTTACTTAAAATATGAAGCCCTGGCTGGTAGCACAGTGGTTAAGGTGCCGGCCTGCAAACCCAAAGGTCGCAGGTTCGATTCCCCAGCCAGGGCACATAACCAGGTTGCAAACCAGGTCTCCAGTCAGGTCTGTGGCTGGGGGCAGGTGAAACGCAACTATACATTGATGACTCTCTCCCTCTCTGCCTCTCTCCCTTCCCCTCTTTCTAAAAAATAATGAAATAAAATCTTAAAAAAAAAATATATATGTGCATTCTTCAATAAACAATTGTTTTATTAGAAAACTAAACATAGATGAATTAAGGCATGCAAATTGAAGACTCATAGTAAACATTTAATTAATTTTAATAAAGTATTATTAATTATGCCAAATATAAATGATATAGGGTATGTAATATTGTTTATATACTTCTGAGCTGTATTAAATTTTTTGTACGATGCGTATGAGGATTAATTTGTTTTATGCTCTAGAATAGTATGTTTTTATACATTAGGAATTACATAGTTTTAATAGAGTTAGCTATGGGAGTGAAGAGGCTGTGTCTTTCAAAGTGCATTTAATTAGTAATAAAGAAAAATGCCTATGAGATTACATGAACAAAAAATTTCAATATTGAAAAGATATCGAAGTATACCTAGGTTGCTTTCATATCTTGGCTATTATAAACCTAGGTGTCCACTGATAAATGAATGGATAAAGAAGATGTAATTTTCTGCTTGTGTGTGCGTTATGAAACAATAAAAAAGAATAAAATGTCACCATTTGTAACAAAAATAAATTAATCTAGAGGGTATTATGCTAAGTGAAATAAGTCAGGCAGAGAAATTCAAATACCATATGGTTTCATATATATGTGGAATGTAAAAACAAAACAAAACAAACTAAAACAAAACCAGACTTATAGAAACAGAAACCAACATGTGACAGGGTTGATCACTCCCTTTGATCCAATGATCCCACTGTTGGGATTATAACCCAAAAATTCTGAAACACCAGTTCAAGAGAACCTATGCAACCCAGAGTTCATAGGAGCATTATTTACAATATCCAAGTGCTGAAAACAGCCTAAGTGCCCATCAGTGGATGATTGGATCAAAAAACTTTGGTACATTTACACAATGGAATGCTACAGACCAGAAAGAAAGAAGGAACTCCTATATTTTGCAACAGCATTGGTGGAACTAGAGAGTATTAAGTGGGGTAAGAGAGAGCAATGGGGGGAAAATTGGGACAACTATAATTAAACAACAATAAAATAAAATAAGTTTTTTAAAAAGGTTTTATTTATTATTTTTAGAGAGAGGGGAAAAAAGAGAGGCATAGAGGGGGAGAAACATCAATGTATGGTTGCCTTTCATTTGCCTCCAGCTAAGGACCTGGCTGGAGACCTGGCTTGCAACCTGGTTATGTGCCCCAGCTGGGAATTGAACCAGTGACCTTTGTGTTCTCAGGCCCACATCAATCCACTGAGCCAACAGCCAGGGCAGTTTTAGAAAAGTGAAAGATTTATACTTATCTAATTTTCTGTTTTCTATGAAAATGTTTGCAATTTTGCCAAGGACAGCTGGATATATCTTGGGAAGTTATTGGTGGATATCTGATATCCTAGAATATACCTGGGCTGTTTTTCTAGTTCAATCAGGAAAGAGGAAAGCATAATATCTATAGTTCTGATGTTCTTACATAATGGATTTTTTAGTTTATATTTTTAATTGTCCTTTGTGACCTAACTCTCAGGTCCTAGATAATAGCTAGAAAAATACATGAACTTGAAGAAAGTTTTAAACATTAACTGTTTGGGTAAGCAAAATCTGCAATTATTTTAATTGTATCTTTTGACATTTAAATTATCTACTTAAGCCCTGGATGGTAGCACAGTGGATAAAGGCTCCTGGCCCATAACCCAAAGGTCGCAGGTTCGATTCCCCAGCCCGGGCCCATAATCAGGTTGCATACCAGGTCTCCAGTCAGGTCTGTGGCTGGAGGCAGGTGAAACGTAACCATACATTGATGTTTCTCTCCCTCTCTGCCTCTCTCCCTTCCCCTCTTTCTAAAATTAATGAAATAAAATCTTTTAAAAAAAATCTATTTAAAATATTAAGTTCAGAAACAAGACATTATTTAAATGAAAAGTTTTTAGAAATTTGTTAGGGATATTCCAAATCTTTATTGTTGGCTTTATCTATGATACTTTATTATCTCCCAAAAACAAGAACTTTGGTCTGAGGCTGTCATGATTAAGCCAGTTCAAAGACTGAAATTTAGAGAACCCCAAACTTAAAAAAGTTTATATTTTTTTCTGGGAAAAAAAGACATTCTGAAAAAAGAAGATTTGAAAGGGGGAAAAGTGAAGAAAAATAGTGGGAGTATATGCTACCCCAGAGGCTAAGAGAGGGAAATATTTTTAAGAGGACTGATTAACTCTATCAAATGTCGGTGTCATAAGGTGGCAGATAATTACTGGGCCTTATACTTGTCAATGTAGAGTTCATTGGTGATAGAATGAAATTTGGATAAAATAGTGGAGAGAAAAAATCTATTTTGAATAGATTTAGAAGAAAAATGAGGCAGTGGTAATATAGAGCAAAGGTAAATTATTTTAGATGCTTTGTAAAAAAGGTGAATGGGGAAAGGTCATACTTGGAGGGGGAATGCATCAAAAAATGTATTTGCTATAAGAGATGTTACAGTATATACATATATACAATATGAAACCTTTTTGAAATCCATGAGAAAAGTTTGGGTGAAGCAGATGGAGGAGTTGGAAAGAATGTGAGTGAAGTTGTTGGGGAGGTGAGAGAGTGTCTATTCAATGCATTCACATATAGTTCTTTTGATTTGTTTTCTCCTAAAAGCAGAGCACAAGTCAAAAACTTGGTTGTAAATAGTATGTTTAGAGGTGTTTCCTGTAAGCAAAATTTGGTCAAGAGTAACAATGGACTTTGGAAAAAGACAAAGTAATAAAGTTTGCATTATTAAGGATAAGCTCTCTGAGAATATAAAATTCATTCAGAATTTTCCATTTGTAAATTTTCCTCCACTTTAATTCAGGGATTTTCATATTCCATTCTTTGAGGGTTATTCCCAGGGGCACTGCTGCTGCTGATGATGGTGAGAATGATATTTTTATGCACATATTTGAACACAGCTAGGGAACCCATAACTAATGAATTCACTTAACACTGATGTAAAATAAATTTTCTACCCTGGCTAGTGTGGCTTAATGGATTGAATGCCAGCCTGCAAATTGAAAGATTGCTGGTTCAATTCCCATTCAGGGCACAGGTCTGGGTTGTGCGGCAGGTCCCTCTGGTTGGGGGTGTACAAGAGACAGCTGAGCAATGCTTCTCTTGAACATCAATGCTTCTCTTTTTGCCTCTCTTCCTTCCTTTCTAAAACTAAATAAAATAAAATAAAATTGCCTTACAAAGTTCTAAATAATTGCTATGAAGTTAACAATTCCAACTTCTCTCACAGAACACTGAGCAGGACACAAGGAGAGGCATTTTTGTTTGGAGGGAGGTGACCACAGGTGCTCACTAAGAGAAACTTTTACTTTTGTGCACCTCTGTTGAAAATGACTTGGGGATAGGCTAGTTTGTCTCTGCATACACTTTACAAGAAAGAGAAAAACCTATGTATTTCTATATCTAAAAAAAAGCTATTTCAAATTGTTAGCATAAGAAGTATATTTATGACCTTGTGTGTGGGTTGTCTTTAATAATGCCTATTATCTTTAGTAGATGCACATGGATTTTGACTCATTCTGAATTAGAACGATTAGTCATAGCATCTCACAATATGTCTGTGGATTTTCCTTTGTCCTCATTTTTACTGAAGTACAAGGCTAAGTGACTTGCCAATGAACATCAAACATTTTGGTGAAGAAGCAAAGAATATACCTGTAAGATCCTGACTCCAAGTTATTTATGTCACTGTAGTTATTAACTATCTTTTGCTTAGTCATTTATTGGTAAATTTACAATAAATATAATGAAATGTGATACTTCAATGCTTTAAATAAAAACTATACTTTATACCCATAGCAGGATTAAAGTAGAATAATTCTATGAGGCATACAATATGCAGTGGTTTGTAGACTAAAGTTCTATTTTAACCAAATGAACCATTCATTGAATTTTCTAGTGTCTTAGTTTCCACTTCCATGAAATTCATGCAATAGTTTTTTTTAGGTCCCTTTAGGATGACAGCCAATTCAGCTTCCTTAACGTAGAATCAGGATAAGAGCTTTCCCTTAGTTCTGGAAAAATGCATGCCTGTCGATAAATATATGCCTACAGAAATATCACATCCTCTCTGAAAATTAAATATCATGAGGGCTTCTCTGTATTTTGTTCCCTAATATGTAGTGCTTAGCACATAAATAGTTCTTCTAAAAATTAATTTATTAGGAAAAAAATAACTAGGAAGCTTAGGAATCTGCCCCATGGAATATTAGTACTACATTGGCTTAATACCCATAATAAAAATGCAAGACAAATAATAAAGTTATCAAATGATGGTAAACATTCTTCATCATCCATCCTCCATTTCAAGTCCTAGCCCTTAGAAGATATGTTGTTTGACTTCTTGTTTTAGTTCCTATGAATGTCACAATTCTAATTGAAATGCATTCACCTCCATTTTTGATGTCATCAATCCCTGTGCTTGGAAAGATCAGAAAGTTGGTTCACCTTTACTAGGTTGCACATCTATATACTTTCTGAAGGTTTGTTTCTTATGAGACTAAATTTTAATTTTTTTCTAGTGTTTACCTCTAGTTATATTTACATCTCTATTGCATTTTAAATATATTTTTAAATTTAAATGAATTTTTCTTATTTAAATAGATTTTCCTTATCTTTCGCTTTTTAAGCAAATTTAAATAGATTTTTCCTTATCTTTGCTTAGTAAGATGAGGAATTTAGCACCCTGGTGCTGCTCTTTGCTAGTTAACTACATCCAGACTTTTCTATGTTATGTCATTCATTTTACAATATGAGGGCATGTTGGTTCTCTGTGGTGACTTTTCCATTTTTACACCTAGAAACATTTCTTTTTCTTATTGTAATAAGAATCTAGTTAGAGTTTGCAAATGGAAGCAGCTAATGAGAAGAGAAAAAATACGATTTACGTTTCTGCTTCTGGTGTTCAACATGGTATATATGTATTTCCAAACTTTTACCTTAACTGACCTCATGATTTTATATTTAAAGTTCATTTTTCTATTTGACAGCATAGGTTTCTATCTCAATTTTTATTTATTGTGATAAGTTTCCTCCTCTAATTATAATAATTAGTCATATTAAACATCATTATTGATACGACTGAGATTAAATCTCTCACCTTTCTATTTGATTTACTTTTTGTCCTATATGTATTTTTTGCTCCTCTTTTATTTGGATGAATTAACAATTTTGGGGGGAATATCATTTGGAATGCACTGCTTAATTTCTAGATATTTAGGGTATTATTAGGTATTATTTTCAACTTTCATTTTGTGATCAAATAACTTATTTTGAACAAGTTCAATTTGTTTTTCTTGAACATTTGAAGACAATTCTTTCAACTGTTAATGGATGACATGTTCTCTAAATATCTCTCTATAGAATACTTCCCTCTGTGTGCGTGTGTGTTTGTGTGTGTGCCTGGGCACATGTGTGCATGCCCTATTAGGTCTAGTTTTCTTTTTAATGTCCTTTGAGTCTTCCATAGTTTCACTGGCTTTTGCCCACTTGTTCAGTCTAATAACAAAATAAGAATGTTGAAAGTTCAAATGATTGCCCCTTCTTTTCTTCTAATATTCCATGTATAGGTAGGCTGTACCACTTGATACTGCTATAGTGATCACTAAGGCCCTGTTAATTTTTATCCAGTCTTTTTTCCAGTATGGTTCATTGCAGATATTTTCTATTTTTATACCTTTATATATAGTGAGTTTCCATCCCATATTATCTAATATGTTTTTCAGCCCATTCAGTTAATTTTCACTTCAGATATTATAATTTTTATGTATAGAAAGTCCAATTAGTCTTTTTACACTTTCCAATTTTTTCCTCAATATGTTCATATTTTTCTTTAAATAATTTTATGTAGTGATAAGTATTTTAATGTCCTTGTCTATCAGTTCTATTATTCCTGTTCTTTCTTGGTCTGTTTTTATTGATAATTTTTTTTCCTTGTCACAGTTTTCTGCTTCTTGCCATATATAACTAGCGTTCTTTTAAGTTGTATGATAACATCATGACTTTGTGTCTCAACTCTGTTTTCTCCTTTTAAAGAATTTTGGGCCCTGGCCTGAGAACCCAAAGGTCACTGGTTCAATTCCCAGCCAGGGGACATAACCAGGTTGTAAGCCAGGTCCTCAGCCAGGTCTGTGGCTTGAGGCAGGTAAAAGGTGATGTTTCTTTCCCTCTCTGCCTCTCTCCCTACTCCTCTCTCTCAAAAATAATAAATAAAATCTTAAAAAAACAAACAAACAAACAAAAAAAAAAAAACAAGAACCTATTTTTAAAAAAAAAAGAATTTTGGGCTTTGGACTTGTAGGAAGATAAATTAGAAGAGATTGTATCTGCCATGTTTGAGACTTAATTTTAACATTCATTTTGTGGTGTTAGTTTAGTTCCACTACTAAGGTATAATCTTTTTACAGTCTCTATTTGACGACCCTAGTGGTCAATAGGGATTCCTGGCTCCAGTGGATTGGAATTTGAGGGCTTCCTTGCCAGGGACTCTGGTTTAGGTCACAGCCCTCTGGTTGCTCAATTGTGTGGAGTCTCATCCCATGCATGTGCAGCTTAATAGCTGTGATTGTTAACTTTATATGTCAACTTGGTTAAGGGTACTATCTAGTTATTTAATCAAGCACTAATTTAAATTTTTCTGTGAAAGCTAATATCCACAATCAGTTGAACTTATGTAAAAGAAATTACAGTTGATAATGTGGTGGGCCTCATCCAATATTTGGAGGCCTGATGAGCAAAAGCTGATCTTTACTGAAGTAGACATTTCTTCCTACCTCAAGACAGAGCTCTCAACTTCTGCTTGAGTTTCCAGCCTGTCAGCCTGCCCTACAGTTGTCAGACTTGCCAGCTTCCCAGATGATGTGAACCAGTTCCCTAATTTCTTAAATTCCCTCTAAGCCTAATTGTATAATTCCCATTTATTCTTTTTACCACTTTTCTAAGCTAATGATATTCAGAATTTTTCCTCCTTTGTTCACATACTGCTACTCCTTTTATTATTTTTTTTTATTGATTCATTTCAGGTCTAGTATAACTAAAGAATTACTCTTTTCACAGCATTAAATTTTTGTATTATTTTTTCCATTTCAGTAAATATATGACAGATAGAAGACTTAGTTTCCTTTCTTATGTAATAATGATTGAGTTGCATATAATGGACAAATAGAAAATGTTTTATATAAAATCCTAATGGAGAAAGTTTTCCTTGTTTAAAAACACAATATCTTCCATTTTTATGTCTACTTGATGTTATTTCTCAACTCTCAATTTAGGTTTCCCTGGTGGGAGTCATCATCACTTGCTATTGGCAAGCAAAAGATTGCAACCAAGTCATTTACTTTCTCCCATTTCCTTTATCCTATATTTGTAAGTTACCGCTATAATGATATGGTTATCAAGTTATTTTGTTTGTATTCTCCAATGCTATGTTTTCTCTCTCTGAAGTATTTTCCTGTTAGAATCCCACATTAAATGGTTTTTCTTTTTCCTTTTTTTTTTTTGGCATGTTTGTTACCAATATATATTCACTCTTAGCAACTGGATTTTGACTAATATTTATACATTTTGAAAAAGTGTGATTATTGTATTGCTCTGATTTGTGTGACCTTAATAACTTTGGTAATTATGTTAATATTACACAACATGAATAAATTAATCCATGCAATTAGATATCATCATTACCTAATGCGTTGTGTACTTTTAGTACTGTGGTTATCTTATAAAAAATAAATTAGTTTAGAACACTCAAATAACATTACTCTAGAAATATTTATTTTTGTTCATCAGCACCATGACCAGTGAAAAATAGTGAGTATTCAATAAGTATTTGTAATCAATGAAATCATTTAAAACATTTTTAATAGTATGTTGTGATTTTATATCATCATATGAAGTAATAAGTATTTTATAGCTAAAATTGTATCATTCACATGTTTTTTTTCTCTATCAAACACATTGCACTTAGCTGATATTCTCTTTAATATAAAATCTGAAATCAGGTCTCTCTAAAACTCTGTCAACATTAAATGTAGGTCTTTTACATAGATTGCCTAAAATAAATACCTTATTCTTATAGATGAGTTCATTTTAATTAGTCATTGTCTGAGTATTGAGGTGATCACTAGCATATTTCATTTTCAATACCGGATCTATATTATCCATCAAGTAAAAAGCTAGGAAGCTGTGAAAATCAATGTTATCATCTTTTCAAAATATATAGAATATCCACTTTTGGCTAATTTAAAATACAATAGAGGCCCTGCCTGGTGGCATAGTGGATAAAGCACCGGCCTGTGAACCCAAAGTTTGCTGGTTCGATTCCCAGCCAGGGCACAATAACCAGGTTGCAAGCCAAGTCTCCAGCTGGGTCCATAGCTGGAGGCAGGTGAAAGGCAACCATACATTGTCGTCTCTTTCTCTCTCTAACTCTATTCCTTCCTGTTTCTCTAAAAAGAATAAAATCTTAAAAAAAAAAAAGAGAGATTTAAAATACAATAGACACCTCTATAAAATGTAGTATTCTCTGCTATTTCCTACTTATAATTTTTATCATAAATTTCAATGTTTTTGGTTTAAACCTTGCAACCACAGTACTATTTTTATAATATTTCAAATTATTTGGCAAAGAAATAATTCAGTTTGATATTATTTATGATATTATATGAAAATATTTATTCTATACACAATCAAAATTAAGTTTTGTTATTGATGCCAATTTTATAAGCATTTTCCATCAACAGCAACAGTAAATTCTTCCCATATTCCTTTTCTGTTTCCCAAAGATGATTAAAGAAAAAGATAGAGAAGGAAGTTTAGTCTGAAAAGATAAAATATCTTTTACAAAGTTACATTAGTTGAAGTTTTAAGAAAAATTTTCATATTGTAGTCCTGAACATTAAATACACAGAAACATGGAACTACCATCAGCCCTTGATATGCTATAATTGTTCCATACCTGTTGTCTCATCTTACTTCCATAGTCTCTCATAAATTATATTTACTCATATTAATAAAAATACAGGCACCCTGTGGATTTCAAGCTGGTATTAACTTTTACCTGACTACTTAGATACCTAGTCCTTATCTCCTTTTACACACTTACATTCTCTGATGTTATTTCTATAGATATGAATATTGCTCTTTTTTTTTAGGAGCTTGATAATAAAGTACCACAGTTTATCACATGTCTAAATTTTCTAATATTACTTATGGGGAAATTGTACCTCTTAAAGATATTACCTTCCCTTATTTTGAGGCAAGGTATATTTGTTCTGGTTAAATAATAATTTTCTACCTGTTATATCATTTGGAATGAAAACATGGCAGGCATAAGAAATGACTCACCCTGTCTCTGCTACTATTATGTTTTTGTGAATTTAAATATGCATTTAAACATCCTGGCTTCTTTCTTTGACAAAATCAATTGGTGGACTAGATTGTCACCAGGTTTTCAATATTAAATGTCAAAAATCTAGTTTTCTATTTTGCATATTTAATTAGGTTGAAATTGTATATAAGCAATTTTGGTCAGAGGAGAAAGAATTCCCCCAGGATAAATAGGTTATGACTGACAGAGTGCTAAAATGGAACCCAGTGCTATAAACTACATAGACTGAGTCATTGTCATACAAACCACCTGTGATTAACTTCATCTCTACCCTGAGTTTGCTCATCATTTACACCCTGTGAAAGACATTTCTCAAGATAATGGCTTTTTAGTTCTTTGTGAATGTTATTTGGTAGTTTATTCCTCATTTCATCAGCTTATTCTCTTACTGTAGTCCCACCCCTGAAACTCAATTTTTTATACTGACTTACTCTGGAATCCTAAACATTATGCTAGCCCAGCACCACTTTCAATCTTTTTATTTTCCATCTCAGCTATTACTAAAGCAATTGTTCTCCTTATATCTTGTTTGTATCTTATTGTCTTGTTGAGAACTTTCTTCTCCATGCTATAGATCAAAATTATCCAATGAAACCCCAAAACTGGAAGAATGTAATGTTGGTTTTCATCATGTCTGCACTCAGCTTGCTGAGCCTTGATGAATAAGCATCACAATATCAAACAGAATGATAGAACTAAGTATTCATAATCATGAACATCAGTGAGACTTTTGACCACCTGTTCAAACAATTAGTTACATTTTTTCAGCTTTGTGAAACTTCCTATTTCTTTTATTATACTCTGTTTTCAGTTACTCTTAAAGAGAAGAGTGAAGATCAGTAAAGAATCATCCCAAATTGTCACTATCAATCTACACAACACCTTTTTAGCCTTTCATCCTTTTCTATTCTTTCCTTTTTGTCACAATGCTGAAGTTGTCACAACTCCTTTTTAAAATCAATGTTTATATATATATATATATATTCTAAAAAATTTGTATTCACTATTTTCAGAGAGAAGGGCAGGGAGAAAGGAAGAAAAACATTAATGTATGGTTGTCTTTCACCTGCCTTCAGCTAGGGGTGTGGCTGGAGACCTGGCTGGAGACCTGGTTATGTGCCCTGACTGGGAATCAAACCAGAGACCTTTGGGTTTGCAGGCTGGCCTCTATCCACTGAGCCATTAGCCAGGGCCTAAAACCAGTGTTTAAATTGTCCTTTAGCTATTTCATTCCTTTTTTTTTTTTTTTTTGTTATCCAGTATCTTCACCTTTTTCTGTTCATATGTATTTACACATATAAAAATACTTTAATAGGAACAAAAGGGTCCTTTCTTAAAAACATATCCAACTTCAGCTTCAATCCTATTTGCTGCCTTTTACAATATTTCTAAAAATATTTCTAATTTCATCATCTCTCACGCGTGTGTCTACAAGCCAACTGAAACAACCTTGGCAAATGGCATCAATTACTTCCAGGTCACTTTAATCAATGGCCACTTTTTGCTTAACCTCTCAACACCCTTCTGAATGCATGACATTTTCATTAAACACCATCTCCTCTTCAAATTTTATCTCACTTTCTCCAAGTATTGTTTTTTTTACTTTAAAATTTTTTTCCAGTGGTCTATATCCTCTTTAAATACTGGATTTCCTCATGCCTTTTTCTTCCACTCTGTTTTTCAAATCCTCACCCAGGGATCTGTTTTTATCGATTTTATAAAGAGATGAAGGGGAGAGAGAAACATCAATGTGACAGAAACATTGATTGGATACCTCCCATATGTGTTCTGACCAAGGATCAAACCCCCAATCTAGGTCTGTGCCCTGACAGGGGAATCAAACTTGCAAACTTTTGGTGTACAGAATGGTGCTTCAACCAACCATTCCGCCTGGTCAGGGCTCAATTCTATTTTCAATTTATTCTTCCCCTTGTGTATCAGTGTGGCTTGCTAAAAGCCTACAGTTACATATTTATAATGCATTTTTTGAGCATCAAACATATCTATCATCTACCTATCTGTCATCTATCTCCATCTATCATTTATATCTATCTATCATCTATCAATCTATAATCTATCTATCATCTATATTTCTATCTATAATCTATCCCACAATCTAAACCCCAAAGCAAAATATCTATCAATCGGACCTACTGCCCATTTCCCTAAAGTTCCTCTATGTGTCAACTTCTAGATAACGCTCTTGTTCTCTCTAACCTCTTAATCACTCCTTGACATAAAAAGAAGTTATCTGATTGATTTTTGAAAAAAGAAAAGAAAAGCAGGGGAGGCAGTTTCTCTTATACTGTCCACCTAAGAGTTGCACCGCAAGAAGCAACAACCTTTCTTTTTTTTTCACCATCTGCTGTGCAGCCTCAAAGCAGCAACCATGCGGGAATGCATCCCCATCCATGTTGGCCAGGCTGGTGTCCAGATTGGCAATGGCTAGCTCTAATGCTTGGCACATGCAACCAGATGGCCAGATGCCAAGTGATAAGACCACTGAAGGGGGAGATGACTCCTTCAGCACATTTGACTGGTATCCCTTATCACTTCTTGCATCCAATACCGCTCCAATGTTTCTTTAAATACAGTTATTTGTGTCACCACATCACGTAAAATATTTCAATATTCATAATATTCTGTAGAAAAAAAGTCCAAACTTCTTCATCTGGCCAAAATTGATAGGATTCTTATACTCGCCTACCTCACTGGCTA
Source organism: Noctilio leporinus (assembly GCA_004026585.1). Classification (NCBI taxonomy): domain Eukaryota; kingdom Metazoa; phylum Chordata; class Mammalia; order Chiroptera; family Noctilionidae; genus Noctilio; species Noctilio leporinus. Next base: position 159,306 of record PVIW01000411.1, on the reverse strand, counting down.
CCTACCAGATTGTTTTTTGAGTATCGGTGGCAGAATTTTTAAAATTATTTAATATGTTATGTATTTTAACCAACTCAAGATTTTTTTCTAGATAGTATCCATTATCCTTTCATATTTCATTTCTCAGGTTAGCAGCCCATTCCTGTGGAAGTTCTCGATTGATCACCAAAATAGATTAGGTAAACCTATTGTGTGCTTTATTGTGTTCTTCATTTTGCATAGAGCAAAATGGCAATTGTATTCTTTTTTAGTGCCTCATTGGAGTCATCAACATATTGAGATGCTCAGTAGGCATTTGCTTAATATATGAGTTACTAAAAAGGAAGTATGACTTTCATAAAAATGCAAAACAAAATAAAACAACAACAAAAAATGATGGCATGAGGAAGGCCAGGAAGGAGAGCATGAGAATGGGGATAATTATTTCACATTTGGTAGAATATACCTAAGAGAACAATTGTGAATATCCATGGGTTTCAAAAATAAAATTTAATATTGTGATATGGATAAAGAGGGGATTATATACAAGTTCAAGGACCAATAATAACCTCATAGGGTGATCTGATCATAAATTCCTAACTGGGCAGGTCATGGTAGGTGGTGAGGCCTCAGGACTATAACAGGTTTATCTTTGCATTAATCACATCCTGTCCATTGTATTTGTACACACCAGTGAAATTGCAGAGGTAATCTATTCTTCCAGTTCTCTTACAACCATATCACCCTCAAGTGAGCATATAATCTTGTTGATTATCTAATAACCTAATCACAGAGATTTCCTCACCTTTCTGATTAACTTTCTCCTATACTCATAATCTTCCTCACCTTCCCATCTTAATTCCCAGTGTATAATAGAACTGCAAAAACTAATTCTCCAGAGTGTTTGAGATCTTTTTTCCCATCATGTCATTAGTTTGGCTCAAATAAACACCTTAAAAAAATTCTCTATAAGTTTTGACATTGTTACTTTGATAGCTATTACTAAAGTACTTCAATGATGTAAAACCATACTAAAGTTAGGAAATTAAATATTATAATAATATACTAGTATTACATAATAAAATCATGATCTGAGGTACTATCTTTGACTCAATGGAATAACATGTATTCTATAAAAAGGTAACTGTAGTTAAGTATGAAAAATAACCTGAGCTCTAAGGAAAAACAAAGAACAAGTTAATACACTGCCTTTTGTATTTACTTTAAAAACATTATCAGTGTAAATAACAATTTCTGCCTTAACATGTATTGTCTATGTATAAAAAGTATTTTCTACATCATTTTTGTAAAAGACAACCAGTTAAATGTCTTATATTTCACTTGGTTAATTCATTCAAGCAGAATATTTCAACACAGAACAGATTAAAGTAGAACATTTTGGCTATCTTCCCTACTTCATTTTACATTTATTTGTCTTTATTTGCATGTTCCTAATGCTATATTTTTAATGAATAATCATTCTTCTTCCTCCTCCTTCTCCAACTACTACTATTGTAACTGGATGAAGGTCTAGTTGCCTGCCTCAATGAAAACCAAACTCATGAGATGGGTGAGAAGATGAGGGATTCTCTTCTCAAAGTTTGTCTTTTTATGTCAGTGCAGGCAGAGATTTTTAGATGGAAAGAGAGGGAAGGCAGAACAAAGAGACCAAGGGGAGGGAGTTGAAAGTTGTCTCTGTCCAGATTAGCAGTCCAGTCTGATAAGGACCTCAAAATTGGACAAGTGATAGTCTGGTGTACATCATACTCATTTTATGGTTGAAGATGAGTGAAACTCTAAGAGCTGGGATGACTGAAAGTAGGAGTCTATATCTTTTTTTAAAGATTTTATTCATTATTTTCAGAGAGGAGGGCAGGGAAGAAGGAAGAAAGGGAGAGAAACATCAATGTATGGTTGTCTTTCACCTGCATCCAGCTGGGGACCTGGCTTACAACCTAGTTTACAACCTGGTTATGTGCCTTGGCTGGAAATTGAACCAGTGACCTTTGGGTTCACAGGCTGGAGCCAATCCACTGAGCCACACCCGCCAGGGCTCATTCCCCCTTTTTAACAAGAAGGAATAATAATATCAAATCCACCTGGCACCCTGCTTTATCTTCAAGTCACATTTTTGCAAATTACTACATAAATTTAAGCAATATTAATTATTTTATTTGCACTAGTGCTTTTCTCTTATAATGGAGAGTAATTAGGGCTGGGCTAAATACCTGATTGAGATATAACTTGCAACCTTGTGGTTATTCATGACCCAGTCAATCACAATTTCAACCTGTGTTAAATGGAAATAAAAATTACTAACCTTAAATGTTAAGGTGTTCTAGGTTTTCATAAGGTGGCATATGTATGGTATGATGCCTATATTAATTTTTGAATAAATGTGAGTTTTCCAATGCCTTTCTTCACTGCTCTAGATAGAATTCAATGATCCAAAGCATGAATTTTGTCTCCCTTTTTATATTTTTTAGTTTTTGCAATCCCATCTATCCCTTGGGCCTTAGACCCAGGGTTCTTTTAGCCAAGTTACAGTTTTCTTTTCCAACTTTGACAAACTGAGACTGAACTAATTTTTTTTTTTCATGGTTCTTACCACTTCATTCTTCCTGATTACACAGCTCTGCTTCATCAATTCTCTTTTGAAACACTATTCAACCCTGACAGCTTGCCCACTTGTTAAAAGCTCTGCATTGCTCTCTTGTTTGTGTGCATGTATGCCAATTTAAAAGAGATGTTTAGTTTTTAGGATACGAAGTTGATGTTATTTTTGATGTATGCATAGTACTGACAAAGTGCAATTATGTCACTCCCCTCCCTTTACAAAACTGAAATATTTAGAGCAGTCCCCAAGTGGCATATTCTGCAACTGCCACTGGCCTAGCTTGTCTACTCATTTAGGTCTTTCAAAAGTGGCGAGATGTTTCAGTTTATTCTGCACTCATTGCAGCAGTGGTCCCAGAGGATCAACCTTGCATGCAGGGTGCACCTCTTCCTGGGAGGGCGCGCAGACTCTTTGCATGCTCTTCCCACCCCTGCAAAACTGTCACAGTCTTGCTGTAGAGCTTCCCCAGCTCCCTCTCCTGATGAAAATATTTTCTGTTTAGGAATATCATTTAACATCTATTCAATGAATGATTTTGGTGCAATTATTAAAAACTTTCTGCCACTCTTTTTGCTGATCAAAACTTGAAGTTTTTTTATATTGCTTTGCGCATTCTGTTGTGAAGGGTTTGAGGCTAGCGACAGTTTGCTCTCTAACTTGCATTCTCTTCTAGCCATGCATTTCAACCTTTTCCATCTCACACATAAAGTTATCATTAAATTTTGCTGATCACAAAAAATAGGTATAATTTTGATTCTTTCACACCAGACAACTATTGTTTTGTTGGCTGTTTTCTCTTTTTATTTGGCAATCTAAAGCTAAAGAGGTCAGTGGCCCTAACTGACTAGTCAGGGGTTTCATGTTTTAAAAATTCTTGTGGCCTACTGGTTGAAAATCACTGTCTTATGGAACTGAAGTGAGATGTTGATTTCACCTGGTTCAGATTTGTTTTCCTTGTTGTGAGGATGGAAGTGATGACTTCCAAGCTTCATACATGCCAGACAGAACAGGTTGTTCCATTTTATTGGTAAATAACATTTGTTGCAATGGATGTACTTTAGGTTGTTTAACTGTTCACCTGTTGAAGGGCAGCTGGGCTGCATAGGTTTTTGTGTTAAAAGTTTTCATTTCTCTGGGATAAATGACCAGAAGTGCAATTTTTGGGTCTTATGGTAGTTTCATGTTTATTATTAACACAACAACAACAGGCCCTGGCTGGTGGCACAGTGGATAAGGCACCAGCCTACAAACCCAAAAGTCACTGGTTCTATTCCCACCCAGGGCACATTACCTGAAGCAGGTCTTCATCCAGGTCTGTAGCCGGAGGCAGGTGAAAGGAAACTGTACATTGATGTCTCTCTCCATCTCTGCCTATCTCCCTTCCCCCCTCTCTAAAAATAATAAATACAATCTTAAAAAAAAAAAAAAACTGAAAAGCAATAGAAAATTGCAAACACTTTTCAAGAACAGCTGTACATTTTTGTACTTTATTTTTAATTATTATTAATTTGTTGATCTTGTATTACAATTATTTCATTTTTTTCTCCATTGCTTACCCCTGCCCTACCCACCCCATCCCCTTACCCAAAGTCAACCCTCCCCCCTTATTTTCCATGTCTATGGGTCCTTCACACTAGCTCCTTGACTAAGCACTTCCCTTTGTTGGGAAGCCTTTAAAGGTATTTTTATTGTTAACACTATTACAGATGTCCCCATTTCCATCCCCTTTGCCAATCTCTTCTTCCACCTCTGACCCCTTTCCCCATCATCACACTGTTGTCTGTGGTTTATACATGTATGATCTTTGGTTAATCCTTTCACCTTCTTTCATTCAGTCCTTATTCCACCTACCCCTCTGATAACTGTTAGTCTGTTCTATGCAGCCATACCTCTGTTTCTGTCTGTTCATTAATTTATTTTGTTCAGTGGATCCCACATATAAGTAAGATCATAGCTGTGCCATTTTAAGTTCTCAGAAGCAAAGTGTGAATGGTGGATGGAGCTTCTCCACATCTTCACCCAGATTTTGTCATTTTCCTATCTTTTTCGTCTTTCTACTATGTGTTTAGTAATACCACAGTGTAGTTTTGCTTGGCATTTTCATAAAATATTAACATCTTTTTATGTGTTTATTTGCCACCTATATATATCTTCTTCAAATAAATGTTTCCTCGGGTCTTTAGCCCATTTAGTAAGTGCATTGTTCAGCTTTTTTACTGTTCTTCTCACTAAGATTTCTGCATATGTTCTATATATTAGTTCCTTGTCAGATGTGCTTGCAAGTCTCCCAGTATAGCTTGCTTTTTTCATCCTCTCGATAAGATCTTTGCAGAGCAAAAACCTTTAATTTTGAGGAGCTCCTATTTATCAATTTTCCTATAGTGGAATATGTTTTTGGTGTCAGATTGAAGAAAACTTTGCTCAGCCCTAGATCCCATAAATGATCTATTTCTGTGTTCTCTACTCTGATCCATTGAAATGTATCTATGCTTATGTCATATTACATTGTCTCAATTATTATATATATATAAATATATTTTTATATATTATATATAATAAGTCTTACTTTCAGGCAGTTATACCTTTTCATTTATTTTATTTTATTTTTTTATTCACTATTTTCAGAGAGAAGGACAGGGAGATAGGCAGAGAGGGAGAGAAGCATCGATGTATGGTTGCCTTTCACCTGCTTCCAGCTACAGACCTGGCTGGAGACCTGGCTTGCAACCTATATATGTGCCCTGATTGGAATCAAACCAGCAACCTTTGGGTTCATACGCCAGCACCAATCCACTGAGCCATATCAGCCAGGCTTATCATTTATTACTATTATTTTTTGGTCAAGATTAGTTATAATGTTTTTAAGGCACAAAAATAATATATGCGTGTGCACTAGTGAAATATTTCAAACAATAGCAGATTCATATGTTTCTTAGGAATCTAATTTGGTAAGTTTTAAAGAAAAATATCACTTTTAATGACAGAAGAGGAGATATATTGGTTCCTCAGACATACATCCTACCTGATGGGCTTAAGACTAATGCTTCTAGATGTACATGATGGCTCAAAGGTCCATTGTTTTACAAATTTTAACTGAAAAAGGCTGGAAGCAACATTTGGCCCTGGGTGAACTCCTCAGACTGTAGTGATAGATTTTGACAGGGCCATCTTGCTTTGTTTCCATCAAACCAACTCAAGATGGCCAGAAGCCTAATCTTTTGTGTGGTATGACCAGGGAGGAGCTTGGCACAATTTTGAAAAAGCGGCACTTTGTGCTGCTATTCACAGATACTTAGAGAGAATTAACCTTATTCCGCACATGCTTAGTTTCCCTGGTGTCAGAAAGGCTTGTGGTAAATTCATATTGTCCACACAAATTTGTAGATAAAGTGGTTAAGCAGAAATGTCCATGACCTATTACTTCCAAAATGGTAACGATTCTACACAGGAGATTCTTGGTGGTAGGAAATAATGCACTTGTCAGCTGATTTTAAGCAGGAAGCATGTTTTACTGCCTAACAGGGATTAAAGTGATCCTCTACTGGTTTATATTCAGAAATCTTTGGCAGGAAGATTGCTTCATCAATGGGTGCTGCATCCTAGAGTGGAAGCATTTTGTGTAGTGCATGTGGGAGGAAAGCAGTACCTTCTTTGACAGTAATTGGAGAGATTTTTTTTTAAATAATAGTTTCAATAAAAGTCCAAATATATTGCCTCTTCTATATCCTTTGGCTTGACAAGCAGCACATAAAAAGACAGGGAACTATGCATTAAAGTAGAAAGTGATGTAAAAGTGATATCGAGAAACTTAAATCTTAATTAGTCCTGCTAAGTAATCTGTGGATAGAAATATTAGAAAAGATAGCAATAAAATGGAATGTCATTGGCCTTTATCATTTTACCACCCAGAATCCTCCCTCCATTATTTTATTTAGGGAGGTACTTCTCTCCTTATTGAAATCATGAGGTTCCAGTGGATAGGTTTGACCACAGTGCTATGTCTTCTTGACCACAGAGGTGACCATGTGACCTAGTTAAGCCAGCGATAGACTCTCAGGCTATAGCCATAACAATTGTTTTTATTCTGGGCTCACATCCCAAGCTGGGTTGATCAGAGTTATTTTCTAAGACTTCCTGTCTGAATACTTGGCATCAGTATGCTAGAGCAGTAGGGAAAGTAAACCTGATAAAATTAGAGAGAAGATTCCTTGGACTTATTTTCCCTTGAGAACCATTGTACCTTTTTTTTTTTCAGTTTTCTGGTTGAACTCACATGTGTTTCTAAATTTGTGTTTTCACTCATTCATTCATTTTTAAAATAAAGACTTTTAAGAGTAGTTATAGGTTTACAACAAACTTGAGAGTAAGGTAGAAAGATGTCTCCTGTACTCTTTGATAGCCGTCTCAGTTATCAATAACATTCACAGGAATAGTCAATTTTTTACTACTTTGATACACTATAATCATCCAAAGTCCAAGTTTACCTTAGGAGTCAATCTTCTTGTTGTACATTCTAGGGGTATGGGGAAAAAATGTGTGTGTGTGTGTGTGTGTGTGTGTATACATACATACATACATACATACATATGTGTGTGTATGTGTATAAATGTGTATATATATTATAAATGTGAGTATAAATATAATGACATATCTATTATTATAATATCATACTGAGAATTTTCACTGCTATTTCCATATTTTTTTCTTTTCCTAATGTCATGTAGTTGGAATCATACATTATGCAGCCTTTAGTATTGACCTTTTTTCTCCACTAGGTAACATGCACTCAAGCTTCCTTTGTGTGTTTTTTATGGCTTAATAAGTAAATTCTTAATAGTGTTGAAGAATATTCCATTGTCTTTATGTTTCACAATTTATGTAATTATTCATCTAATGAAAAACATCTTGATTCATCTTTTTTGCAATTAGAAATAAAGGTGCTATAAAAAATAGAAATAAAGCTGATATAAATGTGTGCAGGGTTTAGTGAGACATACATTTTTATCTCCTTTGGAATACTGAGGAATGTAATTGCTGGATCATATGCTAAGACTATATTTAGCTTTGTAAGAAACTGCTAAACTGTCTTCCAAAGTGGTTGCACCATTTTGTGCTTCCCGCCAGCAATGTAGGAGAGTTCCTGTTCTCCACATCCTCACCAGGGGTAGGTATGCTTAGTGTTCCAGTTTTGAGACTTTGTAGTAGGTATATAGTGGTTAGTGGTGTCTCATTGTTATTTTGATTTGCATTTCTTTGATAAAATATGATATAGACTATCTTTACATATGCTAATTTGGGGTAACTGTCCTTTATCAGATGTATCTTTTGCAAATATTTTCTCCCAGTTTGTGGTTTGTCTTTGAATTCTCATAGCATCATCTTTGGCAGAACAGAAGTCTGTTCTCTCTCTCCCACCCCTCTTTATTTTTAATTTTAATGAAGTCCAATTTGTCAGTTAGTTCTTTCATGGCTTATGTTCTTACTGTTTTATCTTAAAAAAAAAAATGAGAGCATATCTAAGGCCACCTAGGTTTTGCCTTATATTATCTTCCAGGAGTTTTATAGTTCTGTATTTCACATTTAGGTCTATCATCCATTTTGAGTTAAATTCTCTGTAAAGTATAAGGTCTGTGTCTAGATTTCTTTTTATATATGGATTTTCAGTTGATCTAGCACTATTTGTTGAAGATGCAATATTTGCTACATTTTACTGCCTTTACTCCTTTGCCAAAAAATAGTTGTCTTTATTTATAGGGGTACTATTTATTGGCCCTCTATTCTGTTCCATTAACCCATTGGCCTATTCTTTCACTAATACCATACTGTCTTTATTACTGTAGCTTTATACCAAGTCTTCAAGTTGTTTAGTGTCTTATACCTAATTGTTTCAATTTTGGAGTGTTAATATAAATTGAGTTAAGTTTCTTTTTTATTTTAATATTTTATTTATTTATTTTTAGACAGAGGGGAGGAGAGGGAGAAAGAGAGGGTGAGAAACATCAATGTGTGCTTGCCTCTCACATGCCCCCAACTGGGGACCTGTCCCAAAGCCTGGGCATATGATGATGGGGAATCTAACAGTGACCCTTTGGTTTGCAGGCCAGTGTTCAATTCACTGAGCCACACCAGCCAGGGCTATGTTTCTAATTTCAAATTCCATTTGTTCATTGTGGTATACAGGAAACTACTTGACTTTTGTATATTAACCTTATATCCTGTAAACTTGTTATAGTCATTTATTAGTTCCACAAGTTTTTATGCTGATCTTTTTGGATTTTCTACATAAACAATATTATTATCTGTGAGCAAATACAGTTTTACATATTTCTTTCCAATCTATGTACCTTTTTATTCTTTTCTTGCTTTACTGAGTTAGCAAGTACTCTCAGTATATTGTTGAGAAAGAGTGATGAAAGGGGACATCCTTGCTTATGTACTTGACCTTACTGAGAAAGCTTTGAGTTTTTCATCCTTAAGTTTGATGTTTTCCATATATTTTTAAAAGTAAATAGTCTTAATTAAATTGAGAAGTCTCCTTTCTATTCCTGGTGTACTGATAGGTTTACCATGCATGGATGTTAGATTGTGTCAAATGCTTTTTCTGCATCTATTGATATGATAACATGTTTTTTTTCATTTTTAGTCTGTTATAGAAAATTTCATTAATACATTTTCCAATGTTGAACCTGCCATGTACACATGGGATTCATCCAGTTTGGTCATGGTAGATTATTTGTTTTATACATTTTTGGATATGATTTGCAAATATTTTATTGAGGATTTTAGCACCCATATTTATGAAAGATAATGGCTTTTAGTTTTCTTTTTTATAATGTCTTTGACCTCATACAAAAAGATAGAAAAGATTCACTCTGCTTCTATCCTCTGAAATAGATTATAGAGAATTGGTATAATTTCTTCCTTAAATGTTTGGTAAAATTTAGTGAACACACTTGGGCCTGCCTGGTGCTTTTTGTTTTGGAAAGTGAATAATTATTGATAAAATTTCTTTAATATATATAGACATATTCATATTATCTACTTCTTGTGTGACTTTGGGAAGGTTAAGAAATTGGTCCATTTCATCTAGGTTATCAAATTTCTATTCGTAGAGTTACTCATATAGTATTTCTTTATCAGACTTTTAATACCCATGGCATCAGTAGTGATTCCCCTTCTTTTACTTCCAATATTAGTAATTTGTGTTCATTTGCTTTTTCTTAATTAACCTAAGTAGAGTTTTCTTGATTATATTGATCTTTTCAAAGAGCCAGCTTATGGTTTTGCTGATTTTCTATATTGACTTCTTATTTTCTATTTTATTGGTTTGTACTCTGATTTCTATTTTTCTTATTATGCTTACTTTGCATTTAATTTTCCACTTCATTTCTTGTTTCCTGAGGTGATCACAGCAGGTAAACTCTCAGTCTGACACATTCTTTGAACTAAAAGGGCAAAAAAATTATTGCAAATGTAAAGGGAAAATGACATATATATATATATATATGTATGTCAAACATATGAATATATATAGCATATATGTATATACATACTATGTAGCATGTATATATACTATGTAATAGTTACATATGTATATACATGTTACATGACATATATATATATATTTATGCTACATAGTATATATATATATATATATATATATATATATATATATATACACACACGCACAAACATACACAATTTTAACACAATGGTATTTCTGTATTTAAACATAAAAAAGGTACAGTAAAAATAGTGACATATATAGTAATCAACTCTGATTTTACAGCACTAATGTTTTATTTGGAAATGCTTTATCTTGTCTATGCCCATCATATCATTTTCAGACAGTTTATTTTCAGATCTTATAGGGGAAATGTGGAATGGACTGCAGGGAAGTGGTGGGTTTCAGTGCTGGTGTTCTGGGTATGGGGCCTTCTACTTTTTCTGTCCCTTGACAATGCAAAACTGCTCAACATCTTATATTCAATGATCCACAATGCAATTCTCTCACTGTCTTATGGCACTTAACAACAGTGAGATGCTTTGAGAAATGCACTATAATGCTATTTCATTGTTGCACAAACATTAGAGTGCACTTACACAAACCTACATGATGTACTCTATTACACAGCTATGCTGTATGTTAGAGCCTATTGGTCCAAGGCTACAAACCTGTACAGCATGTTACTGTACTGAACACTTTAGGCCATTGTCACATAATGATAAGCATATGTTTGTATATTTAAGTATTGTAAAAGGTACAGTAAAAAAAGATTTAAAATGTTTTACTTGTATTGGGCACTTACTGTGAATGGAGCTTGCAGGCCTAGAAGTTGCTCTGGGCGAGTCAGTGAGTGAGTACTGAGTGCATGTGAAGGCCTGGGACGTTGCTGTGCACCACTGTAGACTTCATACACACTTTCTGACAAGCCCAACCCCTGTTGCCTTCTGACAGTCAGAAACAGAACATGGAAGCTGTCGTTGTTGCTCCATTAATAGGAATGTGGGCTGAATTCATTGGAAATATTGAGAAAATGATGGGGTAAGGCATGGATCACCAATCACCATAATGGTGACTGTCAGGAGGAAGTGAAGGGTGGCATGAGGACCAGCAAAATTAAGAAATCAATATGAAGAGATAAACATAGGTACTGTTACGGCAATGTGGTTTTGGAGTATGTTGGAGCACTGATCAGGTGAAGAAACTGTGCATTCATTGGGAGAGAAAAGAGTGCTTAACAGTAAATATATAGAACGGAGGACTCAATGTTTTCACTTTGGAAATTTGTTTTTGATTCCATTGACCCTACCTGGCACAGAGGGCTCTCTCTGGCATTAACTAGATGGTTGAAATAAAATGTATATCTATGCTTTAGATCATTACAACCTGAGAATATTTTCAAAGCCTGCAGCAGACTGGCTGCACACTACCAAAGAAAACTTTTGCTAAAATGGCAGTAGCACTTTATATTGTTAAGGTAGCTCCTATTCTTATAGAGAGTCTTAGGTCCTCTACAAAGAATTTACAACAATGTACTCTGAAGACCATAGGAGCCCCCTAAGACTATGTAGTACTGACTGGACAAGTTCCTCTTTGCTGACACAGGTCAGTGGCTGGCTGGTTGGGAGGTAATCTGTGTACTCAAAATTGAGGTGCTGTCAGTGAAAGGGAATACATTACCCCACAGATATCCTTCCATTTCATATAGAAAATTCATCTCCATTATTATCTATGGGGCTACTGTTGTATATGTGGCCTATCACTGACTGAAACATTGGTATGTGGGATATGACTGTAATTTATGAAAGGTAGAAGAATGGTGTTTAAGTTTATTTTTGTGTATATGGGCTTCAGCTGTCCCAGAGCCATTTGTCTTACAGACTAATTTCTCTATTGAATTGCTTTTGCTTCTTTGTCAAAAATAAATTGATTATACCTATTTGCATGTATTCCTGGATTATTTTCTCTCTCTTGTTTATATATTCACTCTTACCCCAATAGCATATTGTTTTGATTATTATCAGCTATAATGGGACTTGAAATTATGAGTATGAGTGCTCCAATTTTATATTTCTTTACTTGCATTGTATATTCTACATATTTTATCTTTTCATATCAAATTTAAAATAAGTTTATTGATTCCAAAAATAACTTGCTGGGATTTTGGTTGGAAATTGTACTCATAGATCAAGATGGGAAGTATTCATTTCTTAATAATATTAAGCCTTTCAACCTGGAAACATAGACTTTCTCTCCATTAATTTGGATACTCTTTGACTCTCTTTATCAGTGTTCTATAGTTTTCCACAAATAATTCCTTTGCATATTGTGTCAGATTTATACCTATTTTTGTTTGCTACCATATATGATACTGCTTTTTTTAATTTTTATTTTTTTAAATATTTTATTTTATTATTTTTAAAGAGAGGTCAAGGGAGAGAGGCAGAGAAGAAGAGAGACATCAATGTATGGTTGCCTTTCACCTGCCTTCAGCCATGGACCTGGCTAGAGACCATGGCCTGCAACCTGGTTATGTTGCCCTGGCCAGGAATCAAACCAGCGACCTTTGGGTTTGCAGGCTGGCACCTTGTCCACTGTGCTACCAGCCAGGGCCGATATTGCTTTTTAAACATTTTCAACTTCTAATTGTTAATTTCTGGAATATGAGAAAGCAGCTGATTTGTACATTAACTCTGTATTCTGTGACCTTGTTATAGTTGCTCATTAGTTATAGAATTTTTGTTGTTATTGGGATTCTCAACATATATAACCATGTAATATGTGAATATTTTATTTCTTCCCTTCTAATTTATATATATGTACTTACTTTCTCTGTGTTATTGCACTAGCTCGCAGTATAATTATAAAAACAATTAGTGAAACAGAATATGCTTGCCTTGTTTCTGACTTAGGGGAAATATATTTAATTTTCACTATTAAGTATGATGTTTACTCTATTTCACTAATTTTTAAATCAAGTTGAGAAAGTTTCTCTCTGTCTAATTTTCTGAGTTTTTATCATGACTGAGGTTTCAATTTTGTCAAACGTTTTCTCTTCATCAATTGATATGATTACATTATTTCTCTTTAGCCTGTTGATATAGTGGATTGCCTTTATAGGTTTTTAAGTGTTGAACTTCTCTTTTTTCTTTTTTTCTATGGTTTTATAAGGTCCCATTTTTCCCTTCTCTTAATGTAGCAATTATGCTTCTGTTTTAAATTTTATATCAGTTTTCCTCAAATTTGCAATATACTGTATTTTGTAACTGTGAATAAGAAAGATGGCATATAATTCTATGCAATATATATCCACATTTTCTTATTTTTTTCTTTTTCCTTAACTGCATTCCATTTTTCTAAGAGTTATTGCAAGTAACTTGATTTTCTTAACTTAGGAAATAATTCCAAGCTAAGAAAACTTAACTGACAGTAATGCAAATACAACATAAATATGAAACTGTATGTTATTTAGTAATATCTACTTATAACAAGATTATTTTAAAACATTCATAAATTAAAGTTGTTTCTTATCCATTCAGCTACTCTATGTCTTTTGATTGGTGCATTTAATCCATTTACATTTAAGGTTTATTAATAGATATTTATTCATTGTCATTTTTTGCTTTGTACCTGTGCTCCTCTCTCTCTTTCTGTTTCTTCTTCTTAAAGCAGACCCTTTACCATCTCTTGCAATGCTGGTTGGGTGGAGATGTATTCTTTTCGCCTTCTTTGTCTGGGAAACTCCTTATTTCACCTTCCATTTTGAATGAGAGCCTTGCTGGGTAGAGTAGTCTTGTTTGGAGTCACTTGCTTTTCGTTGCTTAGGATATTTCTTGTTATTCTCTTTGGGCTTGTAGTGTTTTTTGTTTTTGTTTTTGTTTTTGTTTTTTTGAAAAATCAGATCATGACCTTATTGGAGCCCCTTTGTATGTTATTAGCTGTTTCTGTCTTGTTGCTTTTAGGATTCTCTCTTTGTCTTTGCAATTTGTCATTTTCATTATGATGTGTCTTGGAGTGGGTCACTTTGAGTTCATTTTCATTACGACCCTCTGTTCTTCATGCACTTTTGTGACTTTTTCTCTCCTCAAGTTAGGGAAGTTTTCTGTCATTACTTTTTCAAACAGGTTTTCTATCCCTTGCAATTCTTCTCCTTCTGTGGTATCCCTGGATATTATTATGTTGCATGCTGTTTTGCAGCTCTCATAAAACCTCTTCATTCTTTTTCAGTCTTTTTTTCATTTTGTTGTATTGACTGGGAATTTTTTTCTACATTGTCTACAAGATCACTGTTTCTATCCTCTGTTTGATCTAGCCTGCCTTTGAGTCCTTCTACTGTGTTCTTCAATTTGGAAATTGTATTCTTCATTTCTTCCTGGCTCTTATTGATAGTTTCTGATATGTTCTTTTTAATGCTGATGTAGTTCTCAATAAGTTCCTTGTAGCTTCCCTGGAGTTCTTCATAGTTCCCTTGATGTTTTTGTTGTTTTCTTTAAACTTGCTGAGCTCATTGAGCATCTCTATAATCTCTTGAATCATTATTTTGATTCCATGTCTGTTAGTACACTTGCCTCTATTTCATTTCACACATTTTCTGGGGATTCCTGCTTTCCTTTCAATGGGGATTTGTGTCTTTGTCTCCCAATATCAGGTGATTCTTCTTATTTGTTTCTGCTTCTTAGATTGGTCTGCTTTAACTTCTTGTCTTTGTGGTGTGACTTTTTGTGGTGTAGAAGTTTACTTCCTTTACTTACTGGATCAGATTATGTCCCTGTCTGGACCTAGTCAGCCCGTTGGAGACTACCAGAGATCCACTGTCTTTGTCTGTTTCCTTCAATTGGTAATCCAATCAATCTGTGATTATTGGTCATTTTAGGCAACACTGGGCAGGGCTGACTAATTCAGTATTAATACAATCCATCTGTGATGGCACCAGTGGGCAGGGAAGGTTAATTTAGTTTTTAATTCAATCAATCTGAGATCTGCCTCCAGCCTCAGGCACTGCTGGGTGGGGCAGATTGATTCCAATGGGTTGGACTATGACATCCCCTCAGGTGAATGCTGCTTGGAGTAGTGTTGTGTGCTTGCCCTCTGGGGGATAAATCAGCACTGAGACTCTGTAGGCTGCTCCTTCATTTCTCTCCTCAAAGCCACCACTCCAAATTCTCTTTAAGCATCTCTTGTCCACTCTGCCCTTCTTCTGTTGGAGCCCAGGGTAAGTAGGTACCAACATATTTTTGTTTGTAGTTACTTTAGTCATTCTGTCTTTAGCCATAGCAGGCTAGCAAACCCTGCAGCTTTTTGCTTTTTACAGCTGGATGCTGGTTAACTCTCATCTGTGTTGCTGTAGGCAGGGAAGCCCAGCTTAGGGGTTTAGAACCCACCCTTCTCAGGGGGAACCCCTGGCTCCAGTCAGCTGACTGCTGTGGGAGCCTAGCCAGTCCTCTCACTTCTCTGCATTTCCTACCAGTCACATTGTGATGAAGCAGCCTCTTCTGTTTTGTCTGTGGTTATAGGCTTCTGTCTGGCAGATGTTCTGTTGGTTATTCCAGATAATTTCACCCTCATTAAGTTGTAATTCCAGATTGATCCTGGGAGGATATTGGTGTAGCTCCACTTACTCCCCCAACATCTTGATTCTCTCTAATTTGTATATTTCTTAATCCCTCCACTATTTTTATCCATCCTCCCAAACTGCCTCCCATCTGGCAACCATCAAAATGTTCTCTGTATATATTATTCTGTTTCTGTTCTCTTTGCTTTTGTTTTTTTAGATTAAGTTGTAGACATGTATTGCCATTTTATTGTTCATATTTTTTATCTTCTTTTTCTTCTTAAAAAAGACTCTGCCCTGGTTGATGTGGCTCAATGGCATGATCGACAGTTTGTAAACCAAAAGGTCTTTGGTTCAATTCCAGATCAGGGAATGTGCCTGGGTTGCATGCAGGCCAGCTCCCTTTAGGGTGAGCAAGAGGCAAGGCTTCCATTTATCTTTCACACATTGATGTTTCTCTCCATCTATTTTTCCTTCCCTTCCCCTCTCTCTAAAAGTAAATAAATAAAAAATTTTAAAACAGCAAAACATAATTTATATAAAAAAAAGGAGACCCTTTAACCTTTTATATAATACTGGTTAGGTGGTAATGAACCCTTTTAGCTTTTTTTTGTCTGGAAAGCTCTGTATCTGTTCTTTGATTCTAAATAATAGCTTTGCTGGGTAGCATAATCTTGATTGTAGGCACTTGCTTTTCATCACTTGGAATATTCCTTGTCAATCCCTTCTAGCTTGCAAAATTTCTTTTGAGAAATCAGCTGATAGTCTGATGGGAGCTCCCTTATAGGCAACTAATTGCTTTTTTCTTGCTAATTTTAAGATTATCTCTTTGTCTATAAACTTTGGCATTTTAATTATGATGTGTCTTAGTGTGGCAGCTAACCTTTATTCATATCTTGGCCTCATGGGCAACTTCAAGCCCAGCACAAGTAGCAGTCATCTGCAGATGGCTTTGTAGCAAATGCAGTGCGACCCTGAACAAGAACACAGCTGTTGGCTGACCTTGAACATGCCAATAGCAATCAAGGCTCAGTTACAAGAGAAGAGTATACACAGCCCATACAATGGGCACACCTTGAGTACCAAGCTGGGATATTGGGGGCTGTATCATTGGACCCTACAGGACACTTACTACATAAAGCCACTCTCTCAAGAAAACTAATACATAGAAATAAAAACAGGGAGGCTGCCAAATTGAAGATACAAAGAAACATGGCCCAAATGAAAGGGAAAAAATATAACTATAAGAAAAGAACTAAACAAATAAAGAAAAGCAATCTATTAGATCCAGAATTCTAAACACTGGTTATAAGGATGCTCAAGGGAGTTAGTGAGGATCTTGAGAGCATAGAAAAGATCCAGTCAGAAATGAAAGAGCCACTAATTGAAATAAAGAACAATTTAAAGGGAATCAACAGTTAAGTAGATGAAACAATAAAATCAGTGATTTGGAACATAAGGAAGCAAGATATAACTAATTAAAAAGACAAAAAATAATTTAAAAATCTAAGGATAGTACAAGGATCCTTTGGGACAACTTCAAGTGTACCAAAATTCATATCATAAGGGTGTCAGAAGAAGATGAGAAAAATCAAGAAATTAGTAACCTATTTGAAAAAAATAATGAAAGGAAATATCCCTAACTTGGTGAAGGAAACAGACATATAAGTCAGGAAAGCACAGAGAGTCACAAGTAAGATGGATCCAAAGAGGCCCACACTAAGACACATCATAATTATATTACTTTAATATCCTTGTTTCTTTCTTTATTAAATTTTAAAAGATTTTATTTATTATTTTCAGAGAGAGGGGAAGAGAGAGTGGTAAAGAGACATCGATGTATGGTTGCCTTTCACCAACCTCCAGCTATGGACCCGGCTTGCAACCTGGTTATGTGCCCTGACTAGGAATCGAACCAGTGACCTTTGGTTTCATAGGCTAGCACCTATCCACCAGCCAGGGCTAGAATCTTTGTTTTTGTATCCCCTTTGACTTTGGATTTCTGAACCTGTGCTTTTCAGCGTAATGCATTGTTATTATAATAGAGCCTTGCTGGTGTAGAAACATGTGGAAAGGGAAGTATTCTATAATCTTTTAATTAAATCTCTGTATTTTTGTAATCTTGTGCTTCTGGGTTGTGACCTTTATACATATTTCTGTACTGGTATAATGTCCTATCTTCTTTAGATGAGATAAATGTCTGGTAATTTTTGTTTTCTTTGGAGAATAGGCAGTGTTTATAGAAAAAACTCTGGGAACATTTGACAATATTTACTCTTCCCCCTTCCCTGACAGAGCCAAAAGGGCATCCTTTAGGATAGTCACATTGAAAACATACTGAACTTGCAAAGTATGCGGCTCTTCCTAAGACTGTGGCCCCAAGATTTAATTTTTGTCAAGCTCGTCCACATCTATCTTCCAGCAACTCAGCAAACCCCATGTAAGTACTCCTACACATTTACGATCCCTGTGGCTCCTGCTTCCAAACTGTGACTCTCTTGATTTGACTGTTTCTCCAGATTCAGGGTGGCAATTTGACTTGTCACCTAAGTTATATGGTGAATTCAATTTAAAAACATTGACTTTCATTTTGTTTTACTTTTTCTTGTTAAGGGTGGGAGCAACAACTTCAGATCTCTTCTTTACATGTCACAGCTGCAACCAGAATTGTCAGCTATTGGGTCTTTAGTTTCTAGAATGTTAACTTGACTCCTTTAAAGGATTTGAGGTTTATACTGATTTTCTCCATCTTTTTTTTCTATTTTTCTCAACATGATAATTATATTTATTTTACAGTTGTTGTATGATATATAAATAATCTATTTTTTTCTCTAGTTTTCTTATCATTATCTTTTTAAAATCATACCTTGTAATTTTTAAATTTAGTGATAAATATTGTATATAAAAAAATCAAAGAAGCTGTGAAAAATGTTGTTTTCCACAAGGGGGCTTAACCATTTTTCTGGAGGGCAAATTGAGAATAGGCTGATTCATTTGACCCCTCAGAGGATTCTATTTCTTTTATTTATATATTTTAAAGATTTTATTTATTATTTTTCAAAGGGGAAGAGAGAGAGGGATAGAAACATCAGTGTATGGTGGTCTTTCACCTGCCTCCAGCTAGGGACCTGGCTGAGAATTGAACCAGCAACCTTTGGGTTTGCAGGCAGGCACCAGGGCCTCTATTTCTTTTAATTCAAAGTTTTTATTACTGACAATATTACAGATGTCCCCATTCTCTACCCCCTTTATCCTGCTTCCACCCAGCTCCTACCCCCTTTCCTCAGGCTGTCAGCACATTTCTGTCTCTGTCTGTGAGTTATGCCTATATGTTCTTTTGTTAATCTCTTCATATCCTTTTATCCAGTCTCCCCTTGGAAGATTCTTTTTAGTCTTTTTCTCTATCTTTTGGGAAGAGCATGTTTATCTTTGGTTTCACTCTAGATCATAGTCCCCACTCTTAGGTTGTTTACTAGTTCTAGTCATCTTAGCAGGTCTTGAACTCCAACCCCTAATGCCCCAATATTGCACTGGTGATGAAATTTCTGAACAGCTTTTTAGCCTCCCCACTTCTAATTTTTGTACAAAATGTTCTAGGATCTCTCTGAGTATACCTATCTTAGGAGCCAACAAATTACTTCAGGGGAAGTTACACACAGATAACTTAGGTTCATTTTTGTGGTTCTCTCCACTCAGATTTTGTCCTCCAAGTCTAATCACTTTGTAATTTGCCAACTCCAATCTCTGAACAGTCAAAAATGTCAATTACATTAACTAGAGTCTGAAACATTCCCAACATTGTCATTGTCCTGAACTATATCAATATACAGTTATATTTAAAAATATATTCAACCAAATTGAATAATATTTCAGGGTATTAGAAAAGCACTGTATGCAAAATGTTGAAAGTACAAATCAGTCTACACAAGAATAATCAGAATTGCAAATAATGGATTTGTTAACATTTTAAAATAAATGCAATTATCTTGTGATATGTGCTAACTAGGACCTGTTTAAATCATGTGCTGTTTGGAGAGTCCAATTTTTTTTAATGTAATGCTTATAAACTAATAAATAGTTACCCTGAAAAGGTCATATGTATAGTAGCTCTGAAATATGGGTTTCATATAAATAATTTAAAAACTATTTTAGTTTTACCAGTTTTCATGTGAAATTACATAATTAAATGTAGTAAAATGACATGCTATATGAAGGTAGCTGAGTGAAGTAAATGATAGTACAACATTCCTGACAATTGGTAGTTGCTCACATACTAAACACATTTCCTTTTATTTAATTCCCTCAAGAAAAAATAAAAACAGAATCAATGAATCTGTTTGTTCTGTGTTTGCTTAATAGGACATATTAAGTTTCATTCAGAATAGTTTAGACAGTATATATCCCTAGTAATAAGATCAATTTATTTGAGAAAGAATACATTTATTATAATTATTATCTAGTTTAATATGCCATATATGTAAAGAAAGCAAGGAGAGGTAGGAAGGGAGAAAGAAAGAAAAGGAGAGAGAGATAATTTAGAGAGTGTAATTTAGCCACAATAACATGGCTAAAAATAATTAAGATTTACTTAAAATAAATTCTTAGATTGTGTCTCCGCCATGGAAAAAATAAATTAAGTAAATTAAATCTTTTGGAATTCAGTGCTTGGTGCTCAATTAACCTTTGACCTATATATAGTATTACTTCTATACCTTGTATCATCATGAAAATTAATTCCAATAACTAATTTAAAGCAGTAAATTCCAACAATTGCACACAAAAGGCATTTGCACAAACCATGGCCAATTTGTCCAAACATTTATTTAAAATAAATGTTAGTATAAATTTCTCATTTATAGGTCTACATGGGTCAGCTGTTCTAACAGCTTAACTATTATAATTTATTATAGCACGTTGTTTTCATAGACACACACATAGACACAGATTTGAACTATCACTTTTTTGAAACAAAAAACGAGCAACATTTTCCCATAATTAGAGTTTGTTAAGAGCGGTATTAGATTTGGTCAACTTTAGCAGCATAGTTTTTTCCTCCTAAACAGTTAATTAGAGATAATTGAAGAAAACAAAGGTATATCCTTGATGAGTATCGATTGGAACATTACCTAAGGAAGGAAGGCACAGCTAGGGCCACATGAAATCTGCAAAAGAACAATGATAAAAAATTAAAGAACATACTTTTGAAGTTCAAAGTGAAAGCTAAATTGATTAGATATTAATATTTTCTGCTTATGTCCTACAGAATGCATTCCTTATTCACTTTGATAATAAAACTTAAAAAAAAGTCTAAGTAAGAGCTTATCAGATGTATTACCTCTCTTTTCCCTTTATAATAATTAGTAACTTCTTCATTTGTTTTCATTGATGATTTTAAATATTAAAACTTAGAAATAGATAATTGACTTGAAGATAGTAGAATTAGGGATCTTCACACAAGCCTAAGCCCACAAACATACACAAAAAAGGACAATAGACACTTCTTTACTCACCAACCATAACTGACCATTTTAACAGTATCATATTTCATTCTTGTGCTGTTTTTTTTAATATAAAATATTCTATATGGTTAACTCTTGCCTAACATTTAGTCCTCTGCCTCGCTAAAGGAAATCAATTATCATGAATTTGGTGTTTTAGATTTATTTTTGTCAGTCTTTTTCAGATGATAAGTTATATTTGCATTTTTTAATTTGTGCAAATATTATCAGAGTGTGTCAGTCATTAAGTTGTTATTTTACAAAACTATATTTTACAGAGAGTGGGGGGGTTTCTTTATATAGTTTTTACTCTTAGTTTTCAACATAGATGTATATTATATTGTGTCTTACGAATCTTTCTATAACAGAAAAAGTTGGAATTTATTACATGTAAAAATTTTATTTAACAGATTCTAATTAGTGAATTTATTTTGTTTACATAATTATGCTTTTAAAAAGTTCCTCATTATGAGTGTTCCATTTGCAATATATTTACTTTTGTTTATTTTTTCCCACTTTAGTTTGTTATTGATAAAGTATCATTTAGTTAATTTAATTATTTCCTTATGAGTTGAGTTCATTTATTGTATATTTTTCCAATAAGGGTTTATGGTGGAATATTAAATGTGTATTTTACACATGAATGAATCTGTTTATGTAAAGAAAATTAATATTTTAAAATTCTGGACACTTCAAAGTCTGCTTTTGCTTAAATTGCCTAAAAATTGTCTTCTACATTTTTATGATATTTTTATTCATCTCTTTTATCTCTGTTAGTTTCTAAATGCAAATTTTAAAATTATTATATGTAATTCACTTGATCTAATAATTTACCTATTTCTTTGCTCATTATTAAAACTTGAATCGCAATTCTTTTCCCTAGGTATTTTTATTTTTCTTACCAAAAGGTTTATTTTTTCTGAATCCTTATAGTTTAGTTTGATATAGAATACTTGATTGACAATATTTTTGGTATGTGCTTTCAAGATTTATTTTTCTTCATGTTCTCTTATGATGAGAAATCTGCTTAATTTTGATTGGTGTATTTCAGAAACACTTAGATTTTAATCCAACAGCATTTAACTTTTCTTCTTCAAATTGAGATTTAACAGTTTCATAAAAATATGCTTAAGATTTAGGTGGGAGGAGGAGGCAAAGAAGGGGAGCAGTTTAGTCAACGAACTAGCTTCGAAGAACCATGGACATGGACAACAAATGGGATTGACTTTAGGGGGAAGTGGGTGGGTGGGAAAGGGGACAGATGGGAGGAAAAAGGGGATGGATGTAATACAACAATAAAATTAAATTTAAAAGAATATGCTTAAGATTTAACTTTGAATCTAAGGATTTAGATATTTCTTTATTATTTTTATTGGTGTTTTTAAAGAGAAAGGGAGAGAGAAAGGGAGGGAGATAGAGAAAAATCAATTTGTTATTCCACTTATTTATGTATTCATTGGTTGATTTTTGTATGTGCTCTGACTGGGGAAATGGGAATCAAACCTGCAATGTTGGTATATCAAGATGATGCTGTAATCAATTCAGCCACCCAGCTAGATCTAGATGTTTCTTTAATTTTGAGAAATTTTCAGCTATTATGTCATTAATATTGCCTCTTTTACATTCTTCCATTCCATTTTTCTGTTATTTCTTGCTAGACCCAATACATTTATATTGGATTTTCCAAATGTATCATGCTCTCTACCTTATAATAACTGATCTTGCTCATGATATAGTGTGTCTGTCAAGGTTTATTATATTACCACTTGGATATTTTGCATTTTTTCATTCATTTGATCATCTTCAAATCTGCCTGTTTTGTTCAAAATCTCAATTTATTTTCTGGATTCCACCCTTATTTTATCTCTGAACATTTGGTACATACTACATGCTCAATTTCAGTTTCCTTCACAGTGATCCATTGTTTCTAATTCCTTGGCTCACAATTCTCTCATTGTGGATCAGTCAGCAGTCTTCTTTAATTGGACTTTAGTGTGGATTTTGTAATTTCTTTTCTTAGACTATCCTCAATATGATAAATCCACACACCTATACCAACTACCTTATGAGATAATTTTTGTATCGCCTTCCATGTCCTAATAGATTTCATGAGTATGGGACATGCCTTATTATCAATTGATATGCTCAGGGTTCTTGCCCTGTATGACCAGTGTGAATATAGTCTCAAAACTCTACCATGAACAGCTTCAAATATCTGTTGTGCCTGCTCAGAATCCTGTTTAGACAGCTTAAGTTTTGCAGTAACCCTGGGGAAGTAGGTGGGTAATAATTTGTGGACATATTCGATATCAGTGATTCTTGGATGTGTACATGGAGTTGAATAACTATCTTTCAAACTTTTGTAGACAGCTCAAATCCTAGGTATAATTCCTTTACACTAAGTTCAAATTCTTTCACCATAAATCTTTTGATTTACATGGCTTTAAGCTCCTTTAAGCAAAAAGAGGCATGGATTGTTATTACATTCAGTAGTTAATTACATATGTCTGAACCGAGAGAAAGAATCATCTATCAGCTCAATCTCAAAATATTGTTATTATGCAGTGCAACACTGTATTTAGCTCTGAGAATCTTTGATGTACTAAATTTTTATAGATGTAAAGTTATTGTCAAGTAGTACAATTTATTTTATAAATACTTTAAATCAATGTTGTGATTTGGGAGTAGCATAGATATCAAAGAATGCAATCCTTATATAAAAGCATAAAAGACTCAAAACATGAAAATATCTCATGATATAGATAGAGTTTTTGTTCTGATAAAATTATTTGTTACATTTTAATTTTCCATCATAAAATAATGTAGAACAACTTTATCAATTTTTCTCCCTGAAAATGATTTTAAAAATAAATAAATTAGCTAATAAAAAGCACATTACAATAGCGAAAAGTTATCAAGATAAAGAGGTAGGTTCTGAACTCAACAATGGTTTACATAGACATAAAAGCTTCTTTTTTTTTTTTTTTTTTTTTTACAGAAATTGTACAAGTCCTTGATAATAAAAACAAAGAAAGGACTGATATAGCAGTACTTTTGGAGAATTCAAAAATTGATCAACAATGGCTTTACCTTTAGATTCATCAGCTATAAACCACACACACACACACACAATTTACCATCTATGCTCATGGAAATAAAAGCTTTAAAAAAGTAAAGCTTTAAAAATGCAGAAAAATAAGAAACTATAAATGACTTAGTAGATTTGTATAAGAACAAAATAGAAATTCTTGAAAATTATATATGTTTATATTAAGCAATAGTAGTGGCTAAAAAAAAAAAAGATACTATGAAATAGTTTTCAAAAGCAGATGTTATATCTAAGATCAGGCTAAACATATCTGGAGGAAAATTCAATCAACAGGAAAATAGATCTGAAGAAATACATATAGTATTGAGGGATAAGAAGACTCAAATTAGAGAACAAAGAATAAGAAAATAGCAAATATAGTGAGACACTCTTAAATTCATACCATTGGAATTTCAGAAGAAGTAAATGAAATACTTTAAAAGCAATATTTGAAGATAAAATAGTTTAGCATTTTCCCAAGTTAATGTAGTTAGTATACTCCACAAATTCACAAATCACGATAAATCCTTAGCATGACAAATAAGATAAAATAGCCTTGGAAAACTGTTTAGTAGTATTTTCTATAATTGAACAGATGCATATGCTATGGCCTAGTAATTTTCTTTCTAGTTTATATCATAAACATACATGCATTTGTTCAAGAATGCTCATAGCAGATTTATTTATATTAGCCTTAAACTAAAACAATCCAAATTCCTATCACACTATAAAGTAAGTAATATTATCTGTTTTTCAGTGAATGGAAAGTAGGAAATTATAAAGCAATGAAAAAGAACAAATTACTTCTACCTGCAATACCATGGAGGTATATATCATGTCATGATTTACTTAAGACAGTTGTGTGAGTGGTTATACTGCATGATTTCAAGTATATGTGTTTTGAAAATTGATAAAGTAAAAAAGGTATTAGATCTGGCTGTATTTTAACTGGGAGTGAAGATGAGAGAAGTTTCTAGTTTAGTTAACATTCTACATTTTAATCTGGGTGGTGAGTAAATAGATAAGCTTTCTGCAACAATACATGAAGCTATATACTGAAGACTTGCACATCATTACAAATATGCTTATTTTCCAACATAAAAACTTGTCATTAAAATGTTAAAGCTATTGAAAAGACAACTAAGATAATATTACATTTTCAACAAAACTGTGGGTAGAAAAGTTTTCTTACAATAACTATAGAGTTGTTGATATGAAAAGAAATTGATCAATTTATCTATACCCAAATTAAGAGGCCCTTTTCATCTAAAATAATTAATAATTTGTATAGGTAATATACAGAATGTCTACTTATCAATATGAAAAAAGACATTTCAAATTGAGAAAAATCTTGAACAAGGACTTCAAAACATAAAAAATTCAAATGACAACAGTACCATAAGAAAAATTGGGCAACATTTTTAATAACCATATAGAAAATCTGGCAATTCCATGTGTTAAAAATACTGTGGCACAATGAAGATTTTTATATTTCACTGGTTTTTGTATACGTTCTAATAACTATTTTTGCAAAATTACTTGGAATTATCTGCTGAAGTTGGAAGATATGAATATTTTATGCACAAATAATTTCACTCTAGAATGCATTGCAAGTAGAGGCATACCAGGACCTATGCATAAAAGTGCTTGTAGCTGTCTTGTCCATAATTGCCCTAAACCAGAAATAACTGAAAGGCCAGCTACATTGGAATAGATAAAGTAATTATATCATATTTATAAAATATAACTTTATTTAGCAAATAAGTTTAACTACATCCTACACCATTGGTGAATCTTAAAAAACATTGAACAAAAAAAAACACACTAAAAATGTTCATATATTTATCGATATAAAGCATATAAATAGAAAAATTCTGTTGTATTGTGGTGTAAATAGAGGTAAAACTATAAAAAAAATTATAGACATGATTACCATAAATGCCAAGAGAGAAGGTAAGAAAATGTCATCATGAATGGGCACATGGGGTTGACATAAGTATTCTCTAACTTAACCTGAATATTGGTTGCCTTGATGGTCACTTTGCAATTATTCATTATATTGTATATTTATGTTATGTTGGCATATCTGACATATGTTATATATTACAATAAATATTTTAAGTGATCACCAAGTCATATACCTAATCAGTTAAATGAAAATAATATATGATGAACATTAGCATTGATTAGTTGAGAAACTAAATACAGTGGGCAAGAAGTTTGATTTTGTGATATTGTAACAACTGCCTCAAACTGAGTGTAGTAATGAATCTGATTGTGTTTTTAACCAGAAATATTCTAATGCTAAAATTAGTTTGACATAAACAAAAACTGATTCAACTTGTTTAAGATTGCAAAAGCATAAATAGACAGAATTTTTTTCAATATAATTAAGTAAAGATTATAGGTTCTCATGCAAAATATGGTATATAAATCAAGTATATATGTACTTCATATTTGAAAAAAGCTAGATACATAAAACAGAAGTAATTCTGAGGGAAAATATTTCACTTCCAAATTTCCCCTAAACTATTTTAAAATCTGTTTCTATTTTTTAAAATTTACCCAATTGCTTTAGTAGAACCAAGGTTTTACTAAAGGAGAGAACACTGTATCAATCAAGTATCTGAGAAATAGTTTCAGAATTGTTTTTATTCATTTAAAAGTGTTCAATTATTGCTATGTATTTTGTTCTAAATTTCAAAAAAACCCTTCATTTTACATGTAATTATTCCATTGATTTACAAGTCTTCAATATAAGATTATTATCTAAAACATTGTTAGAAATTAGACTATGTAATTAGGACCCTGTAATAAAAATATTTACCAAAGATGATATTACCTAACATTAGACACTTTTACATTATAGTATGTATCAATGACTCCAATTCTATCATGTGCATTACAAATGGGGCAAATCCAAAGAACTTTTAAATTTGAGAAATAAATTAATGGACTACTGAGGAAAACTCTGAGGTAGATCTATTTAATTTTATACATATTTAAGTAGCTTTTTAAAAACTAAATGCTAAATTGGACATTAATGAAGCACTGGTGATACAATTTATTATTATTTTCATATTACCATTTTATGACAAATCTACAACTACTTCAACTAGTACTACATCTGCTAATAAAATGATAAATTCTTTTTTAGGTTGAAATCACAAGAGTGCTTCTTTTGAGAATCATGTTAAAGCTTCATTTTCAACTCTAGATGATTTCTGTTGTACATGACAAAAGCAACTTCCACACAGTTAGGCTAATTTGATCTGGCATCTCTTTCTTTCTGAACAATCTTGAAGTTCTTTTTATGGTAGTGAATTGCACATTAAGAGTGAGAGGATTGCACACAGGCAAGTATCTTTGTCATTATGTGCTCAGCCATGTCTTACATGACTTATTTAGCACTGGTTAGTCTGTGATATATTTTCATTTAGAAATGTAATGCTGGCCAGAGTGCTGGGCTTTAACTGAATAGTGTCAAGGGATTGATTATACCATATTGATCCATAAATGAACATACTATCTACAGTTCCAGTAAGCTAGGTTACATTTTTAGTTCCTTTCTGATTATAGTGTAGTATCAGGACAATGCGTAAATTGCAATTTTGTTATTTGAGAGTAATGATACATGGCCATTGATTGATAAGACATATTTCTCTCTTTTTCACTCCATTAATCTACAAGTTTGAATAAACAAGGGTACTTAATTTTAGTTTCATATATTTTCAATGGCATCTCTGAGAATAAAGAGATAGCTTTGGCATAAGTTTTTGGAAATTGTGTTTTATAGAATAAATAGATTTAAGTGGAGAATGTCTGTATTGATTATTCCTCTTTTTCCTTAATCGTCATTGTTGTTTCCTATCCTCTAAACTATCCTCATCTTTAACCATATATTTTTCATTTTATTTTTTAAAATGTTATTTATTATTTTTCAGAGAGAGGAGAAGGGAGAGAGGCAGAGAGGGAGAGAAACATCAATATGTGGTTGCCTGTCACCTGCCTCCAGCAATGGACCTGGGTGGAGACCTGGCTTGCAACCTAGTAATGTGCCCTGGCTGGGAATCGAACCAGCAAGCTTAGGGTTCACAGGCCAGCACCTTATCCACTGTGCCACCAGCCAGGGCTTAAACTGTATTTTTAAATATAGCATTGGGGTTTTTTTTGCCTATCTATGAATCCATATAACTTCTAAATGAGGTTCAGTGGGTTCTCTATATTGTTGGAAAATTTTACATCATTGAACCTTTCCATTTTGCACTTTATTTGTAAACTTAAATGGAATGTATGTCTATGTTGCATCCTTTGTTCCTACCTAAGTAGTAGTCACATGTGCTTGTATGTTTTATTATTTGATATAACTTCCACAACATTAAGGACTAAGTTAGGAAATAATTGAGCATCCTGAGTTAGAGGATGTGACCTATCAATTTAGTGTACATTTAATGTACATTATAAATAGTAAGTAGATAAATTAAACTATAAACCATAGATGAAAGATAAACACCAACTTAAATAATGCAGACACTTTCTCCATAAGTGTAATCTTTGCTTCATATACTTATTGCTAATTCTTTTGTAATCAAGTTGAGGATGTCATATTGGATTCGGGTGGGCTCCAATCCATGTAAAAGAAGAGAAATATGGAAAGAAACAGAGAGATAGAGAGATCGCCATCTAATAACAAAAGTAGAGCATGAAGTTGTGCTGCCACAGACAAAGAAGGGGAAGGATTTCCAGCAACCACTGGAAGGTAAGTAAGAACATGGAATAAATTTGCCTACTTAGCCCCTAGAAGAAACCAATGTTGCCAACACTGACTTTGGAAATCTGGCCTTCTAAATGAGGAGAGAATATATTTTTGTTGTTTTAAGCCATCTACGTAGTGGTACATTTTATTTTATGGCAGATCTAGGAAACTCATACAAACCCTAAACAAAAACATGGCTCTAATTATTTATCATAAAACAGTCTCAACATGGATCCTCCCTCATGGGATTTTCAAAGGTAATTTTCGTTTATACAGCATTTTGGTTGAAGTCGGGATCTAATGGAAAATGTTCATTATTTTTCAAAGACTGATCTCACATTTGTAATATTGGTAATCTAATTCATATAATAACTACAGGGCATTTTATACATTTTTAATGTAGGCAAATTGAGCATTGCTAGGGCTCTTGAGTAGAGAAAAAAATAAGTATGTATACCCAGTTTCTGTACTTATCAGCTATATGGCCATGGTTAAATTATTAAAATTGCTTAAATTTCAGGCTTTCATTATAAAATGTAGCCAACAATAAGAACTAACTTTGTACTAAGTTTTAAATAAGATAATCTTCATTAGAATGTAGGCTGAAATTGGACAGGGGCTTTTGACTTAACCACATAGAGGGAGTCCATGAACAATTGTTGACTGGGTACATGAATAAATGAATGAGTGAATGAATGAATGAATGACCCCTGACACAAAAGTGCTTGGCCTGGCACCTGGAAAATATTTTTTAAAAATTAGACATTAGTGTTTTTCTCTAAAAACTGGCAGATTAATTTATTTGGAACTTAAAAAAAAAAAAAAAAAAGATTTATGCTGATCCCTTTAATTTTTTGAAATATACTTTCTCCTATTTTTTAAAGTCTGCTTATAATGCTCAAACAATATTCAATTTCAT
Source organism: Noctilio leporinus (assembly GCA_004026585.1). Lineage (NCBI taxonomy): Eukaryota > Metazoa > Chordata > Mammalia > Chiroptera > Noctilionidae > Noctilio > Noctilio leporinus. The sequence goes on along the minus strand of PVIW01000411.1, from coordinate 129,394 downwards.
GCAACATTCAGTACAAGACAAAAAGATTTATATATTGTTTGATGGATGTGGTGCTACCTGACTAAAGTAATTGTTAAAAAATATACCTTTCTGAAATGCATTACAACTTTCAAGCAACTAGTGTGTTATTTATCAAGTCAATTTAGCAAATTATCGAAAGATGGTTAGTGACCAATGATATATTAATTATCAAAAATAGTCTGCTTCCTCTGGTCTATTTAGTAACAAAAGGTGGCACAGGAGTTATTTATAGATCCACTCCATTGTCTAGCTAGTGACTCAAAGGAAGTGTAAATGGCTGAGAGTGAATTTTATCCTCTGTTCAACAAGAGTTTAAGTGGCCATGAGTAGATAAAAAAGCTTGGCATATTTACAAAATGGAAGTACTACATGGCCCTAAAAAAGAAGGAAATCTTATCTTTTGCAACTACATGGATGGACCTGAAGATTATTATGCTCAGAGAAATAAGCCAGTCAAAGAAAGACAAATACCTTATGATCTTGCTTATATGTGGAATCTAATGAACAAAATAAACTGATGAACAAAATAGAGGCAGGCATAGATAGAACAGTTTTTCTAGAGGAGAAGGAAAGGGGGAAAGGAGAAAGAAGGTCAAGGAGATAGCAAAAGAACATATGCTCATAACCCACAGACACTAATGGCAAGGGGAAAGGGGGTGGGGCCCTGGTAGAGGTGGACAAAGGTGAGAAATATGGGGACATTTGTAATAGTGTCGATGATAAAAAGCAAAGTAAAAAGAAAAACAGTTTAAAATAAATATTATTTTTTAGTTTATTTATTTATTTTTAATTTCATTGTTGTTGTATTACATCTGTCCCCTTTTTACTCCCCTTTGTCCTCTTCCTCACCCACCCACTCCCCACCAAAGTCAATCCTACTTGTTGTCCATGTCCATGGTTCTTCCATGATAGTTCCTTGGGTAACCTTAAATATCACTTTTTATGGATGAACCACTAGCAATTTGAAATTATTTCAATTTCAAATTGAAATAAGAGTTGTGGCAAAATATAGTCAACATATAAATTGTTGAATTAAAGAAAATATCCTGAAAATAAGAGTTCTAAAAGTTTTTAAATGGCAATTTATTTCCTCTATTTTCTTTTTTTCTTTTTTCCCTTTTCTTACATAGGCATGTATAGCAACAGATAACATATATTAACACATTTATGTTTGTTCAACAAAAATATAAATAAGATGAGGCTAGAAAGCTAAGGAGATGATAAGAAAGGTACTTGTATTTCTTATTAATCATTGAAGGTATTTAAACAGAAAAGTGATATGGAAAAAAACTCTTTACTGATAATAGAAAATATATTACATTATATTATGACAAAATATAAACTAGAATTGATGAAACCAGAGTCAAAGGAATTATAGGAAGCCATTGGATTAAAATTAGAAAACTAATTAATTCTGGAGGTAAGACTAGCCACATGAACAAATTTTTAGATGCATACATATATATGAGGATAAAAGCAACATAATTTGATTGATAAAGTACAGGAATATGCTGGGGTAGAAGTAACAATGAAGAAAGGAAAGGAGTCACTCTAGCTTTACTTCCAGTTTCTACAGAGATGGACAAGATAGTAACAAGATGGGAGGAAAGTTAAATATGGTCAATGGCCCTTCTCAGGGAAAAATTTCAGATCTCAGTTTCATGTTTACACCTGAAATCATCAAATTCATTAAGAAAAATACAATTAACATCTCAACTTTTTTTCCTGTATATTAATTATAGTAATCCTAAGGTCTTCAACAGATCTCCAAATTTTAAAAAATGATATCTATATTTTTTATGAAGCACAGTAATCAATACTTGTTGGCCTCACAACTCATCAAATCCTGTACTCAGCACATTTTGGTGAGAAAAAAAAAACGTTTCAGTACTTGGAACTTGTTAGGGAATCGTTGTACTTGCTAGAACTTGTATGAGTCATGATGCTGTCCTGCAAGAGAAAATGATTCATCACTCATTGCTTCCTTGATACTTGTCAGTTTTGGCATGCATCATGGGCTCCAAAACAAATTAATAATGAGTACCAAGGTACCACTGTATTTTATTTTTAATTTTTAAAGTTATAGTTAATTGACTATGCTATTACAATTGTCCCAGTCCCCCCCCCCACCCCCGGCTTCCCTCTACCTAGCCTCCCCTCCAATCCCTCCAGAAATCCCCACACCATTGTCCATGACCATGGTCATGCATATACATGCTTTGGCTACTCTATCCTGTACTTTACCTTCCCATGACTATTCTGTAACTACCAGTTTGTACTTCTTCATCCCTTCACCTTTTTCATTCATCCCCCTAAACCCTTTCTATCTGGCAACCATCAAAACATTCTCTGTATCTATGGTTCTGTTTCTGTTCTGTTTGTTCTTTTATTTTGTTATTTACATTCAATTATTGTTAAATACACATTTGTTGCCATTTCATTGTTCATATTTTTCATCCTCTTCTTAAAGAAGATCATGTAACATTTCATATAATACTAGTTTGGTGGTGAGAAAATCTTTTAGCTTTTCCTTGTCTGGGAAGCTCTTTGCCTGTCCTTTTATTGTAAATGTTAACTTTGCTGGGCAAAATAATTTTGGTTGTAGGTCCTTGCTTTTCATCACTTTGAATATTTCTTGCCAATCTCTCTTAGACTGCAAAGTTTCTTCTGAGAAATCACCTGACAATCTTATTGCAGATCTCTTAGAGATTAACTAACTGCTTTGTCTTGCTGCTTTTAAGATTCTCTCTTTACCTTTAACCTTTGGCATTGTAATTATGATGTATCTTGGTATGAGTCTTTTCAGGTTCTTATTTTTGGAACTATCTCTGCTTCCTGGATTTCTATGTCTATTTCCTTCACCATTTAGGGAAGATTTCTCTTATTATTTTTTCAAATAGGTTTCCAATTTCTTGCCCTCCTTCTTCTCCTTCTGGCTACCCTATGATGCAAACATTGATACACTTGAAATTGTCCCAGAGTCTCCTTACGCTATTCTCATTATATTTGAATTCTTTATTCTTCTGATTTTTTTCTTCTTTATACTCCAAATCACTGATTTGATTCTCAGCTTCATCCACTCTATTGTTGATTCCTTAAAAATTGTTCTTTATTTCAATTAGTGTAGCCTTCATTTCTGACTGGGTCTTTTTTTATGCTCTTGAAATCCTCATTAAGTTTCTTGAGCTTTTTTATAACCAGTGTTTTGAATCCTGCATCTAGTAAATTGCTTATCTCCATTTTGTTTAGTTCTTTTCCTGTAGTTTTGTTCTGTTCTTTCATTTGGGCCATTTTTCTTGGTCTCCTCATTTTTGAAGCCTCCCTGTGTTTGTTTCTGTGTACAAGTAGAGCTTCTATGGCACCCAGGTTTGTTCAAGTACTAATGTAGTAAGTGACCTGTAGAGTCCAGTGGTATAGCCTTGTTTATTACTCAGGCTGGGTACTCAAGGTGCATCCACTATATATGCTGTGTACGCACTCCTATTTAGTTGAGACTTGATTTTTTTTTCTGGCTGGTCCAATATCAGCCATCAACTGTGTACTGTCTGAGGTCACACAGCATAAGCTACAAAGCATTCTGCAGATGGTTGCTACTTGTGCTAGGCTTGGAGGTGCACAGGTAATACCAAGCTGTGAACTAAGTCTGACTGTGCTAGTTCCCAGCCTGGGGAAAGTTAAGGAGAGGCTCACTGACACCAGATGTTACTTGTTTGAGAAAATTTAGAGATGTCTGAAAAATAAGCCAGACAAACCATTTGTATGGAGAAGAAAACACACACACACACACACACACACACACACACACACACACAAAAAAAAAACACAAAAAAACAACCACCCTAAAACAAGTCCTGAGAGTGAGTTGGGGCAGGGTCCCAGGGAATTACCAGGATATGGCAAACAATTTGCACCAAGTTGATAAGGTCTCAAATGTGGTGCCTTCCTGCTGGCTCTGTGGCCCTGTGAGAGGAGGGCTCAGAAAAGGAATAATGACTTCTGCCAGCACTTCTGTCTATGAGAAATCTTCCCCCTAGGTCTTACCCTAATTCCAGATAATTTAGCTCCTCTTCACATATCTGTGATGCCTTTCAATCTGCTTCCGTCATCCTGGAGCTCAGACAGAGTGTGTCCAAGTAAGCCTGTGTACATGCCCTTTAAGAACTGCCTGGAATTCTGGAAGTTTCTATCTTCCACAGCTTCACTGCATGCAGGATTTTATAGCCAGAATTATGGTGACTTATCTTTCTGGCACTGGAACACTGGACTGAGAGGCCTGGTGTGGGGCTCGGACCCCTTCCTCCAGAGATATCTATCCCTCCCAATTTTTATTTGCCATACATGGGTGTAGGACCAGCCCATTTTATATCTCTGTCCCTTCTACCAGTCTTAATGTTGTTTCTACCTTAGAATGGTAGTTGTAAGACTTCCATTTAGCTCAATTTCTGATGGTTCTGAATGATGGTGTTTCTATAATTGTAATTTTGATGTGGGTGTGCTAGGAAGTGAGCTGAGTTTATCTATGTTGTTGCCATTTTGACCTGAAGTTTCTAAAAAGATATCTTTATTTTTTTCTTATTTAATGTAGCTTTTAAGTTTTTCTCAAAAACATGTTGGCCTTCTATGAATCCATCCCATCTCAAGAGGTACTTTTGTGGAAATTTTATACTCCTTATAGCCCTGCTGACTGTAGTTCTCTTTGTCTCAAAACAATGGATCTCTATTTTTTAAGATTACTTGAAAATCATTTCTCACTCTGGAGTCACTGGTTTTCTCATAGTGAGCCTTTTCAGTCTTCCTTGTATGATGGAAACTAAGGTGAGCTTTATAATTAATTCCTCCATCTCATAGCTTTTATCTGTTTCATAGAAAATATTTTCATATTATTGTCACCAACAAGATATTAATTTCTTGAAGGTTAGGCTTAATGCAGCATAGACACCTCTATCCTCCTACTAGAGCTCATTTTAAGCTTATAAGCCAAACACCATTTTTATGGTTTGAAAGTTACAGTGAACATATTCAAAAGCTCTGTGAGTGATTTTATGAAAGACTACCATATAACCCCAGAGTCAAAGATTGAGCATCCCTCAGTCCTTCCTTCTGTTGATGGTACTATGGGGCAAGAAGTACATCACTGTACTCAATCTAAAAGTTTCTGAAGAGCCCTGAGATCTATTGTTTATATTCCTTATATCTATCAATATTTACTGCTATAAATGAAAACAAGTTTTAAAATATTTACCAATTCATTTAAAATAATAGTGACCCTATTATAGGTTAACATGGATAATCTATTTTTTCATGAAACTGATTACATTTTTTTGCAAATCCCTTTAATATGTTGCTTAATAGAGTTCAAATGGATTTCCATATCTGGTACTGCATCCATCATGTGCAATATCTGGTGTGTCTTCACTGTTCATACTACTCTGTATCTCTCCACTATGAACACATAATTTTGACATTGCAAATTGTCAAAGAGGTTTTGGGGAAACATCAAGGTTCACTAATCCATGTTTTGGTAATCACTAATTAGTGATAGCTCTCTTTATATTAATATCTTTACTCTCTTCTTATTTTTATATTCTTGAAGCACTAGAGAAGATTTAAAATGGGGGATAAGAGGAAAATTTTGAAAATGAGGTGAATGTTCTAAAACAGAATTGTGGTAATGGTTTCACTATTGTAAACTACTAAAATATATTGAATTACAAATTTATACCAGATGAGTCTTTTGACATGTAAATAATGTCTTAATAAATCTGTAAAAATTGGTGGCATATATTCTCATCGCTTTCCTATGTAAAATTGTCACATGATGATCTCACTTTGTAATTTCACATTGTAACTTAATGACTTAAACAAAACTTTGATTTTAGGAAAGGAAAGATAGTGTAGGGATTAGAAAAACAGGCTCTTGTTTGATCCCAAAGTTTTGGGTTTTCAAATTCTTTCTAGTTGCTGTACAAGGTTGTGTCTTTGTTCCCTCCTCTGCAGAAAGGATAAAATAATAGTACCTAAACCAATGATTTGTTCTAAATATTAACTGAGTTAATATGTCCAAATTGCTTACTACCTGGGAAACACTATGTGGTAGCTATTATACAAGCTGAATTGAGGAGCTGGTTAAATGTGGAATTAAAGATACAAAAGTAAAATAATAAAATTGATAGAGAAAGGTATGAAGATAGCATAAAAGGATGTAATTAATCTTTGTAAAGTAAATAAGGAAACCTTATACCTGAAGACAAAAATAAGCATTAGTAATGAGGAAGATGGAAGAAATTAAGTTATTTTGGCTATTTTTGTTACTGTTTTATAGTAGGTACAATGATTTGAGGAAAGAAATAACCTGAAACAAAAGGGCTGGGGATTTAAGATTATTAAAGACTTGTCAAAGCTGTTGCTGGGTAGTGGAGCAGGCGCTCAATAGGATACATAAGAGGATTTTCACATTGTAATTGGAAACAAGCTGAAATTGTAGACCATAACTTGGTCTCAGTATGGAAGTACTGTATATTGCTTTGACAACTTCAAAAGACAAAATGAAAAAAAACTTTTACTAAAACATATCATCTCTTAATTATTCAAACCATTTTGAGAGTATCTGGTAGCCAGAACAATCAACTGACCATCATCTGTTCCCTGTGAAATATTAGTCTTAGCCAATAATGACAACTTAACCTTGCCATGCTTAGTTTATAAATGGACAGGTATAACAACTGTAAGCCAATAAAAGGCAATTATTTACTGCAAACATCTAAGGAAGTGAATTCAGGCTTTGCTGTTGGATGTGAAAAAAATGCTTATTATCTCAGTTTCTGCTAGCACCTTGCTTATGTTTATGAAGAGCACTGTCCTTAAGACAAATCCAATCTGTTGTCGCAGAGCAGACACAGAAATGGCTCTAACTCTTCGTAAAATTCTCTAGAAACCAACTCAAACACCCCAGGAAATGGCTTAAATCTGGACTGCCTATTATGTTAATGAATATATTTTATTATTAAATATATATTATTTAAGCTGAAATTGCCACTACTTGTGGATGAAATAATTCAATCAAATATAAAATAAGTATCTGGAAATATTCTTCAAACACTCATTATAAAATGTAAAGAGCAAAACTAAAGTGCAGGAGAAAGTTTTTATTTTATAAAACTTGGATTAATATATATACATGTTACTTAAATGTACTTTTTGTCATCATTATGTAGCTAATCACTTCACATGGATATGGTCTTTTTTCAAACTGAATATATCAAAGCAGCTACCAGGTTGATTTGATTTATGAAATTAAAGGCATATGAGGATAAAATAGGAAAAAAAATCTATCACACAAGTTCACATTTAAATAAGAGTGGTTTTAGGGTGTATATTGATCATGAAAATGGTGTAGTTGAAACAATATTGCAAATAAAGAAGTTTACTTGGAAAATTTATCTGATAAGATGGTAAGAGACTTGCCTTTGTTTCTGTCCTATTTTTAGCATTGCTACCTAGTAGAAATTTACCAGATTGACTATATTGGTTTGAATCATTGCAGCAACTGTAGATTATAAATGGTTAACAAATTATAGGAGAGGGTTTACATTCTCCAAACTGCATTTTACTATTTTTCGTTCTTGACTTACAGGCAATATTCTTAGCATACCTCATTACATTATTCTCAGAGTACATTAATCTCACCACTTTTAAAAATAAACACCTGCTAGACTTCTCACACTGATTATACTGGAATCAACTCTTCTAAAATTGTCCCTTTAAACATGTCTCACTTCTGGGTAAAATTTTAAAAATAAGTGACAATAAATCTAAACTAAATTCTTATATTTTAATACAATAACCAAGTGCTCCAATATAAGTGTTCTTTAATTCCTTCTGAAATAGATAATTTAAAAAACTATAGTAGAACATGTCATTTGGAAGGCAAATGCTTCATTCTTCTCTAAATATGTGCATGGGCTAGACATACACTAATTAAATTCAGAACCAAGCACAGTGTTATTCCCTTAGTGAATGGGAAGGTGAAATCTCACTCTGCACAGTTTTACTGAGAAGGAAAAAAATCAGCATTAAATGCAATTTCTTCTAAAATCATATGATGCTTTTATACTCTAGGAAATTATTCAGGCTTGACAGCAAGAAAGCACTTTTAAATTGGAAAAGCCTTTAGTTTTCAAACTTTTCCCTAGTTCTTATTGCCCTCTTACACTCTGAGGTCACTAATGTTCCACTCAACTACACTCCTCAGACCTTTGTGCATCAGTCCCTATGTGCTTATTTCCCACTTGAGTGCTATTTGAAAGAAATTTTAATCTAGCTCTAATTTTTAAAAATAAGTATTTCTCCCTGGCCAGGTAACTCAGTTGGTTTAGAGCATCATCTCAATATGTCAAGGTCTCAGGTTCAATTCCCCAGTCAGAGCACAAATAAGAAGCAGCCAATGAATGCATAAATAAACAGAACCACAAATCAATCTCTTTCTCTCTCTAAAATATATTAATACAAATTGAAAAATTAATATTTCTCCCTAATTGACATAAAATGTTAGATTGAGCTATATAAAATTATCAATATGCAACTATTTTGCTCTACAAAAATGTATTATTTTCAGATGGTTCAAACTAATATAAAAATGTCAAGAATTTCTCATGAGAAAAAGGTGGTCAAATGCAATCAATAATAGAAATTAATTTTCTTCTTAATTTGTAATATGCTTCTGAGATTTTAATTTCTCTGGATTTAGACTTACCTGCGATGTAGTATATTCATTATTTTTGCCTAGTATTATTATCTCCCCTTTGCTAATTTCAGGGACTATTTTAAAATGTGTTTGATTAGCAAAACAGTACTACTGGAATAAGAGATTTTAAGATAGGGATTTGAAGTTTTATAATTCTATCAGAAAGTTGGGGAACAAAAATACATAACTATAAACCTAGAGCTGGAGGACTAGGAAAATAATTACTAATTATGTCAGCTAAAGCATAGGCTAAGAATGGGGAAAAACAACCACAATCCATAGGGACTTTCAACAAGCTTCCTTCTCTTTTCCCTAGAATAGCAAGTCAGAGAGATTTCTAAGCCATTATGACTGACAACCACTACCATAGCTACTATCAATTCACTTCTTCTTTCCTAATTTCACTCTAGTTTCCCTCAATAAGAAATTCTAACATAATATGTTAAAAATGTCACTTATTTTCTTCCATCTTCAATATTAAAATGGCTATACAACAATTCACCATTTTTATAAGTATTTTAAAAATTCACACTAATATGACAACTGTCACAGTGCAATCTAACAAAACTGTTTTGAATGTAGTTAAAGATGACTAAGTGCTACTGGAGCCATCTTAGGGTAAAAAAAAAAAACAAAACTTTTTGGCCAACTCAATATAATGGAATGTTATTTGGCCATTATAAAAAATTAAATCTTTCCAGTTGTGACAACATGGAAAGACCTAGAGTGTATTATGCTCAATGAAATGTCAGAGAAAGTCAAACACTATATAATTTCACGTACATTCAAAAGCAAAATAAATGAACAAATGAAACTAAAACACACTCATAGATACAGAGAACAAACATGGTTGCCAGATTAAAAAGTACACTTTGGCAGTTACAAAGTAGTCACAAGGATATAAAGTATAGTAAAGAGAATATAGTTAATAATATTGTAATGATTATATATGGTGCCAGGTGGGTCCTAGATTTATCAGGGAGATCACTACGTAAATATCTAACCACTGTGCTGTACATATGAAACTAATAGAATATTAAATGTTAACTTTTTTTTTTTTTTTTGCATGTGCCTATCTAGTTTTCCCAACACCACTTGTTGAAGAAGTTATTGCACTCCATTTTATGTTCCTTCCTCCTTTGCCGAATATTAGTTGCCTATAGAGTCCTGGGTTTATTTCTGGGCTCTCTACTCTGTTCCATTGATCTGGATCTGTTTGTTTGTTCTTGTGCCAGTATCAGATTGTTATGGTTACTATGGCTTTGTAATATAGCTTGATATCTGGTATTGTGATTCCTCCTACTTCGTTCTTCTTTCTCAGGATTGCTGTAACTATTCAGGGTCGTTTTTGACTCTATGTGAACTTTTTACCACCAACTTACACCAACTTACATCAAGTAAATTCAAGATGGATAAAGGACTTAAACATAAACAGTGCCACCATAAAAGCCCTAGAGGAAAACATAGGAAAAAAAATTGCAGATACCCCACTCAGCAAAGTTTTCACTGAAATATCTCCCAAGTTAAGGGAAATAAAGGAACAAATAAACAAATGGGGGCCCTGGCTCGTGGAACAATGGATAGGCACCAGCCTGCAAACCCAAAGGTTACTGGTTTGATTCCCAGCCAGGGCACATAACCAGGTTCATAGCCAGAGGCAGGTGAAAGGCAACCATACATTGATGTTTCTCTCCCTTTCTTTCTCCATCCCTGCCCTTGTCTCTGAAAATAATAAATAAACTCTTAAAAAAAAAAAAAAAAAAAAACAAAGGGGACAACATCAAACTAAAATGTTTGTGGTCAGCCAAAGAAAACATTGAGAAAATAAAAAGGGAACCACCGTACGGGAAAACATATTTGCCAATGACACCTCAGACAAGGGTTTTATCTCCAAAATATATGAAGAGCTAATACAACTCAACATCAGGGAGACAAACAACCCAATTAACAAATGGGCAAAGGACCTGAAAAGACACTTCTCCAAGGAAGACATACAAAGGGCCCACAGGCACAAGAAAGAATGCTCAACATCACTAGTCATCAGAGAGATGCAAATTAAAACTACAACAAAATACCACTTCACACCTGTCAGAATGGCCATCATAAATAAGTCAACAAACAACAAGTGCTGATGAGGATGTGGGCAAAAGGGAACCCTGGGTGCACTGCTGATGGGAATGCAGATGGGTGCAGCCACTATGGAAGACAGTATGGAACTTCCTAAAACTAAGAATAGTACTGCCTTATCATCCAGTGATTCCACTGCTAGGATTATACCAAAAAAATCCTGAAACACCAATTCAGAAGAACCTATGCACTCCTATGTTCATTGCAGCACTATTTACAATAGCCAAGTGCTAGAAGCCTAAGTGCCCTTCAGTGGATGAATGGATGAAAAAACTTTGGTACATTTACACAATGGAGTTCTATGTAGCAGAAAGAAAGAGAGAACTACTACCATTTGCAGTAGTATGGATGGAACTGGAAAGTATCATGCTTAGTGAGATAAGCTAGGCAGCAAAAATTAAATACCACATATTCTCACTTAATACAGGAGGCTAATGAACAAACCAACAAGCAAACAAAATACAACCAAAGACATGAATGCAGGGAACACGCTTTCAGTGTGTAGAGGGGAAGAAGTGGAAGAGGGGGAGAAGGAGGCTAAGAAGGGGAACAGATTAGTTAAGAAACTAGCATTGATGATCCATGGACACAACATGTGGGATTGACTGTTAGAGGAGGTAAGGAGGATGGGGGATGGGGAAGGGGAGAGCAGATGGATGTAATACATAACAAAAAATAAATAAAAATTTAAAATGTCAACTGTATTAGAAAAAATAAAATAAAAATAGAAAATGTGAAGTCTAAAAGTGATTAATACCAGGAAATGAAAAATGTACCTACCTTCTTATTAATGCTTCTTATTAAAGAAGCATTATTTTTTTAAATGAGGAAAAACTGAGTATATTCTAGGAAATTATGTAAATTTGCAGAGAAAAGAATAGAAAAAAATTTAAATTAAATTTATATAAATTTGATAAAATATATTAATATAATAATATATGCATCATATCAAAATATAAAGTCAAAAAGGAAGATTTTCAAACTGTTTGCAAACTCAGTCTATAATAAAGTTTGACATTGTGCCTCAGTAAACATGTATAAATTTTTTTTAATCAGTCAATTTTTATTTTTAATAGAAATTATGTGTAATTCACTAAATTCACTTATGCCCTATTAATAAGTTATGTTTTGGAGTTTTAATATATTGGGTATAATTTACTATATATTGCAGAGGAAATCAAATAGATCCTGTTCTTCATGGCTTTGGAGAACATTTCATTGAATACTCTTGAAGATAGAGGGGGAAACTCTCTATCTTCTATCTATATTTGGAGTAATTATATAATATCAGATAATATGAAGATCCCTAAAGGATTTCATTACAACTGCTGAAAACACAGAAGGCTGAAAAAAAAAAACTAAGTACATGTTTTTATGATTTTCATAATGGCCATTACAATTAAATTGACTCAAGAATAAAGAAGTTAATTGCATTGACAGAGGTTGTATAATAAGTCAGCAGTAGAGAGAAGAATAAAAATCTTGTATCTGTCCCATGCAGTCACTATAACATATATCCAACAAATACTTGATTTAGCAGTAAATTGCACTCTCTTTAATGGCTCCTATTACATAGGTCTGCTTTTCACTGTAAAACAGAAAATGAGTGTAGGGAATTCAAAGCTATATATAAATGATTTTGGCTCTCAGTTTCATTTCTCTATCGAATATGAGAAAATTGCAAGAATCATGTAAAAATGCAGCCCCCACAGCCCATTCACACATGAGCTAAAAGGTAATATTACAGGGATCATTTCTAAATGGAGATAAAAATAAAAAAAGAATTCTTCATCCTGAGACCCATTAGGAAATGGGACTCAGAAGCATGGTTTCTTATTACTTCTGTTTGCTTAAAGAAGCAAAGATCTACAGAGCATTTTCAGAAAGGTCAAATGTGGGAGGGACGTATCAAGTAACTGGAGTATGGTCTAGGCAAGTGACAAATCCTAACGCGGGATTTGCGGAGTCTTATGAATTCAGTTCTTGTTTGGGAGCCAAAACAGCAGCTCATTAGTCACAATTTGTAACGCCAGGAATAAAGATGTGGGTTCAGTTTCCTATGTTACCACTTCAGGCTATTTGGCACACATTATGTAGCAGAGGTTGCCTAAAAAACACAAAAAGCTGGAGGCCAGGAAGAATGACCTGTTGCTTATTAACAATTCTGCTAGCCAAAAAATTATCAGCATGTTGATGGATTCCCTGATTAGCTATTCATGATGAGACCTAATGCTATGGTGCACCTATGAGCCTAAAGCAAAAAGCTGTTAAGTTAAATGTGGAAAATAGATGGGAAAATGCCTTTTCTACATGTCCAGTTCTAGTGTACATGCAAATAAGAAATAATTTCAAGCTATTAAACTGCCCCCTCTTTATTCATATAAAAAATAAAGTTCTAATAAAAAACAACTTGGCTTGTTAACTTCTCTTGACAAATTGTTAATCAGAATTTTTTGTTTTGGTTGTTATACTTTGTTAATTTAAATCTACAACATCAGTAACTCGACATGTGACTTAGTGGTCCTTGTAATGCTACTGTTTTTTCAATTTCTTAAAATATTTCTTGATGGTACTTTCCCACATTAAAAGAAGCTTAGAGAAACAAAGTATTAGAATCTTGAAATGAGACATTATTACATTTATAAATAATATAAGAGCAAATGGAACAAAAAAATAAGAGAACATTTTTGATAAGGCATGATAGCATTCAGACTCGTGGCTAAAAGTGTGCTAAAATAATTAGTTTATCTTCTCTATTCAATTAATCTTTAAATGAGACCTGAGATTGTGTACAAATTTTCAGTGAATATGTATTTGCTTATTTTATGAAGTAAAAGAAATATAGCTTTCATAGCATTTTTAATATAATCTTAACTACATTCATGATCAAAAGTAGTCAAAATTCATCTCTCCCTCCCAACACATAAGGTTCATATGAGTTTTGCCAAACTCGCAATTGTTTCAGATCTTAAAATAAAGAAAACATATCCAAGTTATTTACAGTGACAATTAAATAAAGGAAATATTAAAAGTAATTTAGAGACTAATATTTCTTTGAATTTAACATGTAAAAGAAAAGGTTTCCATAAATAATTCAACACTATAAAAATCAATATAATAGATAAAACCCTAAATCTCAGTGGTTTAACACAGAGGTTTAGCTTTTTACTCAGATAACAGTAGTGGTATGGGTAGCAGGTTGGGTATAATCACCAAGCAGTGACCCAGATTCCACCATCTTTAACAGGTAGCTTCTTCGAAGGTCATGGTGGTTGTGACTTCCACCCAACAGAGAATGGAAAGAAAAAAATTCAGCAGGGGGGAAGGATTGTTCAATGAATGATGCTATCACAGTATATTAATATCAGAAAATGAAATTAAATCCTTACATATTACTTTTAGCAGAATCAATTACTATGAGGCTATCAGGAGAAATTTAAAGTAGATCCCAGTTTCTTAAGACTTAGATCAGAAAACTGTTCCAAATCACTTCCAAAATACGCTATTGGTCAAGAGATCACAGAAGCTAGGATAAGTAGGAAGATCACAGACCATGCATCTGGATGAGAGGAGTGTCAAAGAATTTGGGGCTATATTTGAAAACTGCTACAAACGTCTCCCGCTTGTCTGCCTAAATTTTCCTTTTTACAAAGAAGAACAGTGCTTACATGAGAGGAGATAGAAGAAAGCAACAAAAGTAAAGGCAAGAGTGCAGTGATACCAAAAAAAAAAAAAAAAAAAGCCAACCTCATAATGAGAACTTTCTTTTCTTTCAATTTTGCCTTTTTTTCAAGTATTCAGTCGTATATGTTACATAGTGTTGCCCCTAGATATTTAATACACTGCTGGGACTGTGGTTATTGCAATGCTATTGACCATATTCCCTATGCTTTACTTACATCCTGTGACTATTCTATAACTACCAATTTGTATTTCTTCATCCCTTTACCCCTTTCACCCAGTCTTCATTCACTGTCTGTGTCTATGAGTCAGTTTTAAATTTACTTGTTCATTTGTTTTGTTCTATAGATTCCACAATAAAATAAAATAAAATGGTATTTGTCTTTATCTGGTTTATTCGTCTTAGAATTATACTCTCCAGGTTCATTCACGCTGTTGCAAAGGGTAAGATTTAATTCTTTTTTATGGCCAAGTAGTATTCTATTGTGTAAGTGTACCACCACTTTTTTATCTACTCTTCTATTAATGGCCACTTGGGCTGCTTCCATATTTTGGCAATTGTAAATAATGCTGCAGTGAACATACGGATGCATTTATTCTTTCAAATGAGTAATCATTTTTCAAACAATTGCTGGATCATAAGGCAGATCATTTTTTAATTTGAGAAAACTCCATACTGTTTTTCATAGTGGCTGTACAATCAGCACTTCTACCAACAGTATATAAAGATTTCCGTTATTCTACATCCTCTCCTACAGTTTTCATTTGTAAATTTATTGATGATAACTATATTCTGACAGAGGTAAGGTGATATTTCCTTAAGAAATTTGGATTTCTCTTACAATTAGTGATGTTGAGCAATTTTTCATTATCTATTATCCTTCTATATGATAAAGACTATTTTTATTAAAATGTTTTGGAGAATTGTTTCTATACTTCACCTTTGTGAAAGACCTAAAATAATAGTTACATCTAGTGCATAGTCATTAGCAAACCAGTCTAATGTACACAGAAGCCATTTTAACTTGCCTGCTGTGTGTTTTGTTTTAAATAAATCACTTTTGCAAGCTATCCATGACTCTGCACATAACACAATCTTTCTACCATTGAAAATTAAAGATAAATTATTTTTACATTTCAAACATAAAAATATTTTTAAATTATTTTACTTATTTTATTGTTGTTGTATTATATCCATCCCCTTTTTACTTCCCTCTGTCCCCTTCCTCACCCAACCACTCCCCACCAAAGTCAATCCCACTTGTTGTCCATGTCTATGGTTCTTCCATGTTAGTGCCTTGACTAAACTGCTCCCCTTCTTTGCCTCTTCCTCCCTCCTGCCACCTCCCCTCTGCCCACTGAAGGTCTATTCATTGTATTCATGTATCTGATTCTGTTTTGCTCATTTGTTTGTTTGTTCGTTATTGTCTTGTAATGGGTGAGATCATATGGTATTTGTCTTTCACTGACTTGCTTATTTCACTAATCATAATACTGTCTAGTTCCATCCATGTTGTTGCAAAGGTTAAGAGTTTCTTTTTTCTTTCTGCTGTGCAGTATTTTATTGTGTAAATGTAAAAGTTTGTTTATCCAATCATCTACTGATGGACATTTGGTCTGTTTCCAGCATTTGGCTGTTATAAATAGCACTGCTATGAACATAGGGGTACATAAGTTCTTATGAATTGGTGTTTCAGGGTTCTTCGGGTATAATCCTAGTAGTGGAATTGCTAGATCAAAAGGCAGCTCCATTTTTAGTTTCTTAAGGAAATTTCATACTATTTTCCACAGTGGTTGCACCAGCCTGCATTCCCACCAACAGTGCACCAGGGTTCCCTTTTCCCCACATCCTTGCCAACATTTGTTGTTTGTTGAAAACATAAAACCATTTTAAACACAGAAGAACACATTTCATCAACTTGGGCAACATCTGCCCTTCACTTAATTATTTAAATTGGACAGCTACTCCAATTCAAACATTTGGGAATAGACATAGAAGGCAAAATACAGTGAAAAACCATCCTTGTTTGCCATTATATGTGTGCTAAAATAAGCATGCCAACAATTAAAAAATAAACAAAACAAAAAGAAATAATAGGCTAATCTTTGATAAAACCACATTTTGAGTTAAAGAGTTTGTCAATTTCATGCTTATTCATAATGTATTGTAAAAATCCCAGGAATATTAGATTCTATTTTGCATATAAAAAGAAGTATATTTTATTTTCTCATTAAAAAGTGTATCAAAAAAGTTATTATTAATGATATTGTTGAACAAGGGCCCTGGCTAGTGTGGTTCAGTAGATTGATGCCAGTCTGCGAACCCAAAGTTCGCTGGTTCGATTCCCCAGCCAGGGCACATAACCAGGTTGCAAGCCAGGTCTCCAGCCAGGTCCTTAACTGGAGGCAGATGAAAGGCAACCATACAGCGATGCTTCTCTCTCTTTCTTCCTCCCTGTCATTTCTCTGGAAATAATAAATTTAAAAAAAAAAAAGATTAAAGAAGAAAAAAAAATGAGAATCCATTATAAATTTTTTCTCCTGAGAAGTCATTTGCGCTTTGCCTGTGCTACATGAGTCCTGTAGTTATTAGATTTCAACAGCTATTCAATTACTCATCTAAGTTGTTTATTGAAAATTATGCAAGCCCTGGCTGGTGTGGATTGGTGGATTGAGCACTGGCCTGTGAACTGAAAAGTTGTTGGTTTGATTTTCAATCAGGGCATATGCCTGGGTGACAGGCCAGGTCCCCAGTGGGAGCACATGAGAGGCAACTGATCTATGATGTTTTTCTCCCTCTCTTTCTATTCCCTTAACTCCCTGTCAAAAAAAAAATTTTTTTTTAAGTAATGTGAGTCATCAAATGACCTACCAATGTTTGCTCCCACATTTCCCCTGTCTGCTGGAATAGTTTGGGTAAGAGTGGCATTTTTCCTTCTTAAATTTTGGTAGAATTTGCCAGTGAAGCCATCTGATCTAATAGTGAGCTTTGTGTGACTATCTTAATTATTGATTCAGATGCCTTGTAATTTATGTGTTTTAAATGTTAAAGTTTTCTATTAATTTTTCCATTTCATTTTAATATTTAAATTTATTAAAATAAAGTTGATAATAGTATCCTTTCTTTTCCTTTTAATGCCTATAAAAGGTAATGACTATATGTAGTATCTATTTATGGTATTGGTTATTTGTCTTATTTCTCTTTTGTCTTGATCAATTTCTCCAGATATTTACTAATTTTTAAATACCACTTTGTGACATTTTTTAAAACTCTCACTTTCAAATGTCTGAGTCACATGACAGATAGACAGTAAGGATCAAGGTAAAGATATCTCTTTCAAGATTCAAAAACTTCAAAAAAATGTGTTGAATTTGGAGTAGGCTTATCTTAATCCAGTTCCATATTTTATAGTCGTATAAAATTTCTCCAAGGTTTTTATCTTCCATTATCTCCCAGCCTTCATCTATTTTATTCTATATTGACATAGGTGACACTGTTTTGTTTGTTCATTTTAATTTACCATAGTTGGATGAAACTCCCTTTTTAACTATTGTTCAAATGGCATTTTAAAACAAATCCTATGCACTTTTTTCTTACAAAAGGCAACTTGGGTTGAGAGGCAGACTACGGTACCAAGAAAATATGGGACAAAGGACTAGTATAAGTAAGTGGTTGGTGTCAGGAAATATCCAAGGAGGATATCAACATATTACTGATAGGCCAGTGGAACATGACAATGAACAATGTAAATGTGTCACTGTTCAGCGATCCAGATATATGTTACCCTGCATGAAGTAGCAGGGTAATAGACATTAGGGCACTAAGTGCAGTTTCAGAATGGTGGGAGTGTAGGCATTGACAAGAAAGAAAACCAGGGTTTCAGGCTTGTGGGCCTGGCGAATTTCTAAGATAGGAAATTTAAAGAGGAACGTTGTCACAAAAGACCAGGGATATTTTTCTGTTATGGACTTGCTCCTGGGAACAAAGAAGCAGCATAATTTCTTACTTTGGCCTGTACTATCAGAGCCAGATTGGTAGCAATGGCTACTTGTTGCTGACCATCTGGCAGTGAATTAAATCCTCTCTGTCAAGGGAAAATTTGTGGTCTGGAAGCTAGGGCAGGGCTGAGCTTAGTGCAAGAAGAAAGGGAGGTAGCCAGGACCTGATGCTGTGGACAGTTGGCCCATTTCATATCTGGTCCTGTTAGTAATCTTCAATGATATTCTTTAATTAAGGACATCAAAACTTTCTAGTAATAGGTCCTCCTCTTATTACTAAGGAGAACATAGTATTAGTAAATTCTCTTTGTTCCTTACTAAGCATTATTAACAAAAGGTTAAGTCTAAGACAATTTTGACTTCTCAAAGCTTACAACATCTACATCACAGAAATCTACCTATCTAAAAATTATACCAACCATTTTACAGTGGGGGTCACATCTACCCCAGGAAATACAGAGTATTGTTATACTTGAAATATTGTCCTGCTACCCAAACTTCACATTTAAAATGCTCCTTTTAAATCCATTAAATTTTCTTAAATGTTATATTTCTCATTTATTTACTGAGGTCATACCAATCAGCCAAAGCATGTTTTTACTTATTATCATTGCCTATTTAGTATAAATGTTCATGTTAATCCTTTCTTATACAACATGAGCCTCTGAAAAAAATTGGTAAATTATTTCATAAACACTAGCTCTAAAATAAAGTATGCACTAAATTTTTTGTAGTTTAGGATGCAATACAATGTTGGATAGGATAGGGTGGTAATTAGAGTAGCACTTTTACTTCTCCTCAAAGCTCCTTTTCTGAATAGATGCTGCTACTCTTTTTCAGTTTTTATATTAGCCTGTTGACTTTGCAATCTGCAAGCACTTGATCTTTAATGATCTGTAGCACATCTGTATGCATAATACTGTCTTCCAAACTCCTCAACAATACAAAAACATTAGGCATGTGTCATGAAGCTCTTTTAATACATTTTCCATGCAACAGTGCTTTTCCAAAATGCAACCGATTTTTGCATGAAAAATAAGACTTTACTGTGTGGGGATAATCAAGTAGTTATGCTGAACTAATGAGCTTCTTTTCTTTCTGACAGTCCTCAGATATAGTAATTGGAGGATTTAATCATTCTTTAGATCCAGGAATGATGAATTCTCTACCTTTGGTCATTATGAAAGATTTCCTTACACAGGAGTATCCTGGCCAGGCAAGCTCACTAACAGAGCTCATCATCAAACCATTTGAGGCAGATTAGTTAGATGCTAGGAAAACTCCTTGGCAAGTAGAATGGGGAAACTTAGGCAGGTAGTTAAACAGCCAAACAATTTATAGCTAGATAATAAGTCATAAGGTCTTATCTTTCCTAACTGAGGGCCCCTGAGAACAAATGGTTTACACACTCCAGGCTGTTCCAGGGCCTCTGTCTTGGTCCCTGTTTGGTGACATTCTTTGAAGGGGAAACTGACCAGAGAATGACCCTGATACACTCATTTTAATTAATCAGCATACTAAAGAACACAGCTGTAAAACTGATGAATATTCTATTGAGATCCTCCCTTGAGACCACCCCTAAAATTCCTGCCTTTAGAAAATAGATAAGAACTATTAAGACAAAGAACCCAGCACCTGCCATCCCCAGAGCACACCCATGCCTTCCCTGCCACCAGCTTCTTTCCTCAGGAGGGTGTCTGCTTTCTTTCCCTAAACCCTAAGGGTTGGATGCAACTGGGGATGCAGCAGGTAGCAGCAGTTTATTTCTGGCTAACCCCCTGAACTTGTCTCCAAGAGCCCCGCTTTGCCTCTGTAACTGGTTTCCTGAGACCGCACAGCCCACCAGACTCACTTCTGTGCCTCCAGGGACTTTCTTTCTAAAGGATCAAGGCAGCCTGGCCAAGGCTCATCCCTGTTACAATGACCTTGCCTGTTCTATCTTTTTTTTTTTTTTTTTTAATATATTGTATTTATTTTGCTATTACAGTTGTCCCAATTTTCACCCCTCCTTTGCTTTCTTCCACCCAATACCCCGTTTCGTCCAGCAATGCCCTTCTTAGTTCATGTCCATGAGTCATGAATATAAGTTCTTTGGTTTCTCCATTTCCTCCGTTATTCTTAACATCCCCCTGTCTATTCTGTAACCACCAATGTGTACTTTTCTTTTTCCTTTCACACCTAGACAATTCACCATTTAATTTTTACCTTCTGTCAACTTTCCAAATCATATTAATGCAAAGTTTTCTTTTCATTATTTCAAAATGCTGAGATTAATTCATTTGTTTAAAGAATTACTCTTTTAGGTAATATGAATTCCAATATTACCAAACATATGCAAAAATACATTTATATACATACATACATATTTTTACATATATTTAAAGTACATACTGTGCTTCCTTTGTTCCACTGTTTCCAACTTTAATAAAGGCTTTAATAAACATATTCTCAGAATCACCTAGACTAATGTAAAATCTTTCCTGAATGAAGTCAAGAACCTGCATGTTCCAGACCCATCCCAGTTCCAGTCCTTTTCCAGTGATGCATTGATAATATTATATGAAATAATAGACTATCTACTTATTTGCATAAAACTACCCATTTAAACAAGCTAATTTATATGCAATGTAAATTGATTGTGCTCACTTGCTACTGTTACTTTTATAACAAATGAATCTGAAAAGATATTGTTTTTCTATATAAAGCAAAATTAAAATTGAAAACATAATCACAGAAAAATGATAATGTCCTAGCTGAGATAACTTAGCTTTGTTTCTTTAGAGAATTTTTCTTTTTATGACCTGGAACCACATTTTAAGAATTATATTATCATCATTTTTACATATTCTACCTCTCTTTCTGTTTATTTCAGGCCCTGTCTGTTCGCAGAATTTAGTCTTGATGCTCCATAATCATACTAATCCCCTTTCTGAATTCTGAAAGGAATACTCTGTTTGAAAAGGCAAAGAAACAGCCTGTGAAATTCATTTGGACTAATAGTATATTTATCTAGCACCGAAGGGCAACATTCTTATTATGAAAAGATGTTTTATTTTCCCCCAATATGAGAAACAAGCTAGTGAGAAAGTGGCAAATCTTTCACCTTTGGCTATTTTTCTCTGAGACTCTAGTCTATTTTTTACAGTTGTGGAAATAGTCATTGTTTTCCTATTCCTTTCCCTTTCTCAATTTCACTTCTTTTTGTAGTTCTCCATAGCTATGATCAAAAGAATGAAAACTTGGGTTACCCAACATCAGAAAGGCAAGTAAATGACTACTTTTTAGGGTGAGCATAAGTCTTACTTGCAAATCTCTGTTTAATTATAAAAATATTGTTACTGTTATTTTTTAATATTTCTGATTCTAAAGAAGCATACTTGAAAAAAATGTTTGAGCCCTTTTTCATATTCTCTTTATTTTTTGGCATGTTTGGCACACCCAGAAAATAAGAGTAAGCTGATTAAAAAAAATAAGCTCAGAAAGGCATGATTATTTTAAAGCAAAAAAAGAAAAAAGAAAAATTACCTGCCTGTTTGGAAATGTCCAACAAAGTAAAAACTACACACACACACACACACACACACACACAGAAAAAATTAATGTACCTAAAATATATTTTCTGCAAGGTAAGTGAGCAAAGAAGTCGCTTCTTAACAGCTATTGAATTCACTCTTAGGACTGAAGCATTAAATCATCCTAAATTCATCTGTCTAGCAGTTGGGGAATCTTCATATTTTAGCTGGGTCTTTAGCACAGAGATCTAGTTATTGACAGGTTGCTTTCTTGTAGCAGCATAAAGTTTAATGCACTGTATAGCACATTGTTGAAAACTGGCCAAGATTGATATGGACTTGGCAGACACTTCTTGGAGCTCCTAGTGCCTACAAGATGTCTTTACTAGGTGAAAACAAATAAGAACCAAAATTCTTTCCAGCTTGCAGATATAAAAGCTTCCTAGGAATTGCTGAGTGTTGAATTGCTGTTCTAAGACTCATCATTTTATGTTTTTGTTGAGTTGTGTTTTTGTTGCAATTGGCTCCCTGCCTAGGGACTTGCTATGCCTGGCTGGGTTAACCATGGTGGGCAGGTGCTAGGAGAGGCCACTACCAGTGGATCTGACAGTCACCAGTGGAGTTTAGGGTTACTTTACCACAAGAGGGTGGTATAAATCTTTGGAAGGTAATATAACAATTTTATATGCCCAACCCTTCACCCCTTTTGAACTGGGTCTGTCTTATCACTTCTCACTTCTCTAGAAACAAATTCAATTGCCATTCTATAAACTTATATTGCAGTGGCCCTTTGCTAGTTTTAAACATGTCAAAGATAATTAATATGACATCTCATCTTGAAGGGAATATAGTCAATGGAGTTGAAGTCAAAATGTTTAGAAAATGTCCCCTTAAATCCCATAGAAAAGATATTTGATGTCTATGTAATCAAAGGAAAAGGGATTACCTGAAAGCTAATATTTATTCACAATTATTGATGTCATTAAAATTGCAAGGCTATGTTATCTCATTTATAAATATTTCATTGAAGAGGTTGTTACTAAATCTCTGTTATATTCCAAGTAGTAAGGATATAGTAGTGGACCAGAGACAAAATCCTGCTCTCCTGAAGCTTAGGCATAAATGGGAAGAACAAATTCCTAGTATCCAGCCATGTAGTATGAAAAATAGGGACATTTATTGAAGAAGATACAAGATACAGAAACATTGCACATAGGACAATGATGCTCAGTCCCGCTTCAAAGGAGGCACCTTGGAACCTCACATAGTTCTCCCAATTGCTATCAGCTGCCCCATCTTATTTTCCTGAATCTCATCAATGGTCTGAAATCTCTTGCCTTTCAAGGGTGATTTTAGTTTTTAAAAAAGCAAGAAGTAGGAGAATGCCAAATCTGGGCTGTATATGGACTGAGTCACCTGGGTGATTTTATATTTCACTAAAGACTCTGCATGAGACATGATGCATGAACAGGTGTGTTGTGATAAAGCTGCCAATCACCAGTTGCTTATAGTTGTGGCCTTCTGAAGCAGCTGAATACTTTACTCTAAGGAATGTCCAAGCTTAATGCAACATTTGATGTAGATTCATTACTCTACTTGCTCAGTCATTTTAAGTGAGATTGTTACATAGTGCACATGCTCACTCAATAGCATCTACCGCCCCCACTGACCAGTACAGTGAAGACATTGTTGGTTGCTCATGTGTATTCCAGTCCACTCTCCTTGACTGCCAGGTTATAGTAACATCAAGCAAATAATTCTCGTTACATTAACAATGGCAAGACATTTTCCAGACAGACCTCATGTATCCATCAAGTGAATAAGAGGGAATATAAATCAGATTAAAGAGGTATTCCCAGAAAACGGTAGTGCTCTTGAGATAAGGTAGGCAAGTAAGGCCCATTTAAATCAAATCAATTTTACATTTAAATCAAATGTAAAAGTGAGTTTGTGTAAGTTGAATCATGTTTATTCATTCATATATTTATTGAGTTCTCACATATGATGCCAAACAGGTGTTTTGTTTACTATATAATCTCTACTGTTTAGATCCTTCAGTCATTAACTCTGGCACAACATAGAGATTAAGATCTGAGGTTTTCATATCATATATCTGTATTTGTATCTTAGTATAATGTGTAATGGGAAATTAACTTCTTTAAGTCTCTGGTTTCTCGTATATAAAGTATGTGTAGCATATACTTGTCATATGTATAAATGAACTAACAGATAAGAAGCACCCAATGTAATGCTTAGAACATATTCATACTTATTAAACATCAGTTAATGAAATTAAAATCAATGCATAGCAGGATATTTAAGTTAAAAATAAAATATCAATTACATAATTAAAAGAACACTTAATTTTGTTATTAAACTCTTTCACTTATTTAATGATAGCATTTTCAAAATGAATAGTTACATGAAAAAACATATAGATGCTTTGATTTGTTTTTTTCTACAAAAGAAAGCAAGTAAACTCTAAGGGTCCATTTCCAAGATTCATTAGGTCAAGATCGCACAATGACTTTGAGAATCTTCCTATATTCCTTTTCTCTAGGTGATCTCTGTTTAGGAGCAGGGGCGGACTCTCAGGGATCATCCTGCCGTTAGCAACTAGAGGGTTGTCTGTATTTCTTTTTTGAAAAAAACATTTATATATTTTGCCCTAGTCTTTAGTCAACAATATCCTCAGACTGAGCCTTCTTTGTTTCAACCTCAGTTCCTTTCAACATTTCTGTCCATTGGAGGGTAGACAGGAGCCCTCATCTGCTCTCATCTGAATCTTATCAATGGTCTGATTGATGAGATTCCATGTCAATGCTCTCCCTGAACTACGCAGAACTTAAGGCCACTATTAGGTGCCAAGTTCTTGATAGACCACAGATAAAATGTTTACATTTTTTCTGTCTCACATGCTCAGAAGGGAGCCTGAATTCCATACACAGGGATTCCTCCTGTAACTCATGTTGTTTCTACTGCTGCCCCTGCATCTAGCTAGGATTTTGGCCTCTAGTGAGGCAGGTGTGTTGATTTTCTTTCAAACAACTAACTCTAAATCCTTCCTATCAAATCTCTTTTACCTAGACCATTTCTCAAGAGTGCAGTATAATTATCTGAAGGGATTTTATTTTGTTTGACTTTATTTTTTCATTTTATTTTATTTCTCTTAAATGTATTTTATTTTGCTATTACAGTTGTCCCAATTCCCACCCCTCCTTTGCCTCCCTCAACCCAGTACCCTGTTTCCTCTAGCAATGCCCCACTTAGTTCATGTCCAAGTTTCATGCATATAAGTTCTTCAGTTTCTCCATTTCCTCTATTATTCTTAACATCCCTGTATCTATTCTGTAACCATCAATGTGTACTTTTTTATTTCCTTTCACATCCAGACAATTTACCATTTAATTACTGCCTTCTGTCAGCTTTCCAAATTATATTAATATAAAGTTTTCTTTTCATTATTTCAAATGTCTACCTTAATTCATTTGTTTAAAGAATTATTCTTTTAAGTAATATGAATTGCAATATTACCAAACACATGTAAAAATACATTTACACATGCACACGCACACGCACACACACACATATATATATATATATATTTTAAAGATCTTAGCCACCATTTCTAGAGAGAGGGGTAGGGAGAGAGGCAGGGAAAGAGAGAGAGATATCAATGTATGGTTGCCTTTCACCTAGCCCGCAACCCAGCCATATGTCCAGGCTGGGGAATCGAACCAGCAAGCTCCGGGTTTGCAGGCCTGCGCTTTATCCACTGTGCCATCAGCCAGGGCCACACATACATATTTTTACACATATTTAAAGTACATACAGGATTTTGAAGTTTATACAAAAAATTCTAAATATGCCAACAGCTTATATAATTGTTGCATATTACATTACAGTATTTTAGATATAATGTAGTAAATTAAGCAATTTTTTTTTTCTTCGTAAATACTTATTATACTCTGGAATGCTATTTTTGTGAAACATATCACAGAAATGGTGTACTACAGAACTCACTTTTGTGGAAGTTGTCCTATAGACAGTGCCAAACCCATAGTAAAAAAACAAATTTGGTTTTTGAGTCAGATCCTCCCCCCTCCAATGATGCAACTCAACTTTATTCTGAGCTACTAAAACTACAACTTATTCTTTTTGGAGTTTCCCACCTCAAATCATAGATTGATTGATTGATTGGTTGATTGGCTGTTCACAGGTCTTACTTCTTTCAATACCCTCGTTTTTCCTCTACATGTATTTTACAAGTTGAAGCCTTCAGAAATCATGGCAGTTGCAGTGCTCAGCTAGTCCCCAGAGTAGAAATTATTATTGTAGAAAAGTATTCTAGCTATTTTTTGAACTTGTGGTTGACTTCTTATGTGGTTCTCAACTAACTCCTGAACTATTTAAGATTCTGTTGAGGTGGAGATTAGGTATGTTCACATTTCAATAATAAAGTGTACTATAGCATTAATTCCTTTTCCCAAGCACCCCCAATTTGGGGACCTTCATAACTGGAAATGTGTATTTCCATGATCTATTTGAAAGAAATCTCATCTAATTAACATGCTAATATAAGAATATATATTGCCTATGTGCATGAGTCATACAGTTTAGTAATTTGCAACTTCCATCCAAATTGGTCTTCATTCTCAGCATCTTTTCTAACTTAAAGATTGACTGATTTCACAATACACCCATGACCAGTTGGTTGCTATTTAAAACATACATTGCTAACAAAATCTATATATAACACACCCACAAATAAGCACATATTTTGTAACAGTGAATAAGAAAGATAGCATGTCTTCTATGTAATATACATCCACATTTTCTTAGGTTTTTCTTCTTCCTTAACTGCATTCGATTTTTATGAGTTATTGCAAGTAACATGATTTTCCCATATTGTGAAATAATTCTGATCTAAGAAAACTTAACCTGCAGTAATGCAGATACAAGTAATATATAAAATTATGCCTTATTTAGTAAACTCTATTTATAACAAGATCATTTTAAAGCATTCATAAATTAAAGTTGGTTCTTATCCATTCAGCTACCCTATGTCTTTTGATTGATGCATTTAATCCAATTACAATTACAATTACAAAAACAATTATTATTGATAGGTACTTATTCATTATTTATCTTGTCTTTTGTAGCTGTGTTCCTGTATGTCTGTCTTATCTTCTTAAAGCAGACCCTTTAACATTTCTTTGGTGGGGATGTATTCTTTTATCTTTCTTTTGTCTGGGAAACTCCTTATTTCACCTTCCATTTTGAGAGCCTTGTTGGGTAGAGTATTTTTGGTTGCAGGCCTTTGTTTTTCATTGCTTGAAATATTTCTTGCCATTCCCTTCTGGCTTGTTGTGTTTCTGTGGAGAAATCAGCTGATAAGCTTATTGGAGCACCCTTGTATGTTATTAGCTGTTTCTCTTTTGCTGCTTTTAGGATTCTCTCTTTGTCTTTGAAATTTGTCATTTTCATTATGATCTGTCTTGGAGTGGGTCTGTTTGGGTTCCTCTTCCTTGAAACCCTCTGTGCTTCCTGAGCTTGCATGACTTTTTCTCCCCTCAAGTTAGGGAAGTTTTTTGTCATTACTTTTTTAAACAAGTTTTCTATCCCTTGCCCCTCTTCTTCTCTTTCGGGTATCCCTATGATACAGATGTTATTATGTTTCATGTTCTCTTGCAGCTCTCTTAAAACCTCTTCATTTTTTTTTTTTCAGTCTTTTTTTTCATTTTGTTTCATTGCTGGGAATTTTTTTCTACATTGACCTCCAACTTGATGATCTGATCTTCTGCTTTCTCTAGCCTGATTTTTATTCCTTCTACTGTGTTCTTCAATTCAGAAATGGTATTCTTCATTTCCTCCTGGCTCTCACTGATGGTGTCTATGTCCTTTTTAATGATAGTGTAGTTCTCAGTAAGTTCCTGGTAGCTCCCCTGGAGTACTTTGTAGTTCCTCTGCAGTACTTTGTAGTTCCTCTGGAGTTGTTTGTAGTTTTCTTTGAACTTGCTGAGCTCAATGAGCTTCTCTATCATCATTATTTTGAATTCCATGTCTGACAGTGTGCTTGCCTCTATTTCATTTTGCACTCTTCCTGGGGATTCCTCCTTTCCTTTTGCTGAGGGTTTATTTCATTGTCTCCCCATTTTAGGTGACTCTTGTTTGTTTCTGCTTCTTAGATTG
Source organism: Noctilio leporinus (assembly GCA_004026585.1). Taxonomy (NCBI): domain Eukaryota; kingdom Metazoa; phylum Chordata; class Mammalia; order Chiroptera; family Noctilionidae; genus Noctilio; species Noctilio leporinus. Next base: position 101,119 of record PVIW01000411.1, on the reverse strand, counting down.
GTCTGCTTTGCCTTACTGTCTTAGTGGTGTGACCTTCTGTGGTATACAGGTGTACTGTTTTTACTTCCTGGCTCCATTCTTGGTGACGTCAGCTCATGTCCCAATCTAGGCCTAGTCAGCCAGTTGGAGACTACCAGAGATCCACTGTGGTTGTCTGTTTCCTTTAGTTAATCCAATCAGTCTTTGATCAGTGATCAGTTTTAGGCACCTCTAGAGGGGCAGATGAATTTAGTTGTTAATGCAATCAACCTGTGAGCGGAGGTCAAGCTTAGGCACTACTGGGTGGGGCAGATTAATTCCTATGGGTGGGGCTGTGTGTTCCCCTCAGGCTCCCACCCTTTGGAGAAGAGTGGCCTGCTGGCCGTATGTGGGATGGGTCAGCACTAGACTCATGGGCTGCTCCCTGAACTCTCCCCCTAAAGCCACTGTCCCAAACTTTCTCCAAGGGTCTCTAGTCCACTGTGCCCTTTCTCTACTGGAGCCTAGGGTAGGGGGGTGCCACTGTATTTTCGTTTGTGGTCCCTTTAAGAACTCAGTCTCTCTGTCAAGCGGGCTAAACCTGGTGGCTTTTTGCTTTTCACAGCTGGGTGCTGTTTTACTCTCAGCTGTGTTGCTATAGCCTGGGAAGCCCAGTTGGGGGTTTAGATCCCACCCTTCTCAGGTGGAGCCCTGGCTGATGAGATGTTTCTTCATCCCTTTAGCTGCTGCCTGTGGGACCCCGGCCAGTGTCTCCGCACTTCCTATCAGTTATGTTGTGATGAATTGGCTCTTCTGTTCTGTCCCTGGTAATAAGACTTCTCTCCAATTGGTGTTCTGTTGGTTATACTGGATGATTTCTCCCCAATTAGGTTGTAATTCCAGTTTGGTGTTGGGAGGAGGTGGGTGTAGCTCCCCTTACTCCTCAGCTATCTCGGTTCTCCCGAAGGGCTTTAATCCACTTGTTGCAGAGCTCCGACTCCAGAGCTCCTGCCTCAGGCTGTCCTAACTGGGGCCTGATAACTTGAATTTTTCAACGCTTCCAAGCAATGCTGGCACTGATAGTCCAGGGCCAATACTTAGGGAACCCATCACCTGCATAGATCCTTATTTGCTTTTGGTCTGGGAGATCATCATGCTGAATTTTTCCTTCTTTATATTTTATAACATAAATTGTATTTCTTAGTCTTTCAAAAGTGGCTCCCTACTTAAAGCCAAACTTTTGGAATTCTATAAAAGTGTTTTTTCCCTCTTACCAAAACCCAGTTCTTCCAAATCAAAAGTGTGTTGTCTTTCAGACCTGTGCTTTTCTCTTTTTTCCTTGCTATATATATATATATTTGTTTCAAATTAAGATTAATAAAATATAATGCCAAGCCCTGGCTGGTAGCACAGTGGATAAGGCCCTGGCCTGTGAACCCAAAGGTCACTGGTTCAATTCCCAGCCAGGGAACATAACCAGGTTGCAAGCCAGGTCTCCAGACAGGTCCTTAGCTGGAGGCAGGTGTAAGGCAACCATACGTTGATGTTTCGCTCCCTCTCTGCCTCTCTCCCTTCCTCTCTTTCTGGAAATAATAAATTATATATATATATATATATATATATATATATATATATATATATATATTACTAAGAAGAAGAACAGATTTTAAAATATCAAATGTACTTTTCAATTTTGAATAAATAATACATAGGCATGAACTTGAAAGGTATCTACTCTAGGTATTCTCTATTTTAGCCTTCTGATTGCTAATTATGATTTAGTCACATAACAGTCTTCCAAACTCTGGAGGTATCATACTGTTTTGCAATTATGCCCTGTTAAATAACGCTTAGGCAGATTACAAATACTTAGCTAAGTTAATATGAGCAACCGTTTACAATCTGTTAGATTTTGCTTATGGTAATTTTTAGGAGATTATGTTGGATGCACAAATAAACTAACTGAACCTGCTAAATGAAAGTGCATGCACTTAATCCTTTTTCTCTTACTGCATTTAAATTAGACTAGAAGAATTGCTCATTTTATAGCATGTTTCTAAGAGTTGAAACAAACACCTGGCCATTGAAGATTGTACATAGCTGCCTACAAACAGACACATACTCATGTGCATACACCCATCTTGGTAAACTGTGATGCAGCAAAACCAGATAAAACACACATATACATGAGCTTGCTAATATTATTTATATGAATAAAATAATGTATTATTCAAACTTTCAATATTCCTGGCTTCAAGCAGACTAGATGGTGTACTTGATTTAAAATTTTAATTATACATTTTTTCAAGTAGCCTCAAATTTAACTGAGATTTTATTATAAAGTCTCTATTTTAATTATTGGCATGCAGGTGTGAAATTTTGGTTGCTAATGTTTTTTGTGTGTGTATTTGGTTGGTTGGTTTGTAGTTTTTTTGGACAGGCTCACTATATTACATAGGTCCATGGGCACCCTTGACTCACAATGACCCTTGGTTTTTGGATGGTATTTATACCTTTATGGAATATGAACATAGTTAACATACTTTAGCATTTGAAACTGATTGTGATAGAGAAGGATGGGGCTCAAAGGGCTAGTACGTGTTCTGAGGCAGACAATCATGAAAGCTGCCCTCTGCTTAGCAGGTGAGGTGGTTTCTTTCAGGGCATGCCTCTGTATTTGAAGCTCTATCGCTTGTCTATTAGTCTCTGTAATATAGATCAACTGAGACCTATCACCCTATCTCAGATTCCTCCCTGCCAGCTGCCTGTTCCTATTTCTGTTTATTTCAAGCAATCAACAATTCTTTTGCAGTTCTACCAGCTGAATTTCTATGGTCAAGTCTTTCTTTTGGCTGGAAAATATATTGGCTTCATTTGAAAGTAGGTCTAGTGAGCATGGCTATAATACCAATGAATGCATTTTGGTCCAGGATCTTGATAATTTCAACTCTATTTTGCTAATTGAACACATTAACACAGTGCTTGCCAATGAATCTGTCCAAACACTGAACAAAGGAAATGATAGTGTTCCAGGACTCCTTAAGCTCTGAGCATGTATTATTCTTCTTAGACCTGTGTTAATCTTCATTGCCTCCCATGGGTGCCATTTATATTGGAGATTTCTAATTTTGCCTACTCAAGAACCATTTTCTTTTCATTTGGTAAAAGCACCTTGCCTTTTTATTGGAAGATAACTCTTTCCTAAATCTTAACCCATGTGGTTTAAAGGAGTCTGATTCAACCTTGATCTTGAGCAATAGGTGTGATTCAGATGTGATCAGTTAGGGTATTTCAATTTCCTCATTACCTCAGCTGGACCAATGAGATCCTTAAGAGGATTTTGCTATCAATACAAAAAGGAATTGCTTTGTGTGTTTTTCAAAAAGGACATCTAAATGGATAAAATTCCGTCTTGGGGACACTAATTATCACTTTATACTATATGTGCTAGAGGAGAGATGCCGAAAAATAAAGTCAATAAAGATAAAAATTAAGCATTGGTGAAGAGTTCCTGTTAAAGAGCTATTTTTTAATATCGCACTTGCACCCCTATATCAAGCCATACCTAAAGCAGTCCCTACTATTAGACTTCTCTGAGGTACCAAACACTTAGTTTTGCTTGCATCAGTTTTAATCTGGTTTCTGCCACTCACAGCTAAACTGTATTATAAAGTGTGTTGATTAAAACAGATTCTCTAGTTTCAAATACTGACACAAGTAATGACAAAAATAACAAAAGAATGATCAAATCATAAGCTTTAGGATAGAACAAGTTATCTTGTGATCAATTAGTAACCACTCTGTTGTATTGGCATTGACATCTAACCTTTCCCCTGCTGGACTCCTGAGAGATCATTTGATGTGATATGTACATGTCTTAAATAAGAGAGTTGCTTGCTTTTATTTTTTAATCTTTCTTTCATTTTTGGTTATCTCCTCAGTTATCCAAGTATGATGCATCTACTTTGGTTTCATACTGTTTAGTGGTATTTCTTCTTTGACAGGAAGCTGGTATATAAATATAACAGCCTAGTAGAGACTGATGATGAGCTCTGGGAGTTAACAGAATACAATGACAGCTCTGAGCCCTGTAGGTCAGGAAAGAGTTGCTGCCAAGTGTAGAAGAATTTGCCCAGCAAGACCTTGGTTTGCAGGATGATTGTCATTTCATTGTATTACACTGAGCCTTTAAACAATCCATAATTTATTACATGTCTTCCTGAATGTGCGCTTCCAGGGCAGAGTCAGCAATGTAAAGACTTTCCCAAATAACTTTATCAAGGTCTTCAGTGCATGCCTGTGAACACCAGGAGAAGCATTTTCCCTATTTTTCAAACTGCAGATCACGGGTTTTTTGTTTTTGTTTTATAACTGATCAGGGTGGCAAATGGAGGCTGACAAAATCCAGTTTTATCTCCATGCCTTTGGCTTTATTAATACACACAGGAACCAACAGTTTTACTGACTGGAACATTTTCCCAATATGTGGAGATGGAAAGAGTCTTCTGAATTAATGATAAACCTATATTCTAACCCTGGCTATTGTGCTTACTATCTGGGAGTTCTTGGGACTTAGCTTCCCTTCATGTAAGATAGAATAATCTTAGTAGACTATTTTGTTGGGTGATTGTTATTATCAAATTAGATAATCCTGAGTAGCCAGCAAAATGTGATTTATTAGTATTAGTGTATTATCATACAATGTGAAATTAATCATTTAAAATGAGTCCAGTTCTCAAGCAAAGATACTTTTATTAATAACCTCCAAGGCATGTGATTCAATCACATTTTTTCTGGTTCCTACATACTGTATTATGAAATTATTTGTCTGAGGTTTCTATTTGATATATATTTTCTACCTGACCTCTCCCACTATTCTTCCTACATGAATACATCACAGCATATTATTGACCTTATGTTTCCACTTGTATTTGGTACCCAGAATGTGAACAAACATGAAATGTTTCCCCCCATGGAAGAAAAACAAAGACCCTTGAGACAAATTAATTTCCTGGAGCAAAGGAAAAATGCGCTTCTCTGGAATTCCACAGAGTCCTGGAATCAGAGCTCACAAGAAGTGATCTGTCAGTGCAGACTCACGGTCACAATTTCCAATTCAGAGAATCACCCAAGAGAGGGTTTCGGAATTAGTAAGTGCTTCTGGGACTGCCTCAGAAAGCAGTGCAGGAAGAGACACCATTTATAAAAGTGAAGAAACTACAGTGAATACTAATTGTTTTCTCCTTTCTGGACAAATGACAGAATAGGCTACCATATAAAATGTTAAGTGATAGTAATTATGACTTATTGGAGATATTTAAAATCATTACTATTGATGATGGTGATAAACAGAGTTTTATCCAGGACAAGAGGGATAAACAAAAATCAAAAAACAGGAAAGAAAGACCTCCCCCTCTAAAAAAAAAGAAACCCAATACAATACTAATCTTTTCTTGAAACTAAAAGAAGGAAGAGACAAATTAAGACCAGGGTAAAATAAAAGATTAAAATTTTAGTATCAGGAGTTGGGAGGATCAAACTAGTTATGTTTAATACAACATACTTCAATACTTTCACTTGAACAAATATTTCTATTATATTTGAAAATAATGTTTATATATAAATGATATTGAACCTAATATTTAAAATGTTGATAGGGATAAGTTATCTTTATATAAGGCATCTCTCTCTCTCTCTCTCTCTCTATTTTTTTTATAAACTCTTAATGCTATGATTTTAGTCAATCCCAGAGAATAAGACACTTGTCAAGATCACAAAGCAAATGGGTGAGAATTCGCTCAAGAATTTATATTTTCTTAATGGTCAAACAAAGCTTCTCCCATCAAATAGATATGCCCCAATTTCATAAACATTTGACATAACAATAGGCCTTAATGTGACATATAGTTTCATCAGTTTCCTAAATTTAGGGTATTTTCACTGAAACCAACTAATAATGACATTGGTTATTATTTGTCTCCCTGAATACAAATTGATACTATATTCTATTTTTTTAAATTATTCTCAGCATTGCAAAAGTTATAAAATTAGAAAAAGCATTGCTTAATTTATGGCAAAGGTGTGTGATATTCATGGGAAATTAGCATTCTGTTTTATTTAGTCAAAACAGTCTGCTATGAACCTTTTTGGTTTGTTAAGTTTCACTGCATCATAAGTGCAAAGCAAGGGTTGTCATGCTGCTTTGAGGTTAAAAGACTATTTTAAAAAATTACCAGAGTGCAGACACTTGGAACTTTGAGAGGGACAATTGAGATCAATCTACAAGATTGGCGATATGTCAGAAATTTCAACATTTTAAGCACAATACTTGTCAAATAGCTACCTTCATGCTAGTTAAAATTGGCAGCTTTTATTATAATTGTTACTGCCTTGTAAAGGGCTAACTTTTAAAATCTCCATTATGCTTATAGATAGACGTGTATTGTGTAGCTAAGTGGTACTATAATTTTTTCTCTCCTTTTCCAATTGTTCAACTTGAGGAATTTAAAATATAATTATCCTTCATTGTTGTGACATGAAGTTTCAATTTATCAACAAGTACACTAAAATAGTGTTCTTTATAATTATTTCATATGTATCTTAACTCCTTATTAGTTTATATTTTTCTGCTATGCAGTCTTTTTTTCCAATGAATAATACTGTTCTTTCCATTAAAACTTATCTCCTTTCTATTGAAATAATTTCCCCAGCTATTCAGATTCTTCAATATTTTGGATCAAGGATCAGTGGTTTTTATTTATCTCTAGCTTCCAGCATTTTATTATTACAAATTTGAATGTGCACTCATTTACAATTTTCCACTGGCTGTTTAATGAATATGTTGAATAATACCAATGAACATTCTGATTGATCCCCAGAGACCTTATTGATACATTTATCTTCCAATGACACATAGAATAATTATAGTTTTCAATTTGCTGGGCTAATTATTGTATCATTATTTGTATGCAATAAAACTTAAGTAATGAAGCCATCAATTAACTATGTTTTTAAATTTTTTTCCAATTTTTAGTAAAATAAGAAATTAATGGCTAAACAGTAGGTGGCAGATACTGAGCTTAAAATCCTACTTTGCAGAGTCATGGCTCAATTTTGCTTTATCTCAGTCTGCTCAATATTCCATAGCTACAATGACAGTTTATTTTTCTTTCTTCTTTGAATAAATTCTTTAAAAAATCTTTTATTTATTTATTTTTAGAGAGAGGGGTAGAGAGGGAGAAAGAGAAGGAGAGACACATTAATGTTTAGTTGCCTCTCAAATGCTTGAGATCAAATGCTGGGTTGTAGGCCATTAGAGATCTGGCCTACAACCCAGCCATGTACCCTAACTGGGAATCAAACCAGCAACCCTTTGGTTCACAGGCTGGTAGTAATCAATCCACTTACCCACACCAGCCAAGGTGACAGAATTTTAAATGATAAAACTTGAGTAAGCAATATCTTCAGCCACCCTCCTAGGACCAGAGATTACAGACTCTAGAGTACCTGCTGAGAAACGGGCTTCTGGCTTCAGGTGAAGATGTTCTCTCAAGTGATATTCTGTCCTTTACCTCTAGGAATAGACACGTTGTTAAAGAGAAAACCACAAACCCAAAATACATCCCTCATGCTAAAAGCCCATGAACCAAACCTGGATTTAATAATAATTTATCTAATGGCAGTTTCAACTTCTCCCAGAAACATAATCATAATTAATTAATCTGGAATTTTCTTGTCAAGGACCTGTGAGATAATGTGTCACATGGGCTCTCTCCTCCATTCTCCTTCTCCAAGGAAAAGATGTTCTGGCCCAAAAAGTAATTTTTTTTTCTTTTCTCTTGGTAATAGTTCCCTTGTATCACACTTCCTGCTTCCACTCTGTACAACACCTTGGAGTACATTTCTAGTTGTGAGATGGGATGATGCCTGAATCATTTCTTGCTTAATAAAGACAATTAGATCTTCAAATTTGCTTGGCTGAATTTTTTGAAAATTAGTTTTAAAGCCAGTAACCACCTTTATCTGTTGATCAATATGTAAATTCTTTACCTTCCCCCACCCACCCCACCAACTATGTAAGTCCTTAGAACAAAAGACTCTCTCTGGCCACCAGGCCTCTGGACTCCTGACCTCAGACCGCCTGCTTGGGTGATTGACACCCTGGTCTTTGGCTGCCTTCACTTTCACTGCCCTCACCCAGCTTTGCCTATGCCTTTCGTTCACACCTTAGCTGGGCTCATTCTCTTCCATGAGAAGGGATCCCCAATAAACCCTGCTTGCTTGCATGCTAATAGACTCACAGATCTATAGTTCTTAACTGCCTTGAGGAGAAGAACTGAGTTTCTGGAAGTTTGTCCAGTAACATGTTCATGATCAGATAAGGTGAGCTTGCTTACTTTAAATAGGCTAAATAATCTCTGGTTCATAAATTGCAGGTTTTGAATACAAATTTTTCCACATGTTTTTGCTGATATTTAATACACCTAGGCACATAATACCTCTGTCTTACATTTTTAAAAAATCTTGAAGCTGCTCCATGGCATGTGAATATGTATGTACTAAGGCTATATTATATTTTTCAGAACACAAAATTTAACAGCTAAAAATGAGTCTTTGATATGTGGACTAAAAATGGGTGACATGATCATAAATTCCTAAATGGTCAGGTCATGGTGGGTAGTGTTGCCCCCAGGCATGTAACTATTTTAGTAAAGCTTTATCTTTGCCTTAAGCAAGCCCTATCCATTGCTTTTGTGCATCTAGGTTCATACGCACATTTCAAAGATGCACAACCACCATCATGAGGCTACACAATCTTGTTAACTATCCTGTAGTCCAACCCCTGCCTTGCTTCTCCCACCTCCATGTAATCTATTATGGTCTCTCCTTAATTTCAAATGCATAAAAGAAGCTGCAAAACTGTCAATATTGAAGCATTTGAAATCTTGCTTCGCAGAAGTTATCCTCTGTTTTGGCTCAACTAAACTCTTATGAAAATTCCCTACAGGTTTGGATGTTTTTATTTCGACAGACATTATCATATCCAAGCTCAGCATTATACTGTGGTCTGCCCTTCAAAGTGTAGGGGAGAAAAATTTGTCACCTCAAAATAGGTCTTCTTGACATAATGATTACTTTATGCTGGCTGTTTTTAAGAAAAACAGATGTGGGAGAAGCTCTGAAAGTACCCTTTGTAAAAGACATTAACATTTGTAAGTGAAATCTCCATTTGTAAGGGTGTCTCCCTTTCTGTATGAAGAAGAGGAGGATGACTTCATCCCTGGAAATTTTTATCAATGCTAAAGGCAAAGACTTAAATCCATGTAACAACCTTAGTTTTAGTTACTGGGCTTTTCTTGCTGTCCTCCCTTAACTGATGATCCCTACCTCAGCATCCTCTTTGGCCTTTAGCTGATGATGGTGTTTCAAAGTGTTGGCCTCTGTCATTGTAGAGTTACTCAGTTTCCTTGGTCTCTGCCATGTATACATGTTTTTAAACTTTTGTGTTTTATCTTCTGTTCTTTTGTCTCATGTCAAAGAATCTAGAAGAGTAAGAGAAGTGTTTTTCCTCCCTAAAGAAACAAATACGTCCTTTCTACCTCTACTACTTCTACTCTAGCAGTTGCTACAGTTTTACCTCTCTAGTAAAGCATTAAGACAGTGCCCAAAATTTGCAATCTCTGATGCTGGTCCTTTTTTTATCGACTATTATCGTACAAGTTTTGAATCCTAGCCATGAACAAGAAACTTGAGGAACTTTATCAAACAGGATTTATTTGGAATCAGTCCATTAAAAAAAAAAATTAAAATCCAAAATGGAAGCATCAATTGTGATTTTTATTTCAACAAGTAATAAATATAAGGTGGTAAGTGAAGATAAAGGAATCTTTTTTTTTTTTTTTTTTTAAGATTTCATTCATTATTTTCAGAGAGAGGGAAAGGTAGAGAGACTGAGAGGAAGAGAGAGAGAAAAATGTATGGTTGCCCTTCACCTGCCTTCAGCTAAGGATCTGGCTAGAGACCTGGCCTGTAACCTGGTTACGTGCTCTGGTGGGAAGGGAATAATTTCTTAACTGAAGAAAATAACATGGAAAATGAAAGAGGGAAAACTAATACAGACATGTTTTCTAACTTAGATGAAATTAAAAAGTAGTATAATAAAAAAGGGATATCTTCAAAGAGCACTTAAGATTTCAATTATAGCATCTAAACTACTATGGATTATCTAGGTTAAATGATATAAGCAAATCAATTTCTTGTTGCATCATTTTTAAAATGGTAATTATAAATCCTGAGTTGTTCCTGGGGTTTAGATGCAAAACTAGATACAAAGCACCTGGTGCATAATAAATAAGTGTCCATAAAATGTTAGCTACTTACTCATTACTACTCCAGGGCAGTGAATATTCCTCCAATTATTTAGATTAATAACTTGAGCCATATTATGAGGAACATGATGAGGAGATAAAGTGAATAGATGCCAAAAAATGAAGAAGACAATGGTTAAGTCTAAAATCTGCAGAAAGGAACTCTATACGTTAATTTGTTGGCCCAGTGAAACTTGTGGGGGAAGTATGGCAGCAGATATCCAATAAAGCCATATCTCCAGGCAGAGTATAACATCAGCCAGCGTAGACTAATAGGTTATCTTGCTTTTATTTATTTAAAAATTAGCTTTATTTATGTATATTGTTCTTTTTTCTGTATTTATATTTATACAATGTTGATGTCTTTTAAAATTACCATAAGCCAAACAGTAGAGGTAATACCATGGGCTTGAGAAAACGTAGCTGTTATTTCTGGTTCCATGACTGGACAACCATAGCCTTTCCATCTTTAAGTCAACAGGGTATTTAAGAGTCATTTCAGAAAATAAATAAATAAATAAATAAACAAACAACAAACAAAAAACAACGAGGGGGCATGTGTGTTTCATTGTCCCCTAAGGATACCCCATAAAATGCTCTGGGGAGTTCTGGAGAGTAACAGGATCAAGTCTGTAGAATGACAGTGAGTGACATGGAAGATTATCTTGGAAACAAAAGTAGAGAATTATTCAAAGCAATTGAGCATCATTGTTTTACCAATTCTCTTGATGTTATGGGGAATGTTATTCTGAGGTGGAATACAGAGATTGACAATTCTGTGACTCACAAGGTCCATACACTGAATGAAAAACATTTTAGGAATAACAAATTATATATCTTATATTTTCCTTTTAATATATGTGTAGCAATCTTATGGGAAATGAAAGTCTAACTTGAGTCTAAAAGATATTGTTCAATAATTACTAAATAAATAAAAACTACTAAGGTAAGTTTTAATTGGCAGTGGTCTCTCATTGTTTCTTAATAGTAACAAACATAATAGTGCATCATAAAATTGACTAGTCTTGAATTTAATGCAGTAGCATCTCAGGAGCAATAAAATCATGACTAGATGTATTCTAAGGTGAAAAATTCTATGGATATGTCAAAGGTTTTCTTGTTTTGCCTTACTAGTTTGAGTAGAGTAGCCAGTAGAAACACCACTGTGGATGCCTCACAAAGTTGTGAAGTTTTACATTTTTATATATGACAGCAAAGGACAATGAACAGAAAACACATTTTGAAAATCAAGAGGAAATATAAAGAGGCTCATCTCTTAGAATGAATCAAGAGTAACTATGGGATTATACAAATCCAGTTGCTTATTGACTTTTGATATTTTATGGCCACATCTCTGAAAGCCTGACTGGTTTAACACTATTATATTTGTGTAACTAAAAGTGTGCAAGGGTACACTCTCTTTGTAGTCTGAGGGAGTGCAGTGTTTCCTCACAGGTGAAATTGCTTTTTTTGGGCAGAGGGAAGAGGGTTAATTCTGAAAAAATATATATTATCTCAATCTTACTTTCCAGAACTTTTAAAGTAATATAAAGTGTGTGCTAGGCAAAAAGAAAGCTGAAAAAAATTGGGAAAAATATTTATAATGCAAAGCATATAGATTAAATGAAAACACAGAGATACTTAAGCCCAAATTTGCTCTATTGTGGCCTGCATTTTGCACCTGCAGCATGTGGGCTCAATTCAAATGCAGTAACATCTGGCATATTGTAAGTGCAGTAATCAACAGTTGCAGAAGCATTTAAATTGCAACTGAACTTATGGCAAAAGAGAGAAAACGCAATTAAAAAGATGTGTGCCAAAGATAGGTTTAAACTCACACTATCCACATAACTCATTCTTCAGATGCGTGAGACCAAAGGGAACTAGAGGTTATAAACCTGCAAGTAGGTCAATCGTGGGGGAGGGAGGAACAGAGGGAGGGGCGACTTTGGAAGTGATTGGATCTCCTTACACATTTCAGGCTCACCACTTTGAAGGTGGAGGGAGTTGAAGCAATTCCTTAAACTCTTTGTATCTCATGTCTCTCAGTTGTAAAAGCTGAATAATAGGATAATGGAATAAGCAGAAGGATGTGGGTTTATAAGGAGAATTAAGTGTACTAAAATGCTGTAAGGTAGGAGGCAACCTGAATACAAATGGTAGTTCTCTTTCTCTTGTATTTCTGTCCCTATGTTTTATATCTAATTATGATAATTTTTATGTATTTAACTTGACAAGTTTGTTTCCATTTTGACTTATAAATTCACCTACATCATACCTTATGTGCTTGGAAAGTGTTTATTCATTCTAAACCCTGTACCAAAAGCCTCAAATTGATATGCTCAGTGCAGGAAGTACTGTTGTCAGTGGAAGAGACAAGAACCCTTGGTTCATTATAATCTATTTGTAACAAGGAAAGGGTGCCAAAGTCAAAAAGTTAGGAAAAATTTTAGTGAACTGAACGAAGAAGAGGAAAGATATCCAGGCAAATAGCCTACTTACATTATCTTATATGCAGTGCATTATTAATATTGCTGGTTATATTTAACCTATAGGTTTAAAAGTTCCCATAATTTTTCTTTTGTAAATTTCACTAACACATTTGGGGATTCTCTAATTGAAAGCTTTTCTTCTTTTAAATATTTTGTGTTTTAAGAATGGCAAATAATGTTTTCCAGTTTACTTTTTGTATCAGTTCACAGAGGTCAACACAGAAGGAGTTTCACCCAGAAAGAGATCAGATAACTGATATACCAAAGGTCATGTCAGACAACTTACCAATATAAGCTGAACATGTGAAACAGGCACTGAAAATTCAGCTACTGAGAACCATGTGATCATTCTTTTTATGTGAAACTACAACAAACAAACAAATTAAAAAACCCAATAGAATGAAGGTTAAATTAATAAATGCAAAGTATAGAATACTGGGAAGCACATATAATCCTTTACTTCAATACATTAAAAAAATAAATCTTATTTGTATAGAATTATCATTTTAACAAGTGAGCAGAGAAGGAATGAGACCTAACAGAGAAGCTTATAATTAACAACATCCTAATGATGAAAATGTAACATTCTTATTGTATCAATAATCCCAAGAGGTCTATACAATTTTAGCTTGAGATTCTTATGGGCAGAAACCAAAGGCCCAAGAAAGATGTTGTCTCAGCTCATTTCACCCACCACCCCTCCAAATGGTAAGTAGCTTATTGTTAAAATTAAGAAAGAAGCATAAGAAAATATCTAAATAAAATTTACCTATTTTATAGTGATTAATCCATAAATATTTACTTTCGCAATAGTTGTTAATATATGATTAAAGTCTTGATTCTTGAAATTGTTGTGAGAAAAGCTTGGTTCTTCCTGCCAACATAGTAAAGAACTACAGATCAGAAAGTCTATTAGCATGCAAGCCAAGTTTATTGGTTATATGTTCTCCCGGAAGAGAACAGGCCTTGCTGAGGTTGGGGAGAAAGGCATAGGGCACCGGAAAAGGCAAGGCAAGGGCAGGAAAAGCAAGTGAGGGCTAAAGCATCAGGTCCTATGTCTTGAGGGCTTACTTAGTTGCAGGATGAAGTGAGGGAGTTACATATTGATTGGTAGGTAAAGGTGGTTCCAGTTTCCCCTAGGGGTGGATGTGACCACCTAAATGTAGGCATGTGTGGGGTCTGTTTCCCCAAATCCTTACCTTGCACCAGAGCATATTTGTTCATCTTATTGTAAAACAGATAGATGACTGGAAGCAGTTAATCAAACTAACAAGTTATTTACGGGGTGTTCCTTGACCATTGTGAATCTCCTTATAAAACAGACAGTGACCAGAGGTAGGCAATTAACCAAAGTTATTTTTTTATTGGGCTTTTTCTTTGGGCACTGTGGACTCCCTCCTCTTCCAGGCCTTGGGATGAATATAGTTTCAAAGGCATTCCCTCCCAGATAGTGGAAACCATACATACAGAATTTCAAGGGCTTCCCTCCTTCTATGCTATGATGCTGTTTCTTGTGATATTGGAACATCTGGCAATTTTATGGTACCAGGTTCAGGGCTGATGAGTTAAGAGGGTGAGACATGTCTCCCTCCTCCCTGCTTTGGTTTGCTATTTATCTTACCTAACACTATCCAAGGGTATACAGAAAGCACTAATCTGTTCTCCCACAGTTTATTTCTCAATGTTTTTTTTTTTTGGAAGTAGTTGTAATAAAAGCTATAAAAATTAGTGGTTAGTTTTATTCTTGTAATCCTACAAATTAATTCACTGATCAAGCACATTGTATGACAAACCACAAGTGAAACACAAACATTTTGTAACATGGCAATTTCTTAGACGTGCATTCTTTCAAACTCTTATTAAAACCTGGATGACTTTTATATCTTTAAAATTATATGTTTTTATTATTTAATATTGCCACATTGCCAAGGAACTGTAAAGCTGAACTACGTCTTTTTTTTTTCAATTGTCAATTTTTATTGTAAAATGAGTTTACTTTGACTGAATTACTTATAGTAATAAATATTTATAATGCTTGTTTGAAATGGTGTTTGTAATGTATATAACCAGCAAGAAAATCATAAACACATTTTAAACTGCAAAATACATTCTTGACATGAACAAGAACATACAGTTGGATTGAGATCACTTATGTCAAAAAACAAAAAATAAGGAAGTCTGTAAATTAAGGTCATTTATAACAGTGATGAATATCTGTTATAAATTCTTCTGTGTTGGTAAGGTACATTTTGGGGGAGTAAGATAAGAAACCATTTTCAACATATAAATTCTTTAAACATGATGCATTTATAGTTTGATTTCTACCGCCTTACTTAAAACACAACTCTAAAGTGGATGAAGTTTTAGATGTCATCAAACATTTAATCCTTTAAATTTCTTCTTACATATAGTTGTTTACAGCCATCCTCAGGGCAGTAGCATGGAACTTTGTTACAACAAATTACTAATCAGCCAGTTGATTAAAAACCAGCTGATGATCAATCTCAGAGACCTTAGTTCCAATCATACACCCTTCTCTTATATTTAAGACATTTGAAAAGACTAGTAACTTCTCAGGGAAAAGCAAGGACCACAGATTCTCAACAAGGCTCACTGTAGAGTCCCTGACGCATTTTGGAAAGGGACTTTCTAGTAGTTAACTCTTTTGTCCTTTAAAACTCTTCTCCCAATTAGGTCAAATATAGCTTCTAAAGAAAAGCTTTCTTCCTAGAAGCAAGTAGTGATCTCATCAGTTGAGCAGAAAATTATGCTTATCTTAGAAAAAATATACATATACATGTATATACATACATATATATACTGTGTGTGTGTGTGTAGTATATTTAACAGGTAGAATAAAAGTAAAGAGATAAGAAAGCCATCTGGGTCACATATTCTCAAATAACATTTTCTGCTTCTTAGTTTGAGGGTCAGCTTGCAGTTTAATGTTTTATTCATTTAAGAAGTATTGATTTGTGATGCTTATCTTTAGAACAGATAGATTTATATAAATAGGTAGAATATCAACATTAGGGGATCCCCTATTCCAGCAGCTGCTTGCCTTGTCTGTACAATGTGTCATGTCATTTCAATCTAGACAGTAACTTAAAAGTTAAAAGAACAGTGGAACAAGAGAAGAAAAAAATATAGTGTTGTCTTTATGTTTCGAGGCAATACTTCAATGCCCTTTCAACTTGTGCTCCATATTTCAGTGAATAGATGCATTCATGATTCCCAAGCAATGTCAACAAATGTCCAGCTGATCTGAAATTTTTTATCTCATCACTGAATAGCAAAAGCCCTAAAAAGCAATTTTTGGAATCATGTTGATACAATAATGGCATAATTATGTTTGCAGGCTGATAGGGTCTCAAAATAAATGAGATGTGTTTCATGGATAACAATACGTTTCACTCTTTGCATGGGACTAATGATCCGGTGGTGTTAACCTGGATTATGGCATACCTCATCCTGACTTTTACCATGCAAAAGAGAAAAGGCAAAAATCAATGAAAAATTGGGGGTGAGTTAGAAAAACGCTTTATCTTTGAGTTGTCTAATTTTGGTGAGTTATGCCTTCACCACCCTTTTCAGCAATATAGCTTTTTGAAGTGAATTTCTTTTTTGGCCAGAAGAAAACAATGAGTAGATGAATAAAGGAAAAATGGAGTTCTGGAGAAAAATGAAAACATTCTGATATATTTTTCATCTATTAGGTACAGCATAGTTACTTATGTAATTAATCATTCTCCTAATTCTTAAAGCTATATAGCAGGATTCACTGAAGATGAAATAATACTTTAAAATACATAAATATCACATAATGTGTATATAAAATTACTGTCATTTAAGTAAATTCTAAATCAATCTTGTTCTTATTTCTGAGATAGAGTTAGCTGGTATAAATCACCAAAACCTTCCTGCATTTGGTTAAGCCATTATTGTCTTTTATATTCTAAAAAACTATCATGTGACCCCTTTCCAAAATAATAAAAAACAAGAAATCACTGTTACAGAGTAGAGTCCTTTAAGAAGTTTTAGCCCTTGCTGGTGGCTCAGTGGATAGGCACCAGCCTGCGAACCCAAAGGTCGCTGGTTTGATTCCCAGAGAAGGGGCACATAATCAAGTTGTAAGCCAGGTTTCTAGCCAGGTCTGTAGCTGGAGGCAGGTGAAAGGCAACCATACATTGATATTTCTCTCCCTCTCTGCCTCCTTCCCTTCCCTTCCCCTCTTTCTAAAAATAATAAGCAAAATCTTTAAAAAATAAAAGAAGTTTTCATGGGGGAAGGTATTTTTATTTTTTCTTTCCTAAGGCTACATAATGATTCTTTATAGTGAGGTTCAACAAACTTATCCTTAAAGGACAAGGTAGTAAATATTTCTGAATATTGCCAGCCACAGAGTGTCAATCACAACCTCAGTACACTACCCATATAGCAGGAAAACAGCAATAAAAGATAAATAAACAAATGGTGTGGCTGGGATCCAATAAAAGACACTTACAAAAACAAGACAGAATTGACCCAATAAGTCTAGTTTGCCATTTCTGCCATGCAAATTAGTATCATAGTACCATCCAGGTGGCCAATGTACCCAACTGAAATTTTTTTTTCATAATTTCAAAATTCACTCACTACTAATGATCTGCATTTGTCCTTACTCTCCTTTTAATATGAACTTTTCTTCATATTTAAACCCTAGCTAATCTTTAAGTCACACATCAAATTCACCTCATTGGAGAACTATCATAAACAATTTCATGCATTAAGGAATATTTTCTCTTGTTGACTTGCAACAGTGTTCACTACTTTTGCACTTAGGATTTTTTTTAAGTATTAAAGGGAAAACAAAGGACCTGACTTAAAAAAAAAAAAAAAAAAAAATGTGTGAAGAACTTGCATAGACATTTAAAAAGAACATACTGACAACAAAGAGGTACATGAAAAGATGCTCAGCATCACTTATCATCAGGGAAATGTAAATCAAAACCAGAATGAAATAATACCTAACAAACTCTTTGAATTGATTAAAAAGACAAGAAACAGCAAGAGTTGGTGAGACTGTGGAGAAAAGGAACCCTGTGCACTGTTTCTATGAATGTAAATTGGTACAGCCACTACAGAAAACAGTATGGAGGTTCCTCAAATTAACAATATAACTACTGTATGATCCAGTAATTCCACTTAATGTGCATAAATCCAAAGACAATAGATATCTAGACCCCTATGGTCACTACAACATTATTCACAATAACCAAGAAGTAAAAATAATCTAAGTGTTCAACAGACCAGTAGAAAAGTTAATAGATATATGAGGCAGGTATATAAATGTAAATATATGTATATATATTTATTCCATATATATACTACATACACACAATGCAATATTATTTAGCTACAAAAAGAAGGGAACTGTGCTTTTTGTGACAACATGGGAGCATTATACTAAATTAAATAAGTGAGAAATAAAAAGACAGATACTGCATATTCTCATTTCTCATAGGTGGAATGTTAAAAATGTCAAACCCATAGACAGAAAATAGAATAGTGCTTGCCAGGGGCTTAACAGTGGATCAAACAAGGAGATGTTGGTCAAAGGGTAGAAACTCCCAGATAGAAATAAAATCTGGGGGTCTACTGTAAGGCATAGTGACTATAACTAATACTACTATGTTATATACTTAAACATTGTTAAAAGAGTGAATCTTACAAGTTATGAGCACATACACACACAACCTTAATTATGTGAAAGGGTTGAGATGTTAATTAACCATCATATTGTACATCTTAAACGTATATGTATAGGTTATATGTTAATAATATCTTGATAGAGCTTGGGAAAAAGAAAATTAAAAGGAACCTTAAGTAGTATGAGGTGTGATGCTCTTGTTTGGAATGTATAAAAACCGAAGCGAAGTAATTTTCCATGGTCAAATGACGAAAGATAATAGTAAAACCCAGCTCTCTCAAAACCTATTTAAACAATCTTTATTAAGGCTGTAAAAATCTTAGCCTTACATAAGGATTCCTTAGAGGATATAACTCAACATTCCATCAAATACTGAACTCTTCTATCAGTTCACTAACGACTAATATCCACTTTCAATATTTTTAATCATAGGAAAATAACTACTGATATGTTTCTACTTACACATTGATTAGTTTCTAAGAGGACCTTTGTGAGTCCACTTCCTATTAAGCCAAAATGACACTCTTAAATTTTTGCTAATGCATGCAGAGTTGATGAAATAGTGATCTAGTGAGACTCTTTGTTCTTATTAATAAAAATTGTAAGTAGAAAGTAAAATGAGTAGCTTCATTACCTCCTATGGAGATATATCCATGGTTGGATAAATCTAATTGCTATTTCTTATATTGAGCAAAACCTTCCCCTCTGCAATATTTATTTGCTTTTTCTCTACATATTTACTCTCAGAGTATCTTATCTTACTTTCACATGACAAATTCTTGCATATTTCAGAAATATTGTCATGCCTCCTCTAAGAATCCTTTTTCACAGTAAACAGTGCCAGAATCGCCATTATTTATCCACAGCATATGCTACCACAATTAATTTCAACAACTCACATAAATGTGTGTCACTTTTAAAACATGGCAGGTCTCATAGTGGCAAGTGGTCTGACCAGGACAATAGAATGAGTCTCTTGCCTTTTAATGCCTTGTAAACTGGAGTTCTCTTGATACAGAATGATTGTACTAAAGATGAAGTCTCTTGGCTAAAACTGTTAGTAGTTTACATATAATCCTTTCCTTTAAGTAGATTTTAGTAAGTGAACATAAGAATTAAGTCAGTTTTTGTTTCAACAAATTTTCACATAAACTATTTCCTCTTATTTCTTGTTCAGTTGTGTGTTCAAGTAGATGCTTGTAATTCATGCTGTAATGTTTTAATCCTATAAAACATTTTATTTATTTTTAGATTCCTCTTTGTAAATGTCACTATAAAGAAATTTTGAAAGAATAAAAGAAAAAAATTATGTGTGACAGATACATCTTTGGGCAAAACCAAATTAAACAATATAAAAATAAAACTAAGACGCCCTGGCTGGTGGCACAGTGGAAAAGGAGCCAGCCTGCGAACCCAAAGGTTGCTGGTTCGATTCCCAGCCAGGGCACATAACCAGGTTGCAAACCAGGTCTCCAGCCAGGTCCGCAGCTGGAGGCAGGTGAAAGGCAACCGTACACTGATGTCTCTCTCTCCTTCTCTGCCTCTCTCCCTTTCCCTTACTCTCTAGAAATAATAAATAAAATATATATTTAAAAATAAAATAAAATAAAATAAAACTAGAAGAACATGGGAAAATATTTGATTCCATCAAGGATTCTATACTCTCTCATCAAGCTATTTGTTGGCATCTGAAGATGGGCATGGAGTTTTCTAAACCTTCTAAATGCTTGTGATACAGCCTAAAGCTGCCACATCACATTTTATTTATAGGACAAGCAGATCAAACTTGCAAAGGTGTCAACTCTGCCCTTCTAGTCTCATCATGAGTGGCTCATTACCTTGGTTTCAGTAGCAGTACCCATATATCAATGGGTTAGTTAAGAGATCTCAGCATGGATTAAAAATTCAAAACAGATGGGACTGAAGCTCTGGCTGTCATTTTCATATAGCAGCAATTCTGTGGAATGGACTACCTCAGTTTACACATTTATTTATTTATCATTTATAGTCCTCCCTCAAGGATATGTTTATTGATTTTAGAGAGAGAGGAAGGGAGAGAGCCATAAGGAGAGAAACATCAATGTGAGAGAGAAGCATTGATCCCTATATGTGGCACAACTGGGAACTGCACCCATAACCCTTTAGTGCACAGACAATGAGCCAACTAACTGAGCCACCCCCCAGCCTATCCACCTATCTCTTTAAAAGAGAGCTTGCAGATTCACCAATCCACACTGTAATGTGTGAGTATGAGGTAGGAGGACACAGTCATCAGACATAGTATCTGTCACAGAGGCAGCATACTCACAGAGCATGTTTAATCAGCTCCTATGATCCTATACATTGAACCCCTAGAATATAAATACATTATATCTCTCATAATTGTTCTGCTTTTGTGATCAAATAGCACCTGATACAAAGATACATAGTCTGAAATCCAATGTCCTGCCTGAAGGGTCTGCTTTCAGTAATTCCCAGCCTTACTCATATTTCTGTTTGCTAACTTCTTTAAGCATTGTGAAATCCTGATGTGACATGGACCCTTTCCCCTGGATTTTCCCAAAAGCTGCAGTATTTGTAGGACACTTATCAGTCAATGTAGAGATTTTACATGAAAAAATATGAGGTTCTCCTGGTATAAGTTCTTTTGTCACTTTTTTTTTTTTTTTTTTTGGTATGTTTCACTGTCCACCTGTCTTTGTAGGCTCTAGCCTCCAGGTACTTTGTTCAGCTCCAGATTTACTCCAAGATTATGCTCCTGTCCATATTTTTCTATTTTCTTTATACTCCTTGCCCTTTGCTCTCTGACATATCTATTCTATATTTTATATTTAATGTCATATTTTAAACTATTCATATATTCCTTTGGTCATGGCACCCAAAGATTCTAAAACTGTCCAAACAGAGGCTCATTTATTCCAGGTGTCATATTTAGTGACTGAGGAAAGCTGACAGACTGAAATTTAAATCTTCAATTTCTTGATCCATTATCAGGTCTTAGAGATTCTAATTTGAGTACTTCAACAGTAAGCTCAAGTGTATGATTCTTTAATAATGCTCCAGAAGATTCTTTATACAGGTTTAAAAAATAAATACAAGGTCTGTCTGGGTAAAATCCAGCCATAATTAACATAATGAAAATGGTTTGTGCAACATTGATATAACTTGGCAGCCTAGGAGAGTGGAATGAAATGCACATGAGTGAACAATGATGATCTTACTGTGTTAGTTGGTGGGGTGGAAGATACCATTGAGTGAGCATGTGTTCTCTGTGGCCATCATTCAAAATGACTGAGCAAGTAGAGCAATGATTCTGCATCAAACTTTGCATTAAGCCTGAACATTCCTGTGTGGAAACTATTTGGATGATTCTGAAGGTTTTTGGAGATGATACAATGAGTGCAATGCAAATAAAAGTATGGCATGAATGTTTCAAAGATGGTTGAGAATCTGTTGAAAGTGATCTACATCTGGAAAGTCTGCAACAAGTAGAACACCTGAGAATGCTGAATGTGTATGGGCTGCAATCAACAAATAGAGCTGACAGTGTGAGAATAAGAAGCTGATATGGGGATTCTAAAAACTACTGTGTCTGAGATTTTGACACAGGGTCTTGGTATAAAACATGTTGTGGCAAAGTTCATTCAGTGGCTTCTGCTACCAGAGCCATCTTGCTGTAGTTGCTAATGGCTTGACTCAAACTGCTACAATGAACCAGATTTCCTCAGGAAGGTCATAATTGGAAATGAATCTTGGGTCTTTCATCCCAGTGGAAGTTGCCTGGTTCTCCATGCCCAAAGAAGGAATGGCAAAGTTGCAGCAGGATCAAGACCATGTTAATTGTGTTTTTCGATTGGGACTGTGTTCATCACGAGTATGCCGCTGCAGGCCAAACAATTAATAAGTACTACCTCAATGTTCTTTGTTAGCTGAGTGATGCAATACAACAAAGTGGCTGCAGCTGTGGGCAACTGATCACCACTTCTGCATGCCTGTTCATTTATCATATCTGGTGCAGAGTTTTGCTGAAACATCAAATCCTCCAGGTAACTCGGCATCCCTACACCCCAGATTTGATGCTCTGTGACTTCTGGATTTTCCCAAAACTAAAGTTACCTTTGGAAGGGAAGAGACTTCAGACCATCAATGAGATTCAGGAAAGGCTGCTGGTGGCAATTCAAACAAACGGTTTTACAGAGTATTTTGAGGAGTGGAAAAGATGCTGGGAGAACTGTGTGGGGTTGCAAGGTGCCTACTTTGAAGGGGACTGAGGTGTCATTGTCCTATGTATAATGCTTCTTATATCTAGTATCTTCTTCAATAAATGCTTCTAATTTTCATAGTGCATGGCTGGATACTTTCTGGACAAGCCTCATATTTTATTTATTATTAAAAAATTTTTTTAAAAAGATTGTATTCATTATTTTTTAGAGAGGACAGCAGGAAGGGAAGAAGAAAGGGAGGGAGGGAGGGAAACATTAATGTATGGTTGCTTTTCACCTGCCTCCAGCTAAGGACCTGGCTGGAGACCTGGCTTGCAACCTGGTTATGTGCCTTGACTGGGAATCAAACCAATGACCTTTGGAGTTTGCAGGCTGGTGCCCATCCACTGAGATACCAGCCAGGGATATATATATATATATATTTTTTTTCATTGTGAATTTAATTATGTAATAAATTATTATTTGAGCACCTGCTACATATTGGATATTATTCTAAGTGTTGATGAATAACCTAAACCAACTCTTTGCTGTCATGATGCTTTTATTCTAATGATGTTGGTAAATATCTATAGATAATAAATAAATATAACTTACATATTATACAGATAGGGATCATGAATTTAAACAGAGTAAATGTGATAATGAGAGGGAGGTTGATATTTGCACAGGATGATCTTGGAAGATTTCAACAATTAAGACCTACTTGTGCAAAAACTTGGAAACATATTTGGCATGAGGACCAGCCATGTAGATATTTGATTGAAGAATATTCTTCAAAAAAATAAGACTGTCCATGAGCATAAAAAGAAAGTTGGCAAAGCCAAAGGTCATGGTAGTATGAAGAGGCAGGTTACATCATACATGAATATTTTACTGGTATGCACTGGTATTCTGAGATAGAAAGTCACATCTTAAACAAAAATATTATAACCTATTTATGTTATTTTTTAAGATCGGATCATAAAGCTAAAAATCAAAGATAGAAGCAAGGAAGAAAAAATCATTCTGAATTCTCATCAGTTCTAAAGTTATACACTTAGTCAATAAGCAAGTGTAAAAGATCATGTAGGAATGTTTTATGTTTTGCCCATTGTCACATCTTCAGATATGAGGGCAGATTGGCTTATGAGGGAGGCTAAAGAAATATTTTCTATGCACTGGCTTATACCTGATTGATTAATCTTGGTCAAGGTGGCTATGAACATATTTTATAACGTGATTGCACATTTCGAAGTGCTTAGAGTTGTTTATAGTATTGCAATACCGTAACATTTATTACTTCAATAATAAATATTGCTAATATTATTTATAGCATAATTTATTGTTCTTTTAAAATCCAGTGTATCAGTAGTGATGACCCCTCCTTCATTAATAATATTAATAGTGTTTACCTTATTTCTTTTTTATTTCTTGGTTAACCTGACTAGAGACTGATCTATTTTATTTATTATTTCAAAGAACCAGTTTTTGTTGACTTTCTCTTCTCTATTAATTTCCAGTTTTCAATTTCATTGATTTCTGCTTCCTTTGGCTTAATTTACTCTTTTATTCTCTGTTTCATAAAATAGAAACTTAGGTTATTAGGTTAGAAATGTTTTAGGTCTTCCTTCTTTTTTAGTAAATGTATTTAATATTATAAATGTGCCTTTAAGTACTGTTATCACTGTACATCACAAATTTTAATGTTTTATTTTTATTTAGTTCAAAATATTTTAAAATTTCTCTACAGCAATCTTCTTTTACTAATCAATCTAGTAGAATTGTATTATTTAATCTTTAAATATTTCTAAACTTTCCAGCTATCTTCAGCCAGTTATTGATTTCTATATTAAATCCATTGTAATCTGAAATATCCCTTGTGTAATTTTATTCTTTATACTTGTTTGAGTGTATTCTTCTATGTGACTATTCCGTATGAGCTTGAGAAGAACATGTAATTTGCTGTTGGATGAAATATTCTATAAATGTCAATTAGATTCAATTGGTTAATGGTGCTGCTGTTCATTTAAATGATATTCTTGCTGATTTTCAGCCTGGTAATAATATATTAATTATTGAAATGGATGTGTTGAAGTCTCCAACTACAAGTCACATAGTGTAAATTTTTATGCTAAACTTGCTAGGAGCTGTGCTATGTTTATTGTTTAATTCTGTTTTAGGGACTAGAATTACCATTTTATTTTATTACTAGCTTATGCTTTTAGTGGCTTCTGCTCCAGATAAATAAGTTTACAGTATAATTCTCTGTCATTGTATATTTGTCCATTTTCCAAGTTTCAGTATGGTGGTTTGTCCTGTGACCATAATTCTCTGATAGGTACATGAAAATCTTTGATTTTCTGTTGTTTAGCATTTTTTTTTTCTTGTGGTAAGAATGCATATGACGACTTCCAAGACCTTGACATATTGGACATGAAACTGGAAGTTTCTAAGTATTTAGTTAGCCATTTTTCATTTTCATCAATAACTTTATTGATTTGGATACTTTAAGCATTTTGGCTATCTTCTGTGTGGTAGAACATTGATCGTTCTCTTCTCAATTAATGTCTTGGTTTGAATTTTATCAACTTCAACTGGTCTACCCCGTTGTGGAGCATTGTCCAGCAAGAAATCTTACAAAATTTCACAAGCCACTTTTGACACAATCAGTCACAGCACCTCCTGCATTTTGTGCTTCAGTTGAATTTTTACCATTTTCAGTAAATGTTAGTGTAGTATGCTAAATTTTTTGCATATTTTCTTTCATCTTCAATATTAAAATGGCTACACAAAAATTCACCAACTTGAATTTTTTTTAATGCACACTGATATGATAGCTGTAATACAATCTAACAAAATTGTTTAAAACAAAGTTAAAGACAACCAAGCTACTAAAGCCATGGTATGGAAAAAAGACAAATGAAAATTTTGTCCTACCTAATATTACAACCATGTGAATGTCAGTTAGAGGATGGTGGTGCATGTTCAGAAAAACATGATCATTAGAGTAACAAGCATATATTTATTTTATTATTATTTGCTATTATATATAAAATCTGAAAACAAACATTTAGGACATATATAAATGTCTTGATTTAAGTTTTATTTTTAAAAAATTAATAACTTCTAAACATTAAGCTATATAGATGCTAAACTTTGCAGGATCATTAGGAGATGCAAATGGACTGTGAGACAGGGAATCTGACCATATGTAGAATTTTTGTAGTGTGCTGCATATATTATAGTCAGAGAATAGGATGATACCTAACAGGAACATCATAGTTACTGACCCAGACTCTCATTTTGTGTCCCTGCTTCTATTCTTGACAACCTAGAAAAAAGACTACAAACAAGTAAATGACAAAGAAGGATCATTGTAAGAGCATTAAGTTTTATTATGTGGCATATGGATGAAAGGCCTTTCCTTCCTTCTTATGCTCATAGTTGTGGAGTCTTAAAAAAAAAAAAAAAAAGAGCTGAATTGCTCTGAGCATCTGTTTGAAAGTTAGGGCTAAAAGTAGAATGTACCTTTTCTTAACAATAGCAATTAGAGTTTTCTTTCTCAAATACCCTCACAAACAGGGTGGTTTACAACTGGCAAGCTGTGACCTAGTTTCAGTTGGTTTCATGAGAATACTCACTATAATAATGTAGTCACCAAAATGCAGCATGCACAGCAGCCAGAGACCAACCCTGGGGTCTTCTATAACATTATCAATTGTTTCAGGGGAATGTTTTGCTCTAGGTACTCAATAGATATTTTTAAACTCTATTCTTCTTATTTAGGTTTTTTGTTTTATTTATTTATTTAATTTTTTGTTCCCTTGCTCCTTATGGAGAGAGTTCCAAGATTCAATTTGCTGCAAAATTCAAGTGCTTATTAGCTGAAAATATATTTCTCTAAGCAGTTTCTTCGAAGAACATGAGAAAAGCTTCTAAAGAAATGTTGTTATTTTCTAAGTATTTTAAATCATTGATCAGGTAAAATTCTGTGGTTCTCTAAAATACAGATTAATACAAAGAATACTTCTCAGAGAGTCAAAGAATGCATATCATAAACTCACCACAATGCAGTCCTTTTCCCAGAAATATTTCATTTCATCCTAGTTTTTATTTTCTTAATTTGTTTAAAAAAGCAAATGATGAAAACTTCTTTAAATAAGATGTTAAAATATAAGAAATTACATTTTAATATCCTTGTTCCATTGTTTCTGTGTTCTGAAATTTCATTAATGTTACTTTAAACTGTGTGCCTGCTTTCTCCTCACATGCACATCTGCACATACTGTTTTATTTGGCTTTGTTTTTCAAATTCTTTAATTATAAAATGAACTACTTTCTTTATACCTGCATTCTAAAATGTCTCTAAATTTTTGCTGGTGTTTTAATAATGCAGAATTTTCTACTGGAAACCATATTTTCCCTGTTATCTTAACCAATTAAAAAACGTATTTACAATAAACTGAGATGTTTCTCACAACTAGGATGAACATCATGCAACCAGAAACAATTTTTGAACTGAATAAAGACTATTAGATGCCAATCATTCTGGAAAATGCTGTAGTAATTAATGGGCTTGAAAAACCACTAAGTAAAGTGATTGTTATTTTAGCAAATCTATAGAACTTTGCCTTACACAGATTTTGTTTTATTTAAGTATGTCATAGAAATATTTATTCTGAAGATGCTTCCATTGATGAAAAAGTGTGTCTTTAGAAGTTGTCTTTAGGAACAATGTCCTTTTCTTTAATTTTATGGATTCACTTAGCCCTAGTCTCAGGAGAGTTTTTCTATAATGCAGCTTTTATTTTCCTTTTCTCTGACTTTGAGTCTTGATATGAGTATGTTTTGGCCTAATGACATGGTCTCCCTTAATGTTTCATATAGTATTTGTTCTAAAGAGCTGATGACATAAAATTCTGGAGAGGATTGAGGTAATGAAGGATAGTCTCCTGATGAAGCAGTTAAACCTTTTGAAGACAAAATAGGAATATATTTCTTCCTCCATTAAAAAAAAAAAAAAAAAAAACCCACAACTCCTTTGTTAATGACTTGATTCTATCATAGAGCAAATGGATACATGCTAGCATTTTAGCATGTATGCTCTGGAAAACAAAAGACAGAAACATTTCAATGCTGATGGTATGCCTTTATTAGCTCTGAAGTGTCACAAATAGAAAATTTTGCTATGGCATTATCCATTTGTTCAGCAAATATTCATAGAGAATAGATAATACACTAAACACTGAACCTTGTAGATTTTCCAGTGTATTTAGACTAAATTAGGCACTTCTATAAGGGTAACCTATTCCTTTTATGAAGTCTATATAATATTATTATAAAGGAAAAATGTTTCTTTAGTTATAGGTAGAAAAAGATCAAGTAGATAGTTACAGAAAATTTAAATTTTGTGGTAAGCTTAGGAAAAAATGGCAAAAATATCTATAGATATGATCAGATAAAGAGAAGGTCCAATATTAAATTTAAAGATGATAGAATAATCATAGTCTGATCATTGAATTAACATTTTAGACTTGATTCTACCAATCCTACCCCTTGTCTTTGGGGAAGAGGATTATCTGTGTAGAATTAGAATATCTAGTATGATGCACTAGAAGTATTTAAATGAGACTTGTCCTCATATTTTTTATTGTCAGCCAGAATAAGAATAGCCTTGAGAGGTAACTGCTTCCCAATGGGTAGGAAAAGAAGTCTTTGGCAGATGTTTTCTGAAAATCTTAACCTTCCTCTCTTCCTTTCTTTATCACCAAATCTCTATTTAGCACTTCCCATATGATGAAGTATTGTTTTATGTTCTGGGATACAACACACAAAAACCAATGCCCTCATTGAACCTGTATTCTATGGGTAGAAGTTGATTCAGAGCTAGTAATTTGAGGTCTTACAGCTATAGACCACTTGGCTTGTAATTACTAACTTGAGTTCAAGCCTGAGGGTCAATAGCTATTGCAAAAGTAGTCATTTATTTTAATTATTAAAGTCAGAATTTTAAACAGCAATCCATCAAAACAAGTTAGCCCATTATACACAATTAGAACATATTATTTTAACAGGTTCACCAGGAATTTACTTTGTTGAAAGGTGAAAATATTCTCTTTTTGAAAATATTTGCTCAAAGATGAACATAAGCTCAGAGTTGAAAATCAAAGTCAATATATGATTATACTGACTACAAAAATATTCCTTGATAAAATAGTTATATTAATTTATATAGGGAAACACTTTGTTGTCTTAGTTAAGAAGAGTGTATGTATATTACTTTATTACATTTACATATATAAATTAAGAAACTATTTTATTAATAATACATAATAAAATGCCATTATATTATTATAAACAAAGCCAAGATTATGAAACTTAAAAATATGTACATTAATTATAAAAAAGATTTATCTGATTCAAAAGCCAAATTCATTTTTTACTATGAGTTTGGCACTCTCTCTAGGACAACTTTCACAAAAGTGAATTCTTCAATATACCATTTCTGTGATATATTTCACAACAATAGCATTCCAGAGTAAAATAAGTATTAAAGAAGAAAAAACTGCTTAATCATGCTACAATATATCTAAAGTACTATCATTTAACATGTAATAATTATGCAAGCTATTGGCATATTTTAAATTTTTTGTATTAATTCTTCAAAATCCAGTATGTACTTTAAATATGTGTAAAAATATATATGGGTGTAAGTGTATTTTTGCATGTGTTTGGTAATATTGCAATTCATATTACTTAAAAGAGTAATTCTTTAAACGAATTAAGGTAGACATTTTAGAATAATGAAAACTTTGTATTAATATGATTTGAGAAGCTGACAGAAGGTAGTAATTAAATGGCGAATTGTCTGGATATGAAAGAGAGAAAAAAGAGTACACATTGGTGGTTACACAATAGACAGGGGGATGTTAAGAATAACAGAGGAAATGGAGAAACCAAAGAACTTATATGCATGACACATGGACATGAACTAAGGGGGGCATTGCTGGAGGGAATGGGGTACTGATTGTACTGGGTGGAGGGAGGCAAAGGGGGTGGAAATTGGGATAACTGTAATAGCAAAATAAATAAAATATATTAAAAAAAGATTTAGGTTATTTTTACTCAAATATTTTAACAAGGTATTTATGTACTAAAAATCATTTTTTTATGAATCTAGCTAAACATTTGTTAGACATCATGATCTTTTCCCTCCATTCTGTGCTAAAAAATAATTTAGAATAATGTCTACTATAAAGAGTGAGTGAACATGGGTTTGAAATGGACTGAAAATATAGCAGTAAATTTGATGTTATAAGTATCTAATTCAACGCAAATATGCCATTGATGAATTCTCTAATACACGTAAGGTGAAACTTTTGCTTAGCAGGGGAAAAAAAAGGCTTTGAAATAGGGTGATGAATGCTGGTCTAATTTTTCACTCTGTGCCACACCTGATGACCCTTATAATTCATAGCTGGGGAAAAGGCAGGAGAAGTCTGAAACCAGATAAGCCTCAGAGTATCAGTGAAAGTGCCAATTAAAGAACATGTATTATCAACAAGTAATCATGAGTGCATTAGTGCATAGTTGAGAAGGAAAGTAATTTGGCTTAAGAGGATTAGAAATCCCCAGTTCCTAGTTAAAAGTAATGCAACCACATAGCAAAATAAACAAATTCAATAATATTTGAAGTTTATGAGCAAAGATAGTCAGAAGGGGAGAAGTGACTGTGATAATACATGTAAAGCTTTGTTCTCAGGGCTTCTGAAAAATTTACTTTTCAGAAAAGTCTTACAGAGAGGAGAAAAACAAAGCTTTCTACTAAACCCTTTTGGCTAAACCACTGTTTCACATTGATTTTTATGTGTTCATTTTCTCTAAGAATGTCACATTATTTATTAAAATTGTGACATGGTGATAATAGATAACAGCTGAAGCATTCTAAAAATAAACTTTGCAAGAATTGTAATTCATCTTCTTTTATTTCATTGGTTTTGTGTGGGTTATTTATGCACCAGTGTTTAATACAATGCCATTTAGTTAAGCCCATATGTTACTTATAAAGTCTGTTGATGTTTCAGCAATACAGAACAAATCAATAGAGATATTTAAAAAAATTACTTTTCCTTCCCCTTGATGATGTGGCCTTTCAAAGTTTTCCCCATGTAAAAATAGTGATAACAATTTATTTATATTTCAAAAAACATTGTTCTTAAAGATAATTTAAAAATAATTTAAGTGAACATATTTTAGCATTATAAAGTTATGCAAAGAAAATATCCATTAATTTTTTATTAATGTAACAATTTGCATAAATAATGATGCCTTCTTTGGACATATAAAAATGAAACAATAGGATCATTTTAAGAAATGATGAGAAAACTAAGGCAATCATTCAAAGGTCCATTTCACCTGTGTCAAATTTTAGTCTCAAAAAAACCAAAAAAAACTCCCAACCCTTTCCTCTTGCTTCACCCACACACACACACATGAGATTTTGCTCGATAGTCATTACTAGCTATCGGCACACTCCAAGTGCCAAAAGGCAGGAAGACATTCTTAATTAACGCTGCCTTTCCACTACTCTCTACTATCCCTGTGCCTTCCACTCCCTCATTATATTGCACCCACTTCTCACCGTGGAACATGAATTTGTCACAGATACTGTAACTAATATTGCTGCCAAAAACACCTGCAAACATGGATGCACTCTTATTTCCCTCCCAAGGCTGTTACACTTAGCTTAAAACTGGATGTCATTAAGCATTTCAAGTGTGCTGAATGAAATGAAAACATTGATCATGCTTTGAACTTGCCTGTATCCACTCTTTGGTTCTATTTATAACAAGAGGGAAAGAATCTTGAAACTGCCAAAGTGACTATTGGTTCTGCTATTAGCAAATGGTCTCTTTAATCAGCATCCAGTAATAGATAAAATAGAAAGTCTTTAGCTTGAGTAGATTGATGATGTACAAAGCATGCTGTTCTGTTATCTTATACTTAAAAAGAAATCAGCTAGTTTTCTTAATAAGAGAAGCTATGTTGTATATACATTATTTCTCCTTTACACATGCTGGGTATGTATCATATCTTCCATGTTTTTACTATGTGTTAGTGTTATTTTGGGTAATATGTATTATTTAATATGATTTGCTAAGTTTTTTGGGGGAGTCTGGGAATGTTAAGAAATTTTTTCATATAAATTATTATAAATGATGATTGCTTTTTTCTTTATGACATTTTGACTTTCAAATGGTTTCATAAGAATGCTCTACTGTGAATAACAGGGAAAACCAGTAATATTTATCAGTTTTTATGATAAACTGAAGATTTCTTGAGAAAGACTAATGCATATAATGATATTCTACTGGGAAAGGAATTAAACAAGTTAAATGATACAATTTTCCTTATTTAAGTAAACAAGGTGGCAGCTTCTCCCTGCCACATTTTAAGATACTTCTTTGAAAACATAATTGGCTCCACCATTTTTTTTTTAGGGATTTAAGGTAAAATTCTTATTTCATTTTTATTTTTTTAATTAAAAATTGTTAATATATTTTATTCATTTAATGCTAAAGTTCAAGTTTATCTAATAACTATCTCACTTGAGCTTAGAATTAGCTGCCTGGGATGGCTGAATTATTGCTACCATTTTCACAGATCACTCATCAAAGTCTGTGAGAAGCAGAGATCCTGCCTGCAGATAGCAAATGGGTTAGCAGCCTACCCGCTGGCCCCACTGCCTGCCTGTAATCTGGAGAGCCAAATCCAGCATGTCAGCTACCCCTGCCTTTGGTGGCATTGTAAGGTGGCTTTTGCTGGAGCAAGGAATTTCTGGTGATGAGCATGGAGTGCTACAATCTCTTTGTGGGATGACTAGGGCTCCATATTTAAACAGAAATATTCATGGACTCTTCTTACAAGTGATAGGAAGCTAATGTGCTCCCTGATTGTCTACCCTGCTGAATGAAGCCCAGAGTTGGAATACTTAGGAATAGGACTTTATTGTTATGCCCAAACAGAAAAAAATATTTTATATAATTTATAAAATTCTGGTCAGTTAAATATAATTATTCAATTAAGGATTTTCATATTTTTCAAAGAAAATATTTTTGTACCCAGTTAAAATTATGTTTGAGAATTTGTAAAGATTTGGTTCCTTATATTGTTAGACTGATTTATAAGAGATTATACCATAAGAGAGTTATCATTAATGCTCATCAAGTTATTATATAAACATTTTACATTTATGAATTAAGTTACACTTAATTAATTATATAAAAACTAAGTAATAAGCAAGAAAAATGACTCAGATTTTGAAGGTAGATGTCTTAGTGGCCTATATAAATTCTTAATAGTTGACTAAGTAATTACCTAAGAATTGCTACTATAGCCTTGAACCATATGGCTCAGTTGGTTGGGTATCATTTCACAAGTGAAGGGCAACCAGTTCAATTCCTAGTTGAGGCACATGCCTGAGTTGCAGATTACTCTCCCGTTTTCTCCCTCCCCTCTCTTTAAAAATAAACAATAACACCTGTTGTCCATGACAGGTGGGATTGACTTTGGGGGGAATGGGTGGGTGGGGAGGAGGACAGAGGGGAGCAAAAAGGGGATGTATGTAATACGACAACAATAAAATTTTTATAAATAAATAAATAAATAAATAAATAATAACCCCTGGCTGGTGGCTCAGTGGATTTGTGCCAGCCTACGAACCCAAATATTGCTGGTTCAATTCCCCAGTCAGGGCACATAACTGGGTTGCAAGCCAGGTCTCCAGCCAGGTCCTTAGCTGGAGGCAGATGAAAAGCAACCATACATTGATGCTTCTCTCCCTTTTTACCTCCCTCCCTGCCCTACTCTATGAAAAATAATAAATAAAATCTTTTAAAAAATAAGAAATCTTTAAAAAAAGAAATTCTACTAAAAATACCTTTTAAATGTAATTTTTTTTCTAAGTAATAAATGTAATTTTTTTAAAGATTTTATTTCATTATTTTTAGAGAGAGGAGAAGGGAGAGAGGCAGAGAGGGAGAGAGACATCAATGTATGGTTGCTTTTCACCTGCCTCCAGCCACAGACCTGACTGGAGACCTGGTTTGCAACCTGGTTATGTGCCCTGGCTGGGGAATCGAACCTGCAACCGTTGGGTTCGCAGGCTGGCGCCTTATCCATTGTGCTACCAGCCAGGGCTTAAATGTAATTTTTTAAAGCTCTAAAGTTATCACTTAATACCTTCTTTTTTGAAGAAAGCATGGCATTATAACATGGAATAAGTACACAGGAAAGAAAAATAAAGTGAATCATTAAATTTAATTTAAACATGAACAAATTACAAGGCAGACAAAATATAAACAAATTTGTCTAGGGCATTACTTTCAAGGTATTTACTCTTCATTATAAATGGTGTAGGGGATATTGAAGAGGGTTCTAAACAGAGTGCCAGATTACAAAAGCAAAAATTACTAGGTAAGTTTTTATACACCAACAGATGTATTTGAAGCAGCTGAAGTAAGGAATTATATTTATAAAAGCTTTAAACTCACAAACTTCATCATGGATAAAAGGTCTTATTGCTTTCATTAGTTTTCTTTCCCCCGGATCTTCAGAATTTGCTTTCAATATCATTCATCAGAATCATCTATGGAGGAAAGGTCATAGAGCTAATTCTTCATTCAGGCACAGAAGACATCAACATCTAAGATACAATGTGAAATGTCGTATATAATAATTAGGATTAATTATGCTCCTATGTTTCCTCATGGATATCACTAGGCTCTAGCTGCTCTTCTACTTCAGAAACCACAGTGGATCCTGTTCCTGTGGTATTTCTAACTTATGGTTACCAGGAGGGGTGCATTTCTAGAGAAGCTCTGAGTATAAATGGAGGAAGAAACTAAGTCAGAACTGTGGGCTGGTCTCATAAAGTCTCTATGCCCACCAGTATTTATGTTATGCTGATGCAAAGATTGTGTTCCTTACTAGAGAAAATAAATTAATCAAACATTTTACATGAATAAATCAATTTAATTAGTTTTGGTTTCCCTTAATCCATTTATTTTTACAGCTCTAGATTCCTGATAAAATGTATTTAAAAAGTAAAAGAATTGAGAAAAGAAATCTTATGTTAAAGGGGGAGGCATTTTGAAAGATCAGTTCCCTTAAATGTTACTAAAGTGATTACTAAAATAGTACAGAGATGAGTGAGAGAGAGAAAAATAGTATTTTTCTCTGCACAATTATAGGCTTATTTAAATGAGCATGAGCTAATCTTTCTTGTTATTCTAATTTTGTTTTTACGATGATTGGCTGAAATAAAACCTCCATTTTGATAACATTTGCTAAGAGAGAAAAATAAGGAAATTATAGCATTACATGACCTAAAAGGAAGTAAAAGTAGAATTAGAGAGTGAAATGAAGATAGTAGGAAATCATTAATCTCCTTTAAAGGAAACTATAATTTTTGTTGAGGAGTCTTTGAATCTTTTACTTTACCTGGTCACTTGCATAACAAGGATATGATTGGCTAAAACACTAAAGTCATTTTGAGATGGAAAACAGCAAACTTCAGTGTGCAAAGTTTGCAGAATACAAATGTTTATATCTCTGTATATATGCTTATGAAAGCTTACAATTATATGTCTTTTATCAAACAAAAGTAATATGTTGAATCATCTTTATTTAGTTCATTATACTCTTTTAAAAGTTCAGATTGAAGCTTATGACAAAGATCGAAATTTTTTCTCACTCTATATTTTTTCATGCTTTTGACATTAAATACCTTAGAGAAGTCAGTATTGCTTAATCCAGCTAGTTTTGCTCTCTGACTGCCAGAGCTGAGAAATACCAAAAAAAAAAAAAAAAAAAGACAGTTTATGCAAATTTTCTAATTAAGCAAAGGGAATCCAAAGGCATTTAAACTTGCTGTTGAACATTTGACATATTTTTATACCAAATATAATTTTTTGTGTATGTCAGCAAATACCCAATAGCACATCTGAGAACAGCATCTATTATGGAGTAGACATCCCTGTTTTCCTGCAAAGATTCTGAAATAATTAAGTTAGCAAATCATCACCTAGTCAGAGCAGCAGGCTCACACAGCTTACTCTCCTTGATCTTCACCTTAATTATGTACTCATCTTGATCCCTGACTATAAAATGGACTGACATGCATGTACCTTTGACTGCTTTATTCCGGAGATATTTCACAAGCTATTCTGATTTGATGTCTTTATTCTAACTTGCCCAAGTTTATTTGACCTAGGTATGTATCCAGAAAGAGGTGCCTGCCGTAGCCTGCACACTTCCAGAGGATAAGCTCCATTGCAACCAATCGTTATTGTTCAGTAGCCACCCCAGTGGCATTAGCAGTTACACAGTACTTAATGTCATAATGAGGATGATTATGATAAGTCTATATTTTGGTTGAAGTATAAATATATAAAAAGAAGACAGATTTAATACCATCTGTTTCAAATATACACACATGCATACATACATACACAATAAGGAAGGCTTTTTAATAATACATTTTACCTTATGTCCAAGACTTATCAATACCACAGCTATGCTTTGGGTAACATTTTACAAAGGGAATGTAATACTGTAAATTATACCACCAACACAAAAGAATGTAATGCTGATGATTACCCCATATAATTCAATATTGGAAATATACCTTAGTTTTATTTCTTCTATATGCTATTTTTACTTTTCAGCATTACTAATATATGTATATGCTGTATTAGTGTGAGCTTTATTTAAAAATAAAACTAAAGTGTGTTTATTATTTAATTCAATGATATATAAGATATAATATGAGAACTTGATCTTCTGCCAGAAACATGTTATTTCCACATCCTGTATTATATCCACAATGTTCTCTTTAGAAAATTGATGCTGACTATTGTAGAACAAGAAAGAATAAGTTAATGAGAAAATGTTAGCAGGGTCCTCAGTATTGAATTCTCTTAAGAAATAATTAGAGAAAGAGGGCATAATACTACATTTTCCAACTCTGTAGAGTGAATGGATAGGGACATTATGGGAATAAAATGTGTACAGCATTCCTAATCCTTGTACAGCACTCAGTGTTCTCAAGGCTTATCTTATGAAGATACCAAAATTTGGAAAAATATAGAGACAACAGTTAGCAGCAATAAAAAATAAACCTTAGACCTTGACTAGTGATTGAATTATTTCAATTTCTACCTGTCCTATTTAACCTGCACACAGAAGAAAAAAATCAGCTGAGCTGTTCAGAAATACCTGGATGTTATAGTTCTCCCAAAATATAATAGCCATGGCTAATGAATATAAAGGTAGGGACAGCTTTCCCTGTTTTAGCCTTTAGCCAATGACAAAAGCCAATTGGCTTTTGTTGATCTTTTTTCTTACTAAAGTGTATTCAGTTTTTGGAATGATTTCGACATTACTTTTAGAATAAATCTAACAGGGTGTTCTTGTTCAGTTTTCCCTCTCCCTGGAGTACGCTCTAATAAAATGATACCATTTCAGTGATTCTAATGATTGATAAAATAATTTATATAAGAAACGCAGTGTCCAGAAAAAGTCCAGCCATTCTTATTATAGGGAAAATGGTTTGCACAACATCAGCGCAACCTGGCAGCCAAGAAGAGCAGGTTGGAATGTGCATGTGTCAACAATGATGACCTCACTTTACTAGTCAGTGGTGGGGTAGATGCCACTGAATGAGCATGTGTACTGTGTGGTCATCACATTCAAAATGACTGAGTCGGTAGAGGAACAAATCTGTATCCAATTTTGCATTAAACTTGCATATTCCTCTGCCAAAAATATTCTGGTGACTCAGAAGGCCACGGCTATGGGTAACTGATGATTAGCAGCTTCATCAGAACAACATGCACCTGCTCATGTTCCATGTCTGGTATAGAGGTTTTTGGTGACACAGCAAATCGTTCAGGTTACTTTTTCCCCCTGCCCCCCACCAGACCAGATTTGACTCTCTGCCACCCTGGCTTTTCCCCCCAAACTAAAATCACCTTTGAAAAGGAAAAGATTTCAGACTTTCAATGAGATTCAGGAAAATACAATGGGTCAACTGATGGCAATTGGGAGATCTGTGTGGGGTCCCAAGGTGCCTACTTTAAGGGGAAATGAGATGTCATTGTCCTATGTTCAATGTCTCTATTTTTCATATTACATGATTGCATACCTTCTGGGCAGACTATATATATATAGTCTGCCCAGATATATATATATATATATATATATATATATATATATATATATGCACACACACGGAGTATATTATCTAACATGGACAAAAAATGTAGAATATTTTATACTTATACTTATTTTTCACATTTATACTCATAGTTACATATTATTGGTCTGCTTCAATTGTATCCCCTGTGTGTGGGAATAATGCTGGGATCTGCTCCATAAGGTTTTGTAAAGATGAAATACGGTATATAAAGTGCTCAACACTCAATAAGTGTAGGAGAAATTAATTAATTGGAATTAGTTATTGTGGCTATTAGCATATTATAAGAACATTAAATCTGGAGCTAAGTTTTATGTTGGCAAATTCATCCACCATTAGAAGAGAAGGTTGCATTGAAGTTAGGTAAGCTGGTTCCTGTTGTCTGTCATTCTAGGCTGGGACCTCCCCCTAAGAAGTGTCTCCAGTAAGCTCTCTGACTGCTCCCCTGCCTCAAATGCTGGTCACTACATAGTGTTTTACTGTATATTCAAAGGCTATGCTCTGTGATCACAATTGCATTATTTCCATGGGCATAAAGGATCAAGAAACTGTATCCACTGTGTAACAGCCTGTGGTCAAATCTCTTCATGCCTTTCAGCCCTGTGCTTTTCTTCATCTAAGGATGAGGAAAAGAAGACTGGAGGGACTAAAAATTATTTGGGTTACATGAAAATATGAAGAAATATTTACCAGGTTTTTAACATGGAAAGCTAACACTATTAATTTTTTAAAATGCAATTTTTAGGCACAGAAAACAATGGAAGTAAAATTGAAACTTTCATTTAGCTGAATTATAATAAAATGTAATATGGGTTTTATCACTTTAAAACTACTGTTATGTAGTTTTACCTAACCTTCACAAACAAGCAGTGGCCTAGCTAAAGGAAATATTATTTTCTCCATTTTACAGATGAGGAACATGATTATAAGAGGTAAAGTGACTCATTCCATCATATATATATATATATATATATATATATATATATATATGCAATAGGTTTAAGGCAGGAAGTAATATTTTTTAATATAGACAATATTTCTTAATATTTATTTGTTTCAGCTTTGCATAGTCATTGATAAGACATTGATAAAGCTCTAACAATTTGTCAGTTTGTTTTATTATAAATATATGCCAAATTTCTCTACTAGAAAATCAAATTTAGTATTTTTTTAATGTAGGTTTAATTACTTCAAATACTGGTTTTTGGTTATCTGCTCTGTTTCTATGTAAAACATTCCATATCTAATAGAATTACACCTAAAGTTGTAAAAACATAAAATGATGAAGAATAACTTTCAGGTAAGTGGCTTAGGCAAGTGGGCTGTCCAAGCCATTAGCTGAGATAGAGAAGGTGTGATCATGACAACTTTGGAGGGAGAGGAAAGGGAGTCAAGGGTTCTATTTTTCACACAATATATTTGGGGATGCAACTCAAAATGATAGTAAAAATATCAAGGAGGCAATCTGGTCACATAAATCTGCAGCTCTAGAGATCTGGTAGAGCTGGAAATGGGGAATCATCAGCATATACAACTGGATGCATAAAATTACCTAGACATAGTTCAGATAAAAATTGGAGTTTGGCCCTAAACACTCCAACATTCAGAAACTAGGTGGGAAAGAGAAGCCAGCACAAGGAGGTAAGCAAAAGCTGGGTGATGTGAGGAAAATCCTGAGACTACAACTGTAAGCAAGAGATGACAGTGTTTGAAATATGATGAAATCTAGGAAGAAATAGCATGAGGTAGGTAGTACTTTAAACATTTTACTAACCTGGTAGAAATAACATTTCTTTTTAGAGGGATCTGTGCCCATCAGGGTTTCCTCAGAGAAAAGGAATCCATCTCTTACATAAATAAATACTTTATTCTAGGGATTCTACTTGAAACAGTTGGGGAAACTCATTAGGCCACCTGTGTGTGGAGCTGTGGTCTGAAGTCAGCAGTGTAGTTGGTTGCTACGGGAAAACTGACCTGAAGTGAGGGAAAACTAGAATTTGCAAGAATAAATGGAATCTATGAGCATGCGGTACAACTGATATTGGTCTTGATTGACTTCAGCCTCCCAGCTTCAGTGGGAGAGGTGTCCAGCAGCAACAGCTTATGGCTGTTTTCAGTGAGCAAAGTGTGCCCAAGGGCCTAGGAGTCCCAGGTCCTGATGAGAAGATGCGGCAGCACTGCAGTTGCGGCAACCAAGTGAGCCACCAGATAAGTGACCACCTGCCAAAGCTGCAGCAGCTCCTTATCCCCTGCTCTGCACTTCCAAAGTGAAAATGAACATGAATTTACTTCCCGCCATCCAAGTCTTTTTTTTTTTTTTTTTTTTTAAGATGTTTATTATTTTTCATGGAGAGGGAAGGGAAGAGAGGCAGAGAGGGTGAGAGACATCAATATATGGTTGCCTTTCACCTGCCTCCATCTGGCTGGAGACCTGGCTGGAGACCTTGCTTGCAACCTGATTATGTTGCCCTGGCTGGGAATCAAACCAGCAACCTCTGGGTTCGCCAAGTCTTGACAATAATATATCTTGCGATTTATGCAAACTCGAACTACTCAGGGAAGAAATTTAGTAAAGCTGTTTTCGAATTAGCTAACTTGATACGGTATACATTCTTCTGAGGGTTGAAGAGTGAATGGGATGTGAATAGACATCTAAATTTCTTTAAAGGGTTTTGCTGAAATGGACAGAATTAACATGGAAGTGTTTTTGTTTAGTTTGGCATTTTGATTTACT
Source organism: Noctilio leporinus (assembly GCA_004026585.1). NCBI lineage: Eukaryota > Metazoa > Chordata > Mammalia > Chiroptera > Noctilionidae > Noctilio > Noctilio leporinus. Next base: position 60,421 of record PVIW01000411.1, on the reverse strand, counting down.
CATTTTAGTCCTATAAGATCATAGATAATGGAGAGTAAATCAGCAGAAATAAGAAGATTCATGCTGGAGGGAAGCAAGAATAAGGGAAACTAATAAAGTCCTTGAGAAGCTGAGATGAATAATTGCTCCCATTCTAGGTATAGAATATCTCTTTTCAGCCTCTTCTTTGCTGTGGATTTCTAAAGGAACTCAGTGGTTCACAGCACTGCCTCTGGGACAGATTTTCTGGTTTAATTCTTGACCCTTTTACTTAATGGCTGTGTAACAAATAGCAAGAATCTCTTTGCCTTAGATTCTGCTTTTTAAATAATGGCTATAGGAATAGTAGCAACTAATAACAAGGTCACTGAGGCATAAAATAGCATTGGTCCCCACTTATAGGTAATTTTAAAGATTAAATAAATATTTGAATCCAAGTAGGCTATTATGGGTACTTAGCAGTCTTTTATTATTTAAATATTTGAGTTTTATAATATTTTAAAAATTTAAAATTTTAAAAATATAAAAACTTAAAACTATAAAATTTTAAAAAGTATTTTTGGTTAGCATGCTAATGTTAACATTTCTGTTATTTAATTTTTAACACATACTGTTTTATTTTTCCATAATTTTCCAGCACATAAACACTTTTTTTGTTTGCTTTTACATAATGCTCTGGTGAATATCATTCAAAGAAGATTTGACACCTACTTATCTTTCTCAAACTCTTCCAAAAAATTCAAGAGGCAATGCTTCCTAACACATTTTATAAGGCCTACATTACCTATCCAAACTTGGCAAACACACAAACACACAAGAAAACTACAGACCAATCAATATCTCTGATGAGTAGAGATGCAAATATCTTGAACAAAATATCAGCAATTTAAATACAACAATACATTCAAAAGTAATAAATCATGATCAAGACAAGGGAAGTAAAGGCAAAAATAGATGAATGGAGGTACACCAAACTAAAAACTTCTGTACAGAAAACAAAACAAACCAAAAAGGCAACCAACCAAATGAGATATATTTGCAAACAACAGCTCTGAAAAGAGGTTACTACCCAAAATATACAAAGAATTCATACAATTAAACATCAAACAAAAAATAATCTAATTAAAAAATGGGCAGAGGATCTAAATAGATACTTCTAAGAAGACACACAACTGGCCAACAGATATATGAAAATGCTTTCAATTTCACTAGTTACTAGAGAAATGCAAATCAAAACTACAATAGGATAGCTATTATCAACAAGGCTAATAATAATATGTGTTGGGAGGTGGTGGAGAAAAAGGAACCCTCATTCACCACTGGTGGGCATGTAAACTGGTATAGCCACTATGGAAAATGATATGTTTCTCAGAAAAATAAGAATAAAGTTTTCATATGATCCAGCAACACCTCTTCTGGGTAGCTATCAAAAAATTAAAAACATTTATTTGAAAAAAATATATGTATCCTTATGTTCATTGCAACATTATTCATAGTGGCCAAGACATGGAAAAACCCAAAGTGTCCTTTAATAGATAATTGTATAAAGAAAATGTGATACATACGTACAATGGAATACTACTCAGCCATAAGAAAAAATGAAATACTACCATTTGTGAGAACATGGATGATTCTTGAGAACACCATGCTAAGTGAAAAGAGTAAGAAAAAATCAAGAGCCCTAAGATTTTATTTCAGTCTTGTAAAATATAAAACTGCAAGCAAAAAATGAACTAACATGATGAACAAACAGACAAAGCTCATAGACATGGGCAACAGTATGTTGTTCACCAGATAGGAGGAGAATGGGGAAGTAGTAAAGAGTAAAGGGGATAAAATATATGGTGATGGAAGATTTTACTTTAGGTGTTGGGCATACAATGCAATATACAGATGATGTATCATAGAATCGCACACTTGAAATATATATAATTTTATTAACCAGCATCATCCCAATGAATTTAATACATTTTTTTAAATGTCAAAAAATGTCTGGAAATTAGTACATTAAATGACAAAATAGTAGACTAGTAAAATTTTTTAAAAATTAAATATTTAAGTAATGTGCCTATTATTAATTCTAAATCCATGCTAAACTCTATTAAAATTATGTAACTATGACTTTTTAGCTGCATCTCTGTTAAAATGAACACTGAGCTTCTCATAGAAAATACTTTCCATAGACATTTAAATTATAGTAATTACAATAGCTTTTTAAATTCCTTTATTATTTACTCTTCTTTTATACCTGATGTTTACAATTATAGATTTTTACCATGAAATTTCAAAATGCTCTAAGGTGAGATAATATACATAACTGCTGCACCTCACTGATTGTTAATTACCAACTTGAATATGTCACTTGTTACACTTCACCATTAAAATGTATGGATGGTTTCTTTATGTAGCAGTTGCATCATAATGACTAGTGACAAACTTGCCAACATAATATTCCCACTTGTCTCTAGAAATGTAAGAATGTTCTTTGCATTACTAATTTGATCAAAGTTTATCTCCTCCAATGTGGTTCATCTACCGTTAGTGTGTTTGTTTACAATCATAATTATGTCTTTAAGTGTTAATTATGATTTTGTAATGTACACTTATGGCAAGTGCTCTTAAACATTTTCTGGATTAATGCCCACAATTCACAAATGTTTGTTGAAACAGTACATTGTCAGTAAGTTGAGGAATAGATGCCTGCACAAGGGAAGAAAGAATTCTACCCTATGTAAAAATGATCACAAATAATGCTATAAAGCTGCCTCATTTTCTTTGCAATGATTCGTCTTTGGCTTGGAAAGATTGGCTCTTCCTGAGAGACAGAGGCTAAATAAAATGCATTCTATTTTATTTTTTAAGATGTTTTTTTCCTTTAATTCATTATTTTTTTAGAGAGAAAAGCAGAAAGGGAGGAAGAAAGGAAGAGAAATATCAATGTATGGTTGCCTTTCACCTGCTTCCAGCTATAGACCTGGCTGGAGACCTGGCTTGCAACCTGGTTATGTGCCCTGGCTGGTAATCAAACCAGCAACCTTTGGGTTCGCAGGCCAGCACCTATCAATTGAGCCGCCAGCCAGGGCCCTATTTTTTCTTTTCACCATTAATCTGGTGTTCACATCCACAAGAAATGAGAAAATATAATTTTTAAATAGTATATATGCTCAAGTTTCCTTGACTTACACCTCTCTAATCTTTTTTTTTTTTTCTGTTTCTCTTAGATCATCAGTTACTACCAATATGGTCCTTATAATTTTAGAATTTCTAGTAAGTACCCCAAATGCACTTTAGCTTATGTTTTCTGAATAACATGATTGGGTGAATATTTTTTGCAGAAAGGAAAGTAGCTTGCCGCAAATTAGTAAGAAACAATAATGCAAATTAAATCTGGGATTTGTGACTGACTCAACCCCAGCATTGAAACATTATGATCTCCCCACTCCCCACCAGGCATCATCAGATTCTTTTTATCCGTAGAATTCTTTAAGGTGCAATAAGTTTCTGTTTCTGTCATCCAACCTTCTCACTCTGCTCACTTCCCTTCAGTGATAATTTTTTTATGATTTCAGACTCTATGAGTGTACTGTAGGTTGAAGACATCCATACCTTTTCACAAGTCTAGAATCTGCTTCTGAGGTAACGACTCAGTTTCTTTCATCTTGCTGGTGAACACAAGTAACAGATCGTTCCATAGGAGCCTTGGTGTCATTATAACTATAATTGATTACATAATTTTACCAGCTCCATTCTTTCTCTGCCAAATGGGTCTTTTCCTGAATTTTCTCTCTCTGGTTGCCTCAATATTCATGAGAACCTTAAGAAGTCCCCCTCTTAAGATCCTTAAGAGTCCTCAAGAAGTGTCTTTCCCATACCACATTTCAGTTATTCATTGAAGCCTAGCCATCTGAGCAAAAGTACTCTTAACAAAGAGGAATTCTTAACAGTTTCTCTGTTTCACCTTAAGCTTACTCTATTTTCCACATGTGTAATTGCCTAGCAACATAAAAACAAACAAACAAACAAACAAACAAAAAACCCTTTTTCTGTTATTCATGACCTGGCTTCATTTTCTCATTATCTATGAATTTCCTCTTGACCAATATTTTATTCTTATTAAAATATTTGTTTATTTGTTTTATGTATTACTTTTGCTATTTTGGTCCCCCTCACTCTGACCTCTTTATTCACGCTTCAAAGGCTTCAAAATATGCAATAGTTACATTTTACCAAAATTCTAAAAGAGTTTATATATACAATCATTTTAGTTTCACTAAGCTGCTCAGCAGCTTCTATTATATAAAGATACACATTTGCCCTCATTCTTACCAACCCAGAGTTTTGACACATGTTAGAAAAATGTTTTGTCATGTTAGTTTTAATTTGTATTTTAGTCCTGGATGGTGTGACTCAGTGCATTGAGCACTGGCCTGTGAACCAAACAGTCACCAGTTTGATTACCAGTCAGAGCACATTCCTGGGTTGCAGGCCAGGTCCCCAGTTGGGGACTGAGGGACAACCACACATTGATGATTCTATCCCTCTTTTTCTCTCTCCCTTTCACTCACCTCTAAAAATAAATACGTAAAATCTTTTAAAACTGTTGTATTTTAAATTTAAGTAATAGTAAGCATATTTTTGCATATGAATGAATATTTTAATTATTTCCAAAACCAGTCAACTTACATATGTGTTGTTTTTTTCTCATTATTGTTCCTGTTCTCTATTGATTTAAGGTGGCTGTTTAAAGAAAGAAACTCATAGATACAGAGTACAAACTGATGGTTGCCAGATGGGAAGGGGCGTAAGATGGGTAGGAAATGGGAAGCAAAATAAGAAGTACAAGCTTCTAGTTATAAGTCATGGGAATATAAAGTACAGCATAGAGGATATAGTCAATAATAAGTAATTAATATGTATAGTGACAGATGATTGCTAGACTATAGTCATCTCTTCATAAGGTGTATAAATGCTGAAGCACAGTATTGTACAACTGAAACTGATATAATATGGTATGTCAACTATAGTTAATTAAACATTTTTTTAAGTTTGGTAGTTATTAAATTTACCAAAATGAAGAAAAAATAAAGTGACAATTAATACATAAACTAAATTGTCTATTTTATGCATTTCAAGTATTTTTCAATGTTTCAATTTAATAAATTTACTAATTTTTCCCATTTTGCCCCCCTTTAATATGAATATACTTTTCAATTTTTATGTTCATGGATTATAGATTCTATGCCATCCATGGAAAAGTCTGTTCCAGTCTAAGACATAAAAAAAATTAATTTTCTCCTAGTACTTTTTTGGAATTCACTTTCACATGTATAAATTGTATGCTTCTGGGATTAATTTCACAATAAAACACATAGTAGAAGTACAGATTTACTCAACTAGCTGGTCAATTTCCCCACCATCAAATAGTTACCAATCTGTATTTTTCCCACTGATTTTCATAGATTAACTCATTTCATATTTGGGAGGTTATTTTTTTAATTATCTGTTATGCTCCATTGATCTGTCAGTCTACTTATGTACCAGTAACTTAACTTTATTAACTAGAGATTTATCCTTTGATATCTAGCTGAAATGTTTCCTCGGCCTCTATTCTAATTCTCCTTTTATACAGAAATGTTCTGATTGTTCTTGAATTTTCTACTTCCATATCAACTTTAGGGACAGATTCTCTAGTTGGAAAAATAAAGCTATATTATTAAAAAAATTAATTTAGGAAAATGGTATTTAAAAAATTTAATCTTCATATCCAGCAGTGTTGTGATTGTCGAGTTGGGGGAGGTGGTTAGAGGTGAAAGGGGATATAATGAGGATAAATGGTAAGGAAAATACAATTTAAAAAAAACCCAAAAACTCAAATGACTTTAGCTTCCACCTTAAGAAACAAGGAATGAATCAATATAAAGTTATAGTAATTAGAATGAATGAAATAATAAAGAGCAAAATGAAAAACCAATAAAATATGAAATGAAAACAATAAAGACAATCAGTAAAATCAAAATAAGGCTCTTTGAGAAGATTAATAAAATTAATTAATAAAATTCTAGGCAAGGTGATCAGAGGAAGAAAAGACACAAATTAACATCTGAAATGAGAGTACTTGCTTCACTTTAGACTCTACAAATATTAGAAGGATTTTGAGGAGATATTATTAATCATTTCAGCTAATAAATTTGACCACTAAGATAAATGGAAAGTATTTTTTAAAGACAAAACTACCATAAATCACTAGAGAATTCATAAACCATCTAAATAACTATCATTTAATGAATTGAATTTGTAGTATAAATATTAATTCTCAAAGAAAACATTCAGCCTAGTTCACTAAACTATTAAATTATGTCAAACATTTACAGATGAATTAAAAGCAATTCCCCACAAACTCTTACAGATAATTTAGGAGGGAAGAATACTTCTCAATTTGTATTATGAAGCCAGAATTATGATGATACTAAAACCAGTCAACTTATTACAATCAAACCATAAATCAATATCTATCATGTGCATAGATACAAAAATTATATGCAAAATTAGCAAATGTATTCCAATAATAAAAGACAATAAATTATTCTCAAGTAGGTTTTAACTCAGAAATAAAAGTCACTTTAAAGCCCTGGCTAGTGGCACAGTAGATAAGGCACCGGTCTGCAAACCCAAGGGTTGCTGGTTAGGTTCCCAGCCAGGGCACATAACCAAGTTACAAGCCAGGTCTCCAGCCAGGTCTGTAGCTGGAGGCAGGTGAAAGGCAATCATACATCGATGTCTCTCTCCCTCTCTGCCTCTCTCCCTTCCCCTCTCTCTAAAAATAATAAAATAAAAATCTTTTAAAAAGTCACTTTAACCCTCAAAAGTTAATTGATATAATTCATTATATTAACAAACTATGCATGAAATAATTATGATTATCTTTTTAAAATATGTACACATATTTTACATATATAATCTATATTATTTTACATATTTTTATTGTTGCTACCATTACAGATGTCCTCCATATTCTACTCTTTGCCTGCCTCCACTCAACCCCAGCCTTCACCACATTGTTGTCTGTGTCCATGGGCTACACATATATGCATCATATTTTGATGCTTTAACAAATCCTGAGAATTATCCAGAACCTGGAATCTTTCTGGAAATTTTAATAAGCCTTAGCTCTTTCCAGGGCCTCAAAACCTAAGAACGAGATAAGTATTTTCTTAAAAATAAAGTTTATTTGGATCAAAGAGCTGCAAGCAAAAGAGTAGAGCTCAAATCAGAGGGTGACCTATCCGTGGCCCTCGATAAGGATCAGAGGAAAAGTGATAAACAGTTTAGCAGGTGCCTTGCCTGTGTTGTCTCTTCATCCTATACTCCACTAGTTGTCAGTTTCATATCCCATTCCTTGTCACAAAAAACTGTTAAAAATTATTAAGGAAGAAAATTCAGGTGATACAAATAAGCTTTAGTTAACACTTTATGAAATGGACAGTCTTTTTTGTTTTGTTTTGTTTTGTTTTTTGAGAACTGCAAAATGACATGGAAAGTAGGAATCTATTATAGAATAAAAACAAGGAAGAGAAAAATAACAAATGCCTGATTGGATTCATAGTCAATCTTACTTGGGGTGAGAAGGAATAGGAAGTTAGTGAGCCCAGAGATGGCTTGGCATTTGGGGACTGGCTGACTGAATATATTAAGTTTCTAGTCACATGGAGCATTTATAGGGATAAGAGAGTCATCTAAATTGCAGTGAGCTGATGTGGTACTCCAGGCCAGAGTGGCTCCATCTTGGGCCTAGAAATTTATTTCAACACATCCAAGGGTGAGATCTAGCTGTAGCCCACTGGAAGAGAATGTTGCTTGTTTTCCTTGGCTGTAGGTGATTTGACATCACCTTATAAGTAGGAAGCATTTCCTGGGATGCCGGCAGCTATAAGAGTGTGGGCAAGAGAGAGGGAGGCACCTGTGTGAGAGATTTGGATCAAGTGACCTCAGTGTTAGTATGGCCTGACTGTCATTACTCAATAAATAGTTGTCAAATGGATAATTATCACAATAAATGTACAGTTCTTGATTCATTCCATAAATATTTATGAGATTATAGTATGTCACAGACACTAATTTTAAGTACGGGGCTGCTACAATAAAGAATAAAATTGGAAAATGCCTGCTCTCTATAGAGCTTAAGTTCTTGTAGAAATAGACCTAATACAAATAAGTAAAATAATGACATCAGGTGATGGTAATACTATGTATGAAAAGTGTCAATAGAGGTGAGATGGTGTCATTTCAAATAGTCTGGTTTGGGAAGGCATCACTAAAAGTAGGTATTTCAAGAAGACCCAAAAATAGAGAGAAAGCAAGCCATTCATGTGCTTGAGGAAAGATATTTCCATGCTGAATGAATAGTAAGTCTGTATGTAGGAGCCTAGTTATCATGCCCAAGGATTAGCAGAGCGGCCTGTATTACCACAGCAGTGAGTATGGGAGCCAGTGAGAGACAGGGGAGGAGACATATTGGACAGAGGATGTATTCAGCACTATGAGCCATTGTAAATAACTTGAATCTATTCTAAATGAAATACAGATCTGTTGGAAAGTTTGAGACAGAGAAGTGACAGGATGTGATTTATGTTTTAGAAGACTCAATCTACCTGCTGTGGTAACTTTAGACTTTCGTGGCATAGAAGCAAGAACAAAGGCAGGAAACCATTGGAGTGACCCATAGATGCAATACATGCAAAAGAAAATAGGTTTTGGAAAAAAAGAGCGTAACAGAAAATAATGAAACATGGCCAGATTCTGGTTACATTTTTTAGAAATTTATGATAGTTTTTCCATTACCATTTAACCCCGTTTATAGTACCCTTCCCACTGTAATTAGCATACTGTTGCCCATGTCTATGAGTCCTTTTTCCTTTTTGGCTCAATCCCTCCACCCCTTAATCTCTCCCCACAGATAGCTCTCAAGGTCTTCTTTATGATTCTGTCTCTATTTCGCTTATTATTTCAGTTTGTTCATTAGATCCCACGTATGAGTGTAATCATATGCTATTTGTCTTTCCCTGACTGGGTTATTTTATTTAGCATAATGTTCTCCAGGTCCATCCATACTGTTGCAAAAAGTAAAATTTTCTTCTTTTATGGCTTAGTAGTATTCTACTGTGTAAGTGTACCAGAGTTGTTTTATATAATAAGGAGAGCTTAAGAAAATTTTGGGACAACATAAAGCATAACAACACCCACATACAGGAATATTGGAAGGGGAAGAGAGTGAATAAGGGGTCAATAACATCTTTGAAAAAGTAATGACTTAAAACTTCCATAGTCTGGAGACAGAAAAAGACACACAAGTCCAAGAGGCTCAGAGAGTCCCAAAAGGCCTACACCAAGAGACATAATTAAAATGGCAAAGCTTAAAAACAAGGAAAGAATCCAAAAATCCATAGAGAATAGCAGTTATTTGACTACAAAAGAGCTAAACAAGACTTTCATCTGATTTCTCAACAGATATATTTCAGGCCAGAAGGGACTGGCATGAAATATTCAAGGTGATGAAAAGCAAGGGCCTACTAGGTAAAATGAAGGCTGATTTACCTAGCAAGTCTGTCATTTCAAATTGAAGGAAAATAAAGTCTCCCAGAAAAGAAAAAGCTAAGGAGTTTGTTAATACCTAACCAGAACTGTAACAAAAGTTAAAGGGCTTGCTTTAAGAAGAAGAAGAAAATGAAGAAAAATAGAAGAAAATATTTTAACAATAAAATGGCACTAAGTATATATCTATTATTATTTACCTTAAATGCAAATGGGCTAAATGTTCTAACCAGAAAATATAGGGTAGCTGAATGGATAAGAAAATAAGACCCATATAGACCTACCTCAGATCAAAAGATATACAAAGACTAAAAGGGATGTAAAACAATATTTCAAACAAATGGAAAGAAAAAAAAACCCAGTAGGGGTAGCAATGCTTATATCCAACAGAATAGACTTTAAAACAAAGGCTAATGTAAGAGACATAGAAGGTCACTACATAATGATAAAAGGAACAATCCAACAAAAGGATATAACTCTACTAAACATTTATGCACCCAAATTAGGAGCACCTAAATATAAGGTAATCTTGATGGATATAAAAAGAGAGATTGACAGAAAAACAGTCATAGTAGAGAACATTAACATGCTATTGACATGTTTTCTATCTGGATAGATTTTGCAGACCAAAAATCAACAAAGAGCAGCATTAACAACACATTAGATCAAATTGATTTAATTGATATCTTCAGAGTATTCCTATATCTTAGGTAGATTTGCACAGACACTGGTGCAGAGCTATGTTGGCCACTGACTGTGACTGGTTCTGGGCAACCTGTTTGGACCTACCAGAACACACCTTCTGGCTCCCTCTACTGGGCCTTTTCATGGTAAACAAACAAATAAATAAACAAAAACAGGCTGCTCATCAAGGCTGGCTTTTACCACAGCCAGGCCCTTAGGAGTGTTAGTCTCAGAGCTCCCAGATACGTGCCTTAGTTGTTAAATTTAATCACTGATATAGTCTTAAGCTGTAATCATCAGCCCAGTTTAAGAACCGCAGGATGGGTGGGGGGAGATAATTCCTATGGGCAGCACTATTGCTTTCCCTCAGGCTGATGCCACTTGGAGAGGGGTGATCTGCCTGAGAAAGAAGGCTCAGCACAGAGATCCTGTGACAATTCCTTCAGTTCTCTTCCGAGAGCCACTAGCCCCAGATCCTCCTCACATGTCACTAGTTCATTCTACCTTCCCTCTGCTGGAGTCCATGGTAATTAGCTGCAAATGAAAGTTTGTATGTTGACCTTTTAAGAGGCTCTCTGCATCTCCAGCTGTCTCTCCCTGGGGTACAGAATCCCTGCTGTTTTTCACAGCTGGATGTTATCTGGGATCCTTTCCTGGCTTTTGTGCTATAGGCTTGGGAGCCCAGCTTGAGATTTAGACCTCATACTTCTCATAAAGAAGCCCCTAGCCACTGAAACTTTGCTCTGGATTTCAGCTATTTCCCATGGGAGCCCAGACAGCCCTCTCATTTCTTCCCCATGCACCCTATCAGTCAGGTAATGATGAAATGGTTTCTTTTGTGTGTCCTTGGTTATAAGGCTTCTCTTCAGCTAGATTTCTAAGGAGATTTCTTTACAATTTCATTGTAATTCCAGTTTGGTCCTGAGAGGAGGTTTGTGCAGCTTCCACTTATGCTTCTGCTATCTTGGATCTCCTCTGGTTACAATTTGAATGGAAAAACAATATGGTTAATTGTTACATTGGATGTGAGGGTGTAAGAAAAAGTGAAAAGTTAAGAATAACTTAAAAGTTTTTGGACTGAGCACATGAAAGAATAATGATACAATTTATAGAGACTGAGAAAGTTAGGGAAGGTAAAATAAAACTGACAGGATGGATGGATTTGAGTTTTATATATGATAGTGTTCAAAGAAATGTTTGAATTTTCTGCTTTATTCTTGTCTTTTATATGTTTGAGGTTTACAATCCATATACTTATATATTATATATAATGTATGTACATATATGTATGTGAATGCATACATAGATATATATATTATATATAGTATACTGTCTCTCCTCAACCATGTTTTGTGTGAAAATTTGGACTTTTGTACTTTGGACTTTTGTACATTGTCAGAGAATCAAAATTTCTATTATTGTATTGTCATCATCTTTCTCGATATAGCAGTGTGTGACTTTTGTCATTAATTGGATATATTATTGATTTTCCCTTATTTTATCTACATTACTGGAAAATGGAAAAATTAAATGCTGATACTAAAGTCATAAAAAGATGTCTGTAAATATAGTGCAATTGTACAGAGATAGAAGTCATTAAAGATGCTGAATAAATAAATTATAGTTTCAGTTCTATGGCCATTAGACTTAATCAGATGGTCTCTGAACTACAAAGGGTAAAAAATATTACAAGAACATGTGTGGGATGCTAGAATACATTGTCACAATTTAGGAACTCTATAACAGCATAGTTAATACATTGCCAATCTATTGCTGACCTTTAAAATATAATATTTAACTCAGTTATTTTCATGGATATTTACTATATAAAAAGGGAATTATCTGTAATGATGTCTAATTCAAATGTTAAGCTTTGCAATCTATGGAATTTTGATAATTAATTAATTATTAATTAATTGATAATGAATTTAAACATTATGCTTTTCATTATAAACAATTCTCCAGTGAAAATGCGGTATACACATAACAAAGAATTTCATTGAACCTTTAAAATGAAGGAAATTCTGCAATGTGACAACCTTGAGAACATGTTGCCAAATGAAATAATCTAGTCACAAAAAGATAAATACTGCATTGTAACAGGGGGAAATTCAAACTCACCTCACCATTCTTTTGACAAAGTTTCTGTAAGTGCTGACCTTGATTAATGTGTAGCTTATGGATCAATATTATGTTTGTATTAGAATCCTAGGCACTAAGTTCAGAAGATACTGACTCCAACCTTCAAGTAGGCATCCCAGTTCTGGGAGATTTGCTGACTTTCAACTGTGGAGTCAGGATGACTTAACACCAGGATGACACACACTGGGCCATCACTGACCATATCAGAATGGATTGTGCTTGTTTACATGTAGAAACCTTTTCAATCCACTTCCTTGATCTTTGTTCTGTTGCCCATTCCCTCCTTATAAAAACCTCTGCCTCCTCTGAGAGGCAAAGATGGGTCCCTGATCCTACCAGGAGATGAGCTTTGTGACAGGAGTCCCCCATCTTCTAGATGACCAGTATCTGAATAAGCCACTTTCCTTTACATCAGCTCCTGACTCTCAAGTATTGGCTTTCATAGCAGTAGGCAGCCAGACCTGTGTTTGGTTACAGCATGATTTCATTTATATGAGGTATTTAACATAGTTAAAGTCATAGAATTTATAAAAGTATACATATCCTATAGATTGTATAGGATACAATAGGAATTGTATCCTATTGTATACAATTGCATAGGAAAGCTCAAAAGTCCTTTTTTCCAGATCTCAATCAAACCCTCAAGTATTAAACACAATTCTGTCTTTTAGGCAATCATTTCCATATACATTTTATTATTTATTATCTAAAAATGTATCCTTAGATACTATAGTTTAGTATTATCCACTTTCCAAAATTTGGTATGTCTCTTAGGCCTCTTAATATACAGGTGCAGACTCTAATCTTTTTCTTTTCTTTATAATTTACCAAGTTGAAAAACACAAGCCATTTAAATTGCAAATTTTTCCTGTCTGGATTTTGCTGATGATATGCTCATTTTGCAGCTCATATGTTTCACTGCCCCCTGTATTTTCTGCTACTTGGAAGCAGATAAACTTAGTTTAGATTTTAGGGGCTAGATCTCATATGATTTTGGTCCTCTAACTTGTCTTTCTTTTTATCCATTATGAGAGTTGATTCTTATTTCCTTTTTATTATTATAAGGTACTTGTATCAGGTTTCACTTTCCCTCATGTATTACATAGTAATAATGTTTGCTGTTTAATTAATACAATATTATCTGATTTTACTTTATTACTTAAAAATATAAATAAAAATTAACAATGCATGTGGAAAAAAGATAGATCTTGATTTTTCCTTTATTTTATGGATTTTCAGATAACTTGTTTCTTCTCATCCCCTCAAAGTAACTATATTGTCATATATTTAAACATATTTGATGGGTTTCAATTCTTTAATATAAATCCAATCCACTTTGAACTCAGATTGTCCTACGTTTAGTTACAGTTCCTCTTCACATTAAATTTTGTATCTTTTTGGTGTGATCTTAATATGCTTTGTGATGACAAAACATCCTGGGATCATTTTATGCATATTCAACCTTAGATAATTTGTCCAAGGGGTCTAATTATCTTTAGTGGAAGAAGTATTTTGTCTATACTCTGAGTGCTAGAAATGCTCATTTTTACTCCATTTTTTCCAATACCATTTCGTGAGTGAAATTTAGAAGAAAATAAACATTGATAGAACAATTAATCAGTCAACAGATACATAAAATGCTAAATGAATTCATCCTAATTTCAAATTCAAATTCAGGACTGTAGGACTACTCAACTTTTTCTGTGTTGCACTGTACCTATTTCCTTTCACCTTCAGAATTCTGTTTTCAGGCTTGGGGGGAGGGGGGCATTACAAAATTACAGTATTTCATAATTACCTACTTGCCTTATCTCACATCACACCTAAGTTTCTTCCCAAACAGCAATACAAACAGTTCTCAGTAGCTTTCTTTCCCCTCTTCTGCATGGAGCTCTGTTTGGAAGAGTGCCATCCTCAATCAGTTTCATGAATTCAGAGGGGCTGCAATAACAAAGAACCACTGTCTGGGTGGCTTAAAAAACAGATAATCTCTCTCACAGTTTCGGATGCCAGAGCCCAACCAAGATGTCAGCAAGGTTGGTATCTCTTGAGACCTCTCTCCTTAGCTTGCAGATGTCCTTGTCTGCACATGGCCTTTCCCCTGGGTCCATGCAACTCTGGTGCACTAGTCCCATTGGGTCATGGCCCCACTCTACTAATACGTTATATTTCTGTGGTCCTTCCTTCCTTCCTACTAGCAGTGTGTGAGTTCCAGTTATTCCACATTTGCACCAATATTTGATATGGTCAATCTTTTTCATTTTAGATATTCTAAGAGCTATGTAGTTGTTTCTGACTGTGGTTTTAATTTGTACTTCTCTAATATTTACGTGTGTATTACTCATATATTTCCCCCCATGATGTATCCATTTTAATGCCTTATCCATTTTTTAGCAAATTATGTTTTTCTTTAATTTTCAATTGAATTTTTTGTAATGTAAAGAAGTATACAGTATATAGGATTACAATCATATTTTTAACATAGATAATAAATGTCTCAAACATGAAAGAAAATAATTCAGAGGGGTTAGACAGCTCCAGCCCCTTCAGACATTGCTACAGACCTGCACTGACCAGCTATGAGTTAGGTAAAAACCCCTCTTAGATTTAGCTGCTGTTGTCACATTGCCCCCTGGTAAATATCCTGTCCTCAAGCTTTAAGATACCTGCTTATTTCCCTCTGCTTCCCTCAAACTAAAGCTGAGATAACCCAGTGCTTTCAGCTGTCCTGTTTTCTCTCCAGCCACTGGTATTTTGGGTTGGTGGAGATTCTTTGTCACCTAATTTTGTTGTAAAAGTGGCCCTTCAATTTTGGTTTACTATTTAATTGCTCTGTCTGATTTTATAAGGGGATTCGAAGAGATGAAATATTATGCTATCATTATTTTATCAGAATCACTTGCTTTTACATTAAAACCACATTTTCCTGATGGAAGTATGTATCTTTAAATAAAAATAACTCCCTTCTCCTTTTAATGTTTGTACTTAAAGGTGCAAGAAGCACTGTAACTACAAAGTACAACATATTTTGGCAGAACCCCTGCCAACTAATTAAATTATAGTAAATTCATAAAGTACAACAAAATGCAATGCACCAGAAATTGTGTTAACACCAGGTAAGCCTCTTGGTTCTTTCCACAAGAATCTGCTCTGTAGACAAGTTTCAATAAACGGGACAGACAGTTACTCAGTATTGGTCTGTTTAACTTCATTTGAAGAACCAGAGCCTGGAATTTCTCTTCAGCAACAAAATTAGTTGGAATTGGCAACTCCTTTTTATTTAATTCAGTCTTGTATCAATTAGTTTTCTAAATTACTGCATGTGGGTTGATAAATTAATCTGCATTTAGACCTGCCACCCACCTTTTTGGCTTTACTGCTTCTATCAGAGAGCAGTAAATCTATCAATCTTTGGGGACACAAACATATGGTGTATGATGAATAGATTTGTCTCAATGCTTACAAAATCATATTAGACTGTGTGGTTACATATTTAACACTAGGCATTTGCATAAGAAGACTAAACCGTATATAACTTTGTATAAACTATAATTTTGTGACAACAATTAGTTGAAGCAAATATGCTAGGGGAAGTTAGCTGTTTTGGAAAACAGCAGGAAAAGAGCATTGTGCTCTCAATCCTCGACTTTGGAAGTTTTTAAAAGTGTTAAAACACTTTTTACAATTTTCAGGAAGAGGGTACATGACTGTTTCTGTTTGGGAATTTGATACATTTTAGAGGGAATCCTGATGAGAATAACTAGGAGTTTCATTAGCTTTTACACATGCCTAAAAATGCATCATTGTGGATTGGACTTCGTCATTTGAACATGCTGTGGTTGAGGTTCTCCAGGTGCTCAGGAGAACACCTGAGCTTTCCCGCCTACAGATCTACTTCTCATCCTGTACAAGATACATGACCTTGAATGATCACTTTTGTGCCTCACAAAGTGTGCCTCAGCTTCCTCCTCTAAAAAAGTGAAGATAACAATAATTCTAAATTTATGAGATTGTTATAAAAATTAAGTGATATGAGTACAAACCAAATTTTACTATGCTTAATATATAGTTATAGAATTTTGAACATTAAAAAAGTCATACATTTTACATGTTCAAAACAGATTTACTTTTCCCCTATTTAACATTTCTTCCACAGCTTTTCATGTGACTCATGCCTTCTTTTCCTTTAGTTCTCTTTTCAAAGGTGAAAATGAAATATGTGAAAAAAAAGTAATTTACTTACCAATGGTACCACAGTAGAACAAATTCCATCTTTAGTACTCTAAGAGATTTTAACTTTGTATCAGAAAAGGTAGAAACCAAATATATATTACTAAATCTATTTTTTAAAGACTAGTATTATTAAAAATGATAGCTCTGATTTTAGTTAGAGACTCATTTTATAATCACAAAGTATTACTGTACAAGGTTTTTTTTTTTTTTTTTTTTACATAAGCATGCACTAATTTATACATGAACATACTTTATTAACATTTGAAAATACTTTTTTTACAAAAGTTCTTATTTTGTTTGGGCTAAAATGTTAACTTATTGAACTTTTTCCAATGAATAAAATACTAATGTAGGAAAATATTTCTGTGTTTGATGTATTTCATATATTTTATAAAAATAATTATAGGGTAGTTTATATTTAAATTAGCAGTAGGAAGCTGATTATTTACTTTACAAAGAATGTTTGCTATTTAGCTATATGTTTTTAAAATTATAAGTTTCAAAGCACTGACTATTATCAAGAACATGTTCATTCATCAGGACAGATAGAAGGCCCTAAGTCCCATCTGTATTAAAACTTGGGGCATATGCTTAATAAAAGACAGTCGATGTTGTTGAAGCATAAAAAGCAATAAAAGAGAAATGGGTGATGAAGAAATGTTGGTAGCTTTGGAGTTTTATGTATTGTTTGCATTTGTACTTCGTTGTCAAAGTTAACATGTATATAATAAGCTTTAATTGCTGTAAAATAATCATATGAATGGGAGTCCCTTTTTATATTGGCATTTCCCTATGTCTGCATTTCCAAAAAGCTATTTAGGGTTGTGGTCTTCTTTATTTCAGTTACTGTTTAAATTTTAGGGTCTAAAGCTAACCATACTTTCACAACACCTCTCCTTCTAGCATCTACTTTATGAAGTCTGAACATACTAAAAGAAGAGCGAAAGATCATGCTTTTATTGGTGGGGTTGATGCTCTGATTTATGTCTATTTGATTTTTGTAAATAATAAGATTTCTTAAACACTAAGGTAGTATATTAATATTCATACTTTAAGGTAATGGTTAAAACGTGAATTTGATGGTGTTTTTAAAAGATTGTGTAAGAACATTTTAAATCTTTGTGCAAAACATTGGAAGAGGGTGTAGAAGAAGGCTGCTTAAGAGACTATTATAGTAAAAATAAACAAAATGCTTGCAGTCATTGACCATGGTGGTGACAGAATGGTTATGTTTAAAGTATATATATTCACCTGTGATAGATGTAGGGGAGTTTGTATGGAAATGGTGCCATTACTAAAGATGGAAAGACTATGGAAGGACTAGTATTGATGAAAAGTTTCCTATGACAGGTATTACAGAAAAAGCTATTAAAAAGGGATTTAGACTTATAGGTTTGGATCCTCAGAAACATATCCCAGAATGAGCACTATAATTCATGCCATTTATTTATGAAATGATCATTTTTAAAGGTTGACAGTGTACAAGGTAAAAGACATGGCCACTGTATTGGTACTATTTAAGGTACAATGATTAATTACTTATGAATTTTCCACTGAAAAATATGTTAAGAAGTAGATAGCATTGTAATATGGTTCCCCTGTAATATGTGATGTAAACAAAAACACGTTTTCAGATATTCAAGGGTTTTGAAAAAGTAAGTCATGATTCCTCATTGAAAATTTAATTAAGGTATAATTTAAGTGACCAGGAGATTGGTCAAAATAAATCTACATTTGGAAACCATGGTGTAATAGAATTGACAATAAAAAAACAAAACCAGTAAAGCATAAAGTTAAAAGCAATAGGGCATACACATAAATAACTAAAATAAAATGTAGGAAGTAGTAAATGTCCTCTAAAATATGATATATAAATAAAGTTCAGTTTTGCACAAGGAATTAGAAATTCTTTTTATAGCAAAAGATCAAGGATATCCAAGGAAGAAGGTGCAATAGAATTGGGTCTTATAAAGTAAGTGGAATTTGAACAAGGAGTTATGAGAGACATAAATAGGTGGTTTAAAACAAAACAACCGAGCATGTGCATAGTTTGGACTAGGATACACATTTCTATGCACCTGAGCAGAGACATCAAGGGGAGCATTAGGTGACTGGCAGATCAGATAAATTAGACCAAACTAAGTGAAACTTTTAATTTGTATATTATCTCTCTATCTTCCATCAAATGGTAAATCATTCTTTACCAGCCCAATGTAATTATTTTAAATTATTCCAATAGAAATAAATGAAATCTTTCTTTAAAACTTATCTTTAGTGACCCTGGCTGGTGTCTCAGTGGATAGGTGCCAGCCTTTGAACCCAAAGGTCGCTGGTTTGATTCCCCAGCCAGGGCACAGAACCAGGTCTCCAGCCAGGTTCTTAGCTGGAGGCAGGTGAAAGGCAACCATACATTGATGTTCCTCTCCCTCTCTGCCTCTCTCCCTCCCCCTTTCTCTAAAAGTAATAAATAAAATCTTAAAAAAAAAAAAAAAAAAAAAAAAAAACTTATCTTTAACCATTCCATTGTATAAAACAGCTATTGGACTTTTATGCGATAAAATACTGCTTGCCATAAAAAAGAAGAAAATTTTGCTTTTTGTGAGAGTATGGATGGACCTGAAGAACATTATGCTAAGTGAAATAAACCAGTTAGAGAAAGACAAATACATATGATTTCATTCATATGTGGACTCTAATAAACAAACGGAACTACTAGATTCCTAGATGGAGAGCAGGATGACAGCTTGGGGGAGGGGATGGTGGGGAGGTAGGTTGGGGGTGGAAGGATTGAGCAAAATGATAAAAAGGACTCATGGCCACAGACCACAGTGTGAATGCTTGGGGGAGGAGCAATAATGGGACTAAATAATAATGGGAAAACGATTAAATCAAAAAAACAAACAATAAAAACACATGCTCATCATTCTTTTTAAATATTATATGGTTGGCTTGGAAATATTTAGAAAATCTATAAGCTGAAAGCTTGAATTTATACTTGCATTATGGCTAATTGAGATCCTATACATTAATTCCAGTAAGATTCATTACTGAACATAATAAAAGTGAGAATACTTCAATAATAAATAAGACATTCTCACAATTTAAGTCTCCTTCTTTGCTTTGTCTATACATCATACTGCTTTCCCCATTCATCTTAAATGAATATCTCTTTATTTATGCAATCAAAAATACGTTAATCTTTTTCTCCATTACCCACTGAGGTTTGTTGTAGTTACTTCATAAAACTTCTCCTGAGATGACTTTCCTAAATACAGTGTGGTTTGTTTAAATATAACACTTCTAATCCATATGTAATTGTTCTTAAACATTATGCTTCACTTAACAATAATCTGTTTTTTCAAACTCAACAGTGTTTGAGAAATGACTGATAAATTTACAGATGGTCATGAGCTATTCATTTAATTGAAAAAGTAGGTTATGCTTTTTTTTCTTAAATGTGTAGTAACTATTAATTAAATTTTAAAATTTCAGTGTTACAGTAGATTCTGGGGCTAAATCAGCCCCAGGGTTAGCATCTTTACTTGTAAAATTAGGATTACAGGCTAATGTGTGACAAGCTCACAGAAGGACTAGCTTATAATAGAGTATTTCCCAATCCATAAAGTGAAATAATACAGGAAGAAAGGGCATAAAGGTTCTAATTAACTAAAAGAATCAAAGACTCTAAAATTACAGAGGTATAATAGAATAAAGCCTTATGCACAAAATCAGAAAGAGATTTGATTTACCAGTTTTATAGATATTAACCTATAATATAGATTTTTACTTTTATTTTAATCTAGAGCATTCTTAAAGCATCATCTACAAAACAAATTGGATAATACCTGTCTTGTTTGGGAGACATGTTAACAAATAAGGTTTTAAATTCCTTTGATAAAAATTACAAAATGAAAAATTATTTTCATTTTGTTAGCAAATATTTTCTTATGCTATGTATTATAGTCCCCCTGCTTCCCTGAAGCATGCACATGTAATCATTGTATGTATACTGTATGTATAGGTATATGTTTTTCCTAAATACTAACAGTAAAAATCCCTGTCTAGAAAAACTGTCTTCAAACCTTTTTGGCTTGACAAATAACCTTGGTCTGTTTATTGCTCTTCAGGAATTATGTTTAATTTATACGATTTATTAAAGAGTTGTGACAAATCTAAGATTTTCTGCTAAAAATCTCATTCTATTTCCCTCCTGTCGTTAGCTCAATAGACCCTAAACATAAAATTTCAAGCAATAGTAGATATATACTGAGTCACTCCTAAATAATACTTTGGAACTCAACAGGACTTATAGTAAAGACTGAGTATAAGAATGATTCCCTGCAGGTGCCAGAGACCCACCATAGTCATTGTATTATTAGTAACACCGGGAAGCTTGTCAAAGTGCATGACTGCTGAACCTGGAAATTCTTCGAAATGTCACAGACCAAATGCATCTCCATAGCTATATAGAAATGACAAAAACCTATAAAAATATTTTAAATTAAATTGACATTTCTGGCTCCTGAAAATATTCAGCTTTCAAGAAGCTAATGTTTTCTGGATCTACACTTTGCTTTTTTCCATGTTATATTCTTATCATTTCTTGGTAATTCTCTTACATAGCCAGTAGAAATTATGTTTAAGGAGTTTATGTATGACACATGAACACAGGGCACTAAACTGTAGATAATTGGACAACTTAGACAAAGAAATGCCTCCACATTGCTCAACATGTTTAAAATGAACAGATCCTAAGCACTAACTAAAAGACAAAGTTATTTACTTTATAAAATATGTTTAATTTAATGATAATAAAAAAACTTACTGAAATGCAAATCTATAGGAATATTACTATAAATGTTAAGAAACTTTAAGCTTACTCATTCTTCAGAATTTCTAATCAGGACAAAAATAAAATTCAGTGTAATTAAAAAGAAAACTAGGGCTATGCTTAAATATTAAAGAATGAATTGGAAAATATAGGCAATAATCTGGATGACTAAATAAGTTTTTTTTAATCCATGCATCTTTCTAAATTTTTAAATATTTTGAGTGACACACATTTTTGCCAGATTATTGAAATAATTGCATAAATATCTGTAGGCACAGCCTTAAAATCAGTAAAAGAAATACTAGTAAATTCATGCAATAATCACCTTTATAATCACTGGTTTAATGATTATGTTTAAAAATATGTCTGCAATACTTTTAAATGCACTAATTTCTGTTTGAAAAACAATGATTGCTCTCTTCCATATATCAAATACAGCTAGCAAAACAAAATTTATTTATTTGGCTTTCTGAGAGTATTTAGAATGTTGCACATACTGCCTGTTTTGTTTATTGTGGTTACATACAGTTGTAAAACAGTTTTACAGGAGGCATGTCCTCTCCTAAGGTCCCTTTGGTGTAGGCAAAGGGTGAATGTACTTGCCCACCAGCATCATCTCTATTTCCACTGGCACCGGAATGTAGCTTTCTCCTGGGTCACTTTCTTCAAGATGTACATCCTGCCCAGTGTGTATGCTGACTTGAAAGTCTCACTTTCTCTTTATCCGTTTAACATGGTGGGAATTTATGCACCTGAACCTCTGTCTCTGCTTTTATTTTTCATTATCATACTTGTCATAGCTCATCCAGTAAATTACTAGTCTTGAAAATTCAGTAATCTTGGACTGCGAAGGACAAGTGTCAATTTCTGACTAGTATTCCCCTCCGGTGGGTTTAGGCTAAGAGTTTCTGCAGCCTCTGGAATATCCCACTACAGATGATCAACAGCAACTCCCTGTCTGGTAAATACCCCCAATATTGCTGAGTTAAGCTCCACCCAGCAATAATAGACTGATTTTTCCTTTCTAAAGATATTTATTTATTTTCTGCTTATATGGCTGGGTTGGTGGGAGTAAAGGGTAAAACACTAGTTTGACTATGCTTTCCTCTTGACTAGTGGGGTCTGGGGAGAGCTATAGCAGCTTCATAATTGTTTTATAATAAGACAGACATTATCTATTGTCCTCCAAATTAGAAAAAAACATTTTACATGCTGTAATATATTTCAGCTATCCATTCACATAACAAGAACTTTATTGTAAAACATGAACGAAAGAGGGAAAGAATTATGAAGAACACTACAAAAATTAGAGTATAAGCATTCCTTTAATGTGTGTCAAAGATTTTATTTTATGAACATGTAGCTACAAAGTCATGTGTTAATGTAAATATGAAACTGGGGATCAATTTTGTGTAACTGTGTGTATAAACATGAAACTTTGATGGTCATTATATTAGCTCTGAATAAAACTCACTGTTTATAGCCTTTGATGAATACTTCACTTATTCTATGGAACACATAAGAATGTCTGTTAATATTTACTGGAAAAGGAAGGCACAATTTTCCTTTCATTTTTGCTGCCTTCTACTTAGCTCACACCTGCTATGCATCCAATGGAGGGTTAAAACAAAAATTATTACATAATATGGCAGACTGATTAAGAAGTTAACGTTGCAGAATAACTATCATTAATTTCTTAACAAACTAGATATAGTTTGTTTTTTCTGCCATAACACAAAACAGATAAAATGTTATTCTGTTTCACCATTCATTTATAGCAGAGAACTGTGTTCTATGTACTTGAATTTTGGGTTTCCTTTATTTCTGAGATAAAAAATCAGAGGAGAGACTTTTGGATGTTTGTGGGCAAAGAAGAAGAAGTTGTCAGGCAGAATATAAAATAATACGTACTATTAAAAAGTAAAATCCCCTATGTTTCCTTCTACCCACTCTAATCTTTTGAAAATACTCCCCTTGCTTGGATGACAGGGACTAAAGTGTCTTTGTGCTCTATACTCAAAGGTCTATTGTTCTCAGAAGACTCTTAAATCTCTCATCTCCCTGCATATGAATGGCTTTGGCTGACTATGGCAATTCCAACCTTTCCAGACATCTGCATCACTTCACTCTTGCTGGCACAGCCTCAGTTTCAGGAGACACATGGAATACTAATTCTCTTAGAAGAAACCAAGCTAAGTGCACACACATCTGCATATTGCTATTTTGTGATTGCTGTAATGTAATTATGAAAATGCTTCTTCACTGTCCAATGTGGTAGCTGCAAACCTTGTGCGGCTATTGAGCACTCAAAATGGGCCTGTCATGCTGAGGAACTGATTTTTAACTTTCATCTAATTATAACTGAAAAAATTAAATTTAGATAGTTAATGTAGCTTGTGGCTATGATACAGACAATGGAATTCTATAGGAAAAGTGAGGGTTTTTTTTTATGAAGCATTAATGTGGAGAAACTTCTTAGAGAATAAAAAGTACACACATTTTCAGGCAGTTAAAGAGATGTAGAAATTTCTGCTTTGTTTCATAAATTCATAAGAACAAGTTAAAATGGGAAGACTGCAATCATTAAAACTAAAAATATATATTGATTACTTAGAAAATTAGAAATGAGCCACAAAATTTCCTGTTGCAGAAAGGATAAAAGAAGGTAATGTATTTTACAACATGTATATGATTAATGATTCTACAATGTCAGTATTTTCAGAGATGGTATAAAACAGTATAAAGAGGCTTAGCTTTCAAAACCCTAAGATGCAAGTACATGAAATAAGAAATTTTGAATTGCTTACAAACTACAAGGCAGTATGTTCTCTCATTGAGCTTTCTGTGGAAACCCTGCTTGTTAGATAAGTCAGATAGAAAATAAAAGGGGAATAGAACCTAGTATAAAGGAACCATGGACATGGACAACAGGTGGGATTGACTTTGGGGGGAATGGGTGGGTGGGGAGGGGGACAGAGGGGAGCAAAAAGGGGATGGATGTAATACAACAACAATAAAATTGAAAAAAGAAAGAAAGAAAATAAAAGGGGAATACTACTTTTTAATTAACCAATAAATCTGAAGCTTATATTCAGAGTTCAATACTTTTATTGAGATTACAACTTTGTTTTTCAACATCATAAATTTAGTAAATTTATGATAATAAAAATAAAATCACAATATAGCTGTTAAATTACTCTGTTTTCTGGAGGACTTCCTGAAAATTAAGTACATCACAATACATATGGCATTTCTTAATTATGATAAAATGTGTATAGGTAACAACTTGTGAAGTTTTAATCTGTTTAATAGGAAATTTAAACTATAATCTAAAGTTATATTTATAATAACTTTTGTTTCATTTCACACTTATGTGATAATCAATTTGTTTGTTTTAGCATCTCTAAATAAAAATAAGTCTGTTTTATGTTTAAAATTATGGACAAATATCAAGATGTGTCTCTCTAATAGTAAAATCTAAAGTTTTTTCATCTAAAAATTAGCCTGTAATGTATGCATTTATATTAAACATAAATCAATAAAATCTCTAGTCATGACCTTTGAAAGTTCACTAAAAAGAACTGAAGATAAAGAGTGAAATATTTTATATGAGTATTACAATTAAGAAAGGGTTTTCCTATAGAGGAACATCCTATATTTCGCTGCATACTACATTTGTCTCCAGCACTACTAGTTAGCAAGAGTTATGGAGTAAGCACACTATGAAAAGTAATATATTAAATATTTTCCCCTTATGTACCAGTATCTCTGTTCCATATTTAAAGAGTGTGGTCATTTGTGAGATTATGTTTGTGTGCCTGCATGAGTACAGAGAAAAAGTTGTCTTTTCTTTGTCGATTCAGTGAAAATTTCAAAACTAAGTTCTCACAGAGAAAGGAAGGAAGAGTTATAGGCAAAGTGGTATTTTTTCTCTCTTATATTGTGTATGATAAGAGTAAAAATGAAATTGAGTATTAAATCATATGCTTTCCATTGGGCTTGTTCATTACAATATTCCAATAAGGTAGTAAATAAGCCTGACTACTCCAGCTTTCTAAAAAGAATGCTACTTTTCGCAACTGCCCCCTTTAGGCAACAGATTTGAACACTAAATTCTGATTAAGCCCAATCAGCCCACAGGTATATTACAAAGAGTATTAAATTAAGAAATCATTGTAGAAACATTTCAAATTATTTTATTACTTTCTGTTTATGTATGAATAATAAATGTCACATATTGGTATTGAATATAGAAAAAACACCAATTAATCTACCACCCAACTTAAGAAGCAGAATTAGAGATAATTCTGCATGTGCTACTCCCTATCTTACTGTCTCTTCCTCTCTCTCCTATCTAACCACTATCTTGAGTTATAAGATTATGTTCATTTAAAGTATATAATTCGCTGTATATGATGAATAATAAAACAAATATTTTAGAAGTGTTAGATATCTGTATGGCATAGTAAATCAGACAGAATTTGGTTCCTGTCTTGGTTTTGCCACATATTTTTTTGTATCTTTGGTATTTGTAGCCTGCACTTAAAAAAAGAAATAAAAATGTGCTGAAGGTATTGGTACATTTTTTTGTATATTTAAAAAATAATTTATTATTTATGCTATTACCATTGTTCCATTTACCCTCCTTTGCCCCCAGAACATAGCCCATTCCCCACTTTCATAATCAGTCCCTTCACTGTTGTGGCTATGGGTCCTACTATATGTTCTTTGACTAGTCCCTTCACCTTCTTTCAGTCAGTTCCCACTTTTTTCCTCCCCTCCAAAACTGTGAGTCTGTTCCACGATTCTATGCCTCTGGTTCTATTTTGTTCAATAGTTTATTTTGTTCACTAGACTCCTCTTATAAGCGAGATCATATGCTATTTATCTTTCACTGGCTGGCTTATTTCACTTAGAATAATAGTCTCCAGTTTCATCTATGCTGTCCCAAAAGGTAGGATTCCTCTTTCTGCTACATAGTATTCCGTTGTGTAGATGTAACACAAGTTTTTAAAAAAGTATATTCCATTGATTATGCTGTTACAGTTGTCCCAATTTCTTTTCCTTTCGTTCCCTTTCACCCAGGACTCCCCTTTCCTCCCACAATCCCAACCTCCTTCCTTAGTTCATGCCCATGGGTCATGCATATAAGTGCCCTGATTTTAACCTTTCCTATATTATTCTTAACTTCTCTGTCTACCTTGTATCCACAAATTATGTTTCCTAATCCTTGTACCTTTTTAACATTTGTCTCCGTTTCCCCTCCCAGCTGATAAATCTCCCAATGATCTCCATACCTATGATTCTGATTCTATTTTGGTTGTTTAGTTTGCTTTAGTTTTTATATTTTTAGATTTTGTTGTTGATGAGTGTTCCTTTTTGGTCATTTTAATGTTCATTGTTTTGATCTTTTTCTTAAAGTAAGTCCCTTTAACAATTCATATGGTAATGGTTTGGTAATGATAAACTTCTTTAGCTTTACCTTGCGTGGGAAGCACTTTATCTGCCCTTCCATTCTGAATGATAGCTTTGCTGGATAGAGTAATCTTGGTTTTAAGTCTTTGCTTTTCATCACTTGGAATACTTCCTGCCTGTAGAGTTTCTTTTGAGAAATCAGCTAATGACCTTACAGGAACCCCTTTGTAGGTAACTCTCTTCTTTTACTGTTTTTAAGATTCTCTCTTTATCTTTCTTTTTTTAATATTTTATTTATTATTTTTAGAGAGAGAGGAAGGGAGAGAGAGAGGAGAGACATCAATATATGGATGCCTTTCACCTGCCTCCATCTACAGACCTGGCTGGAGACCTGGTTTGCAACCTGGTTATGTGCCCTGACTGAGGAATCGAACCAGCGACCTTTGGGTTCACAGGCCAGCTCCTTATCCTTTGAGCCAGCCACCAGCCAGGGCTATCTTTTTATCTTTAAACTTTGGCATTTTAATTATGATGTGTCTTGGTGTGATCCTCCTTGGGTCCAGCTTGTTTGGGACTCTCTGTGCTTCCTGAACTTATATATCTATTTTGTTTGCCAAATTTGGGACATTTCCCCTCATTAGTGTTTCACATAAGTTTTCAATTTCTTGCTCTTCCTCTTCTTCTTTTGGAACCCTTATGATTCAGATGTCAGCACTTTTAAAGTTGTCCCAAAGTTTCCTAAGCCTTTCCTCATTTTTTTTTTTTTTTCCAATTCTTGTTCCTTCATCCTGTACTGGTTGACTGTTTATTTCTTCCTATATTCCAAATCATTGATTTGAATCCTGGTTTCCTTCCCTTCACCATTGATTTCATGTGAATTTTCCTTTGTTTCATTTAGTCTAGCCTTTACTTCTTCCCTTCTGCATTTGCTGTAATTAAGCATATCTGGCAAGCCTGTGAGGATCCTAATCACTAGTGTTTTGAACTCTAGGTCTGTTAGGCTGGCTATCTCCTTATGTGTTTGGTTGGCTATCTCCCTTTCTTTTCTTTTTCTTTTTTTTTTTTTTTTAATATTTAATTCATTATCTTCAGAGAGAGGGAGAGGGAAAGAGACAGAGAGGGAGAGAAACATCAATGTACGGTTGCCTTTCACCTGCCTCCAGCCACAGACCTGGCTGGAGACCTGGCCTGCAACCTGGTCATATGTCCTGATTGGGGAATCAAACTAGAAACCCTTGGGTTTGCAGGCCAGCACCTTATCCACTGTGCCACCAGCCAGGAATAGGTTGGCTATCTCTTCATTGCTCAGTCCTCCCACTGGCACCTTTGTATGCTCTCTCTTTTGGCCCATACTTTTTTGTCTCCTCAGCTAAACAGCGTTCTGTGTTTGCCTTTGTGTCTTAGGTAGACCTATTGCACCTGTTACATTGTAAGGAGCAGAGACTTCAGAATTCATCAGTGCGGGGCAACCTGTTTCACCATGTGCGACACTGTATACGGTGGAGGGGTCTGAGAGGGAACAATGCCTCTTGCTCATTTAGCCTAGCTGTTTCTTCCTCTGCCCCACTGGTTTTCACAGTCAGAAGTAACGTGAGCTATAAGGTCTAGCCCCAGAATTGCTTCCCAGGTTTAAGTGTACAACTACACACTTTGCCTCAGGTCCGGTGCTGCTGCTGCTCTCCTCCAAGGCTCTGCCCCTCCTACCCATCTGGCTGAGTATTTCTTTACTTCTTTTTTGCACTTCCATGTAGTGATTTTCTGAAATTTCTACATTGTTTTTATTTAGCTTTGAAGAAGATGTAAATTTCTTCTAGTTATGAGGGAGACACAGTAGGTCTATCCACACCTTCATCTTGTCTGGAAGAAGGGTATAATTTTAATAAAGCTTTCATGAGGATTAAATGAGATTATGATTCTACAATGTTCAATGCTTGGTGCATAGTGGATGCTTGTATTACTAGTGTTATAATAACTATTATTATAACTATTTTAAGTCACTATATGTGTAATTTTATTTATGATTTAATAACTAGTTAATCAACATGCTTCAATACAAAGTTGTGACTTAGTTTTCAGATAATGTAGTTTTGCTGTTATGCATGTTACTTTTCTAATTAAAGCATTTCCTCATGATTATTAAGAGGATATTTAGACCGCTTAATTCTATATTAACTATTACAGTCAATACCCTCGGATTTCTATAGATAGTTAAGATAAATAGAGTCACATGGGCAATTGTGTCAGAAAAGACTCTATTCCATTCCAAACATACCACATTCTATTCCAGTGTCCACATGTAATTGATACATGCTTATGTTGACCCTTTCAAAACTTTAAAAAAATAGCTATAATTTATAACCTATTTCAATCTCCTTGTTTCTTGCTTATGTGAGGAAATTGGAATAAAGACCCTTTTTATTCTGAAATTATTTCTATATAGTATTTATAATTTATAAATTATAGAAATTTCTGGAGATTTAGCTATATGCATTTAATATATACACACATAATGTAGTTTTCAATTACAGAAGTAATTAGGTATGTAATAATGCTATTAAAAGTATATATTTCCTTTGCCATTTTGATCCTGCAATATTTTACTATATGTTTTATGAAAATGAAAAATGATGTCATTTTTCATAACTTTCTTATTCTCCTCAGGTTGTTGCTTAGTAGTGCAGATGACATCATTTTGTTTCTGTTCTTTTTGCCACGTGCATTATTTAAAAAGATACAGGGCTTGCAATGGCTTTGAAGAAATTACTGCCCTCAAAAAATGTGTACTATATTATTGATATGTTACTCAACAGATACATTTTATACATTGTCAATAGAATAAGCATCATTGTTTCCTCTACCATCTTCTATCATTCCTTTGCATTTGTTTTATTAAAAAAAAAAAAACTGAGGGAGTAAACATATTGTTTTATAAATAAAATCTATTTTCAAAGTAAGATAGTAACAAACAGAAATATATCTATAATGATGCCCTAATGATAAAATAATGTTTTATGTATATTTAAATTTTATAAATAAACTGTGCTATAAATAGTGAAGATATTGTAAAATAAGAATATTTAGGATAGGAGAATTTTCTGAGTTTAAAAGTGATGGAAGAACTAAAGAAAGTGTCAATAGATAGTTACCTTAAGATATCACAACTTTTAAATGTAAGAAAACCACAATTAAAAGACATACCACTATGAATCATGATATTAAAAAATTAAACTGTTTCTATCATTAAAGTTCAAATGCCTCAGACAAATGGAAAATGCTAATGTGATAATGGATAAGTGAGTGCACTTTGAATTGGCAATCCACAAAAGAAGAAACTATCATGATACTATTAGACTCAAATTTCAAAACTCACCTAAACCTAAAGCAGTTTATGAAATTAACATTTTTAACAAATATTTTTATTCCTACAAGGGAGATGTTAACCCTGGGGTTCAAGATATCTGTATACATTTTTGTGGTCACACCTTTGTAGCTCTTTAAAAATGTAGACTACAACATAACAAAATCTTACTTCTACACTGTGGGTGCCCCTTGTCCTTCCTGATCCTTTTATCTCAGATTTTGAATGATGTCCTTAAGAAGGTCTTTTTCTTGGATTTCAGTGTAACCTTACCATCTCTGTTATAAATTAATCTTTCTTTCTCTGAACTGGTTACACATTCTATGTGCATATTTGTCTTTCTTTGTTCTATTTGAGCCATCTAGGAAATGTAGTAAAAGGGCATGGAGTTTTTTTCACAGCCTGCTCTCGGGTTTGTAGATTCTTAGAGGTCAAGTTGAGGCCATAAGATTGTGTTCATATATTACCACAAACTATTCTCAAGAGCATGCTGTCAATTCCCTATTCCCTTACAGATGCCCAAATAGCATTTCCAGTCCTTTTACCACTTAAGCTTTTAACTAAAAGCCTGCAAAACACAATCTTCAGAGGAGAACTAATAATAATAATAATAATAATAGTTGAAATCTAACTTTTCTTGCATGTATATTCAGATAACCCTCG
Organism: Noctilio leporinus; assembly: GCA_004026585.1. NCBI lineage: Eukaryota > Metazoa > Chordata > Mammalia > Chiroptera > Noctilionidae > Noctilio > Noctilio leporinus. The sequence continues at coordinate 29,528 of PVIW01000411.1, read as the reverse complement.
AGCAATCAGCAAAGATTCCCCTGTCCCTCTATAATGCATTTCTGAAAGAGGAGAAAGGCAGGACACAACTGTCACAAGCCCAGCAAGTCAAATTTATATATATCAGATGCGTTAGGGCTGGTTGCTATTTTTCAACCAGAGCCACTATAGTGTGGTGCTTGATTATTCAGTGCATATTATGAAAGGCCTAATTAACATTCTACAGAAAAACATCACTGTTTCCCTTTGTCTGAAAATTACTGCTGTGTTCTGGTTAATTTGTTTTGAACAAATAATCATGGTATTTAAATATAGGCAGTTCTTTAGAGTTAACTATCAGTGAAGTGATACAGGTTGACAATTCTAGAAATAATCTGGGTAACAGAAAGGGATAAACTATATTCTTATTTCATGTGACCTTGAGTTAAGTTAGCTATGTTCTCAAACTAAATGTATAGCATTTACTGGGAAGAGTGATCAACCTGAACTGACCAGGCAAACCCAACATTAGGAATAGTTAAGGCAACTTTGCTAGATGCAGCTTCTCCATCAGTTAATCACTGGGAGTCATAGAAGTTGTGTTCATGCTGCAATGATGAGTAGAACAATGGATGGGCATCCGACTAAATAAATGGAAGAGTCTTCATTGTTTGAACTAGTGTGGCAGCCAGTATCAACAGCGGTAACATTAACCTTTAGAATGGATGCCTGACAGTCATGAGTCATCCTCTGATAGGAGATTTCAAAGGCAGGATCAAAGTTTGTTGGAGACAAAGTAGAGTGGCTTTTTACTTCACAACTTTTGTAGAAACCGTTTGACTAATCAAGAATAGCCTGTCACTGGAAGCTGATTACTAAATATGATTTAGAGAAATGTCCATTCTTGTTGAAAAACAGGCCACAAGTGAGTTAATATCTTTGCCTGGGTTAATTTTATGTCTGTCAGGATGGAGGGGTCAGGGCTGGTCCCTCGTTCCTCTCTGTATATGGCTGGCCCTTCTGCTGGAGTCTGCCAACTAGCTGGTCTTGAAACTAATCTTATCCTAGAGCCCCAGAACAATGAGATCAGGAGTGGCCCCCATTGTGGCCTTGGGCAGGCAAGTGTTGCCTTTGAGTAGACTGCCTCTTGTTCTAAGGTACATGCAGCCTCCTTTGTTCTAATGGGTATATAAGCCTGCTTTTTACTATAAGCTAGTGGATGCTACTGTTGTACAGGGTGGACAAACCATGAGTGGAATGCCAATATCCCCACAAGCCACCCGGCCTTGCAGATGTTAGCCTGCTGCTGCCTGCAATAAAGTATGCCAAATCTCCTGAAATCTCCTCATAAGTCCATGTTTATCACCAGACCAGAAGCCTGTCCACTATCAGGATCTACTGGTCCAAAGCTCAAAGCTTCAGGACCTGACAATGTCTTTTTTTAATTGTATTTTCTGTTACAATTTAGCCATATACCCTGCCCCCATCACCACACTGTTGTCCATGTCCAAGAATCCTTTTCCCTTTTTGATCATTCTCTCTACCCTCAACCCCTTCCACAGAACTGTCAATGAGACATAAAGTTCGGAGGTTTTTAAATGACAACAATAAAAATTAACAATTCAAATCAAGTATTTTTTCCTAAAGAAGATTCTTGGCATTTTACCAAAAATATACCTTGCAGAGAAGCATTGTTTCCCTTCATGTCAGGCAAGTTTCTGCTGGGATGTTGACTAAATGAATATCTCTTCCTATTTCTGTTATCGCTGACCACTGACAATCCCAGGTCGGACTTTGAGCCTCCGAATTACCTACAATCAAGGACATCAGACACTGGGGGAGTAAACTGGCATAGAGATTCTTTCTTACCTGGGGGTTCCTTCAATTATACTCTGAGATTTTGTGCTATAAATTTTTCAGAAATAGAATGTTGCTACTTAAAATGCCCTCTAGCCAGCAGCCTTTGGTTTATCTTCAAGTATGATACAAATATACATCAAAAGGTTAGAAGGTTCAGGTGGGGGTGACCATAAAGTTGAATAAACCAAGAAAGAAGAAGAATCAGGTATTCATGTCTAGAATATTGGAGGTTTCCTCAGTGACAGAGAGGAACATGTCTGAGAGGGACTGGGAAGTAAATGGGATCAAGTGAGAAATTAAATAACTATCTTCTCATGAAATGTAACCATTCATTTTCAAGGGCCACTTTTTTGTTATAACTAAATACTTACAGAAAAAGAGAAATGGCAAGATAGGTATACTTTTATTACGCTTGGAAAAGCTGTGTGACTGTCTGTGTATGCATAAGTACATATACAAGTATGTACACACATGATAGTGGATAAAATATCTTAATTTCCATGTTATTTTTATTATTTGAGAACATAAATAAAGTTTTTGAACTCACTATAAGACAGCCTTCAACTATATAGCCACACAAAAACCAAATTGAAAAATCCCAGTGCAATTAGGCCCTAAATAAACAAATATAATTCACCATTGTTTAAAAAAAACTATCATGACAAAGGTAACATTTCATCCTGAGAAAGCAATGCATATTTAATAGTATCAGATTGATATTGTCAATAATCATCCTGATAGTTGTCAAAAAATTTCATAAACTAAATCAAATTGAACGATAAATTTCTTTCTTAAAATATAAAACTCTAAATATTAGGAGTAATTTACCATCATTGAAAATAACTATTTTCATAGAGGAGAATTAAGGAATTTGTCAATGACTGACAAATGTGTAAATCATTTATCTAGGTGAACTGTTACATTAATTGCACAATGTAGAGCTAATAACCCAGTATAATGTAGTAATACACCATATCCTAAGAAAGCAAACATTTTTATTATCAGGAGCTTAGCTATTTCTGCTTCTGGGAGGACAGGGTAGACATATTTATACATTTTTTTCTATTTCTCTGGTCAAGTACAATTAAAACCCTAGATATTATATAGTGTCTATAAAACAAACATTCTGGAAGGTAAAGAGAAAAGCAGGCAGGCTAGAGACCTTGGGATCTGAAGAATGACAAAATGATGAGCTCCCTGAATTTTCTTTTTGGCTCTTACATCCAAAACTTACAGAATATAGCAACCTAGAAACACAAATAGCTGCCAACAAAAGTAAATGACCCAACAAATCTGCTCTTTCTAACCAAAGACCAAGGGAATAGCTTTCCAGCAAGTTGAAAATTTTGCACAGTAAGCACTCTACCGCAGATGAACACCATAGCAAAGACCATGGCACTACCCCTACTAGCCACCAAGCAGAGTGGGGAGTCTAGATTTCCACTGTGTTCAGCAGTAACATGAACCTCCCTCCTGACCATGTAGGGTGGTGTCAGAGAAGGCCGAGATTCCTTCTAGGCATTCATTTCCTATAGGTGGTAACATGGACCTCACATGGTATTAATGGAGCTCATACAGTGAGCGTATATTTCTGCTTCCATTTAGCAGTGATGAAGAGGTGTTCCTCATTCTCCCCCTGGGAAAACATTAGAGAGACCTCTTGAGAAGTCAAGACTTTTATTCTTTCCAGAGGTAATAAGGCCATCTCCCTCCAACTTATGTAAGTGGAAGCCATGTAAAATTCAGGTTTGAAGATATTGGCAGAAGACTAGCAGGGAGCCAGAATTCCCACCATGTCATAACAATAATAAGCATTTTTCCCCCCAACCCCCCTCAAACTTGACTAAGTGAGAAACCTGTATTTATTTTTATTTGTATTTATATTTTATTGATTATGATATTACATTTATTGCAATTTCCCCCCTTAACACCTCTCTATTCACTACTCCCCTTCCCTCTAGTAATCCCCTTCTTTGTTCATGCTCATGGCTTATGTAGATATAAGTTCTTTGGCTTCTTATTTTTCTGTATTATATTTAACACCTCCCAGTCTATTTTGTGTCTTCTTATTATGCTTCTTAATCCTTGTACCTTTTCCCCTATTCTTCCCCCTTCTGCCTCCCCACTGATAGCCCTACATTTGATCTCCATACCTATGATTTTGTTCCTGTTCTATCTGTTTGTTTTTGCTTTTTAGATCCATTTGTTGGTAGCTGTGAGTTTGTTGTAATTTTAATGTTCATAGTTTTGATCCTCTTTTTCTTAAATAAGTCCCTTTAACTATTTATGTAATAAAGAATTCCTTTAATTTTACCTTGTCTGGGAAGCACTTTATCTGCCCTTCCATTCTAAATGATAGTTTTGCTAGATAGAGATATCTTGGTTGTAGACTATTGCTTTTCATTACTTTGAATACTTCTTGCCAGCTCCTTCTTGTATACGAAGTTTCTTTTGGGAAATCAGAAGATAGTTTTATATACTCCTCTGTAGGTAACTCTTATTTCTTTTGCTGCTTTTAAGATTCTCTCTTTATCTTTAACCATTGCCATTTTAATTATGATGTATTTGATTTGGTCCTCTTTGGGTCTAGCTTATTTAGTACTCTCTGTGCTTCCTGGATTTATGTGTCTATTTCCTTTACCAAATTAAGTAACTTATGTTTCATTATTCTTTCAAACAAGTTTTTAATTTCTTCCTCTTTCTTGTCCCCTTCTGGCACTCCAATGATTCTGATGTTGGTACATTTAAAGTTGTCCTAGAGATTCCTAAGCCTCTCCTCGTTTTTTGAATTCTTGTTTCTTCTTTCTGTTTTGGTTGAATATTTATTTCTTCTTTATGTTCCAAGTTATTGATTTTAATTCCTGCTTTCTTTTCTTCACTGTTGGTTCCCTATATATTTTTCTTTACTTCACTCAGTGTGTCCTTCATTTCTTCCTTATTTTGTGTTCATACTTAATGAGTTCTCTGAGCATCCTGATTTCCAGGGTTTTAAATTCTGCATCTGATAAGTTGGCCATCTCAGTTTCATTTAATTTTGGGGGGGTGGGGGTTTGTTCTTTCATTTGGGCCATATTTCTTTGCCGCCTCGATTTGGCAGCCTCCCTGTGTCTGTTTATGTGTATTAGGTAGAGCTGTTTTTATTCCCAGTCTTAGTAGTGTGCCCAGTGTAGCAAAGGTACCTGTAAATTATGTGGGGTGGAGCCCTAGGTACTTTCCATGGCAGGGTATCCTGCTTTACTACTTTGTGACTCTTGGGGGGGTGGGAGTAAGGTGGGTAGTGCTTAGAGAAGGTACAATGATGCTGTTTAGTTTAGGGAGATTTCTTGGCACTTTTCCTTGCTTCCAGTTATCTCACTAAACTTGTGTATGCAATTGGCACCCTTCCAAATGCTTCCAGGGGTTTTGCATACATTCTAAGCCCATGGGGGCCCTTTATGTGGTCAAAATCTGGCAGTTTCTTTTGTTGTCCCAACCCCCACTGGTTTTTACAGCCAGAGGTAATGGAGGTTTATTTTTCTGGTGCTGGAACCCTGAGCTGTGTAATATGGCCTGGGGCTAGGTTCACTCCAAAAGTCATTCCCAATTTTTATCCACCACACATGGATGTGGGACCATCCATTCCTCTGTCTCCACTGCTTGCCTGAGCCTCACCACCCCTCTGCCTCATCTCCACAACTCTGCCCCTCCTACCCATCTTGATGAATAAGGCTTCTTTAAATCCTTGCTTGTCGGACTTCCATATAGCTTGATTTTCTGACAGTTCTGGTTGTTATTTGTTTTTGAGATATGGTTTTAATTCTTGCTACAGTTGCGGGAATTCTTGATCAGAAGTCCAGTAACCTAGATTTTTACTCTTCTACAATAATGAGGTGACACCCTGCCCTTTCCTTGCCAGAGTAATGTCAGAACAAACCAGCTAAAATAGGTTCAAAGAAGATCCAGAGTTTCATAATGGTGAAAATGAGTAGGTTTTAGTTACCAAATTATTAATACCAAGAACCATAGAGAATTAAAACTGAATTTAAGAAGATAATTAATAGATACTAACATCGAGATAACACAGATGTTAGAGTTATCTGACAAGTTTAAAGCAGCTATCAAAACAATGTTTACCTGACTGACTACAAACACACTAAAAACAAAACAAAACAAAAAAGAAAATTATGACAGATAAATAGAAATTCCAAGCTAATAAAATAAAGCTATAAAGAAGATCCAAATGAAAATTATAGAACTGAAGAATATAATAACTGATATAAATATCTGAAATAATCTCTTTAGTAGATTGGATGGAACAGAGGAAACATTCAGGGAACTACAAGATACAACTCTAAACTTATCTGATGAGAACAGAGAGAAACTAGACTGGGAAAAAAAAAAAAATGATCAGAGCCATGGGAATCAATGGGGTCATACAAGAGAAAAAAAAATCTAACATTCGGAGTTCATGAAGAAAATAAAAGAGGTTGAGGCTGAAAGTGTACTTGAAAAAATAATGGCTGAAAACTCTTCCAATTAGTCAAAAGAAAGAAACAATATTTAGAAGCTGAGAAAATCTCAAGATAAATCCAAAGATATCAAAAACAAGTGACATCACAGTTAAACTTCTTAAAAATAAAGAAAAAAAATCTTGAAAGTTCTAAATGACAAATAATGCTTTACCTGCAAGGAAAAAAAAAAAAAAAACCAAAAACCCAAAAACTAATTTCCATGACAACAGTTTTCCCATCAGAAATCATGAGGGCTAGAAAGAAAAGAACTGTCAACCTACTATTCTATAGCCTATGAAAATATATTTTAGCAATGTGGGGGAAATGAAGCCATCTCAGAAGAAACAACCAATGTGAGCAGGAATTGATAAAACTAATATCCAATCTCTCTCTCTCTCTACTTCTCTCTCTTCCTCTCCCTCTTTATACACACACACACACACACACACACACACACACATAAATAATATTCAACATAATCTATCAGGTAAACTCAGATTAATTCTTCCAGGATTCACATACCAGGATAGCTAAAATTAAATAAATTTACAATATTAATTTTTTGCAAAGATATAAAACTCTCATTCACTCTTGGTGGTTCTATAAATTGTACATAGGGCTGAAAATGCTGTGTCTGCTAAACTAAACATATGTCTACATCATAACTAATCAAATACATTGCTTTAATATAGCCAAAACATATGCATGTATAGGTTCTCAAAATCATATTTGTAATAGTTTTACTCATAATATTTAAAATTAGAAACAACTCAAAAATCTATTTACAGGAAAATGGATGAATGGTAGTATATTTAAGCCATAGAATACTATACACATAAAAAAATACAATTCTAGCCCTGGCTGGTAGCACAGTGGATAAGGTGCTGGCCTGTGAACCCAAAGGTTGCTGGTTCAATTCCCTAGCCAGGGCATATAACCAGGTTGCAAGCCAGGACTCTAGCAAGGTCATTAACTGGAGGCAGGTGAAAGGCAACCATACATTGATGTCTCTCTTCCTCTCTGCCTCTCTCCCTTCCTCTCTCTCTGGAAATAATAAATAAAATTTAAAAATGTAATTCTAATATGCATAATAATATGGATTAATTTCATTGATATAACATTGGGCAAAAGAAGTGAGCCACAAATGAGAATATCATATAAATTCATTTATATGAATTTCATGAACTGACAGTACTATTAATGATTATATTGGGCAGAATAATTAAGAAATTCTGAGGGTATTAATCAGAAAGGGGATGAGAGATATATCTAGAGTTTTGAAAAATATTCTATAACTAGTATTGGGTGTTACATAGGTAAACAATCTCTGACTTCTACATTTAAGTTTCATGCACAAGTGAAGTTGAGCATAATGAGCTACGTATGTTTTCTAATCCTGAAAGTTGCTTATTATTTGAGCTTGGGCTTCTCAAAATTTAGAGTCCATAGTAATCTCTATTATGTCATGATATTTTCTGAAGATAAATAGTGCCATCCAGATCTAATTCTACAGCTGAGTAGCCCTCAAAAGTGGAAAAGAATTTATCCTGATTAAGAACACTGGAGAATCATACTAACAATTCAATGTAATTTACCAAATATTCTGCATAAAATGTCATCTCAAATAAAGTACCATTTATTAATCAAAAATTGGAATTTTTGTGTTCATATTGAAAAGGATGTAAAAGAGTAGGACTTTTGTTATCCTCATAGTTTGTGGGCTCAGTAGTAATACTAATAAACTATTTAAAATAGCTGTTTACTTGTTCTACAGATATTTAAATTGTTTGGGTAATAACAAAATACCATAATTTTTGAGTCTAAACATACTTTAAAAAGTAACTGTCATATAAAAGGTTATAAGACATTAGAATAATATGTAATGTTAAAATAATATGCAATTAGTTATAATATTCCCTATGGATCCCTTCAAATGAATGTTGTAAGTCTTTCCCAATCCATTAAATATTCATATATGTATCTAATCCTCTCTCACATCTTTATATTCTATATGCTGTAAATTATCAATATTAAACCAGATTTTTCCTCTGCTCCTCCTTTACTACTTGAACACTTAACAAATGCTTCCAGAACCCAATACCCTATATATAGTAAGTTCCTCATCCTCTCCTCTAAACTCATACATGTATTCTCACCAATATATCACACTACCATAGTTAACCCACTCACCCAGCTAAGGACATTGTGTCATACTTGAACTTCTCAATTATATAATTACTCTATTTATTTGATTAATAGTTCTCTACACACAATATACTGTGGTTTCTCATCTGATTATTCCTATTTTTAAGTAATTTTCCAGAAACAGCTCAAATATATCTAATCCTCAGCCTTGTATCATGCTGTAACTCTGTGCATATATCTATTTTAAATTAATTGTATAATGATCATGTATTTAATTTCCTTATCTGTCTTATTAGACTGTAACTGCATCAAAGACAATGCATTGAGCCTCTAACCATGAAGACTCTTCCATACATGGAAACTTCTCATGTGATGAGATATTAACAGCAGCCCCTTAGTGCTATGCATTGTACTCCAAGATCCATGTATCCCATTCTGAAAACAGAGCACATATCTGAATTAAAAGAGAGCACATGCCATTGAAAAAATCAAGAATTTTCGTTTTGGAATTATGCTGGGTGGCTTTTCTTATTTCTGTATAAAGAAATGAGAAAAACCTAGCTCTTCTTATTCTAAGTAAGATCTGAAATTTATGACTTGAGGGCATTCTGGTCTACAATTTCTGCTCTGAAAATTAATGAGTGTCAAAACACTTCCTCACACTGTTGGTTAAGGGTGACTGGTTAAGTTCACAGATTCTGTATTTGGCTTTAACAGTGAAAAATCCTTCTATCAACCTTCTTCTCCAAATGAATCATGCTTTTTTTTTCTCTTGGTCACAAAGGCCAGTGGAATATTGAAGAAGGTGAGAGCAATAGGGTAATAGTTGTACAGTATTAGACAGTATATTTGATAGAGGAAAAAGAGTGTCTTTTGGTGTCCTGCAATTACTTTTTTTATTTATGCAAGGGATCCCCTAAGCCATAGACATGGCAAAGCCATTTGACTCATAGAAACTCACGGATAGTTTTTTTATTTTTAATTTTCTTAATAATCTATTCATGAGAAAAAAATAAAAATATTTATCTTTGAATATTAACCCTTTTAGTATTTCTTTTGGAAGGGAACAGTAAAAACTTTACTATCTAACCTAAATCATACTTGTCCAAAGTTTGCCAAGCACTTACTTGAGAAGCTACTTTATAGGAACTGAATGATGGATTTCTGTGATCACACTCATTTGGGAATCACATCATTAAACAAAGATTAATGTTTCTTTTCTTTATGAGCTAGAGCTTTGGATATGCAAATGCCTTAGAATCTGTTAGCATGTGTATTTTCCACATGTATTTGAAAATGCACATTTTCAAATGGTTTATCTCAAGACAAAATTATTTTATAGGATTAATGCTACATAAAGAAGCATAACTTGCAAAATACCACCATAAACTCACCATATCTATCTTTCCATTTCTTTCTAATATTTCTGCTTTTTTGTATCGATGCCCCTTTTTCATATTTTTGTTCTTATTTGCTTAGTTTTCTGACCTTATAAAGCACCCACTGAGCATGGCACAGCAGAAGGTAGAATCTATTTATTGTCATGATGAGCTAGGTAACCTGAAAAGGTGTAAAAAGAGATAAAAGGATGTTATTTTTTAATCAATTTTTTTCTGGTATGCTATGTGCTTTGTAGATCCATTTCATTATAATATAAATGACTACACAAAATGTCAACCTAAAGTACATCTTGGCCCCCAAAGCCCTTTCGAATAGCACTGTTAACCATTCAGGGATTTCATTTGCCTCTAAACTGTCATAATCCACATACTAGCATTTAGGTACTTGAGTTTAAGTAAAATATAAAATCTTTCCAAAATATCACAAAAGAGGTTAAAAGTAACATGAAGTTTCACTATAATTTATGGTAAATGAATTTTCTCTCATCATTATCTTTCTATCTTACCCATTGAATAATTATTATATTAGATTGATAATTCAATGACTGTGTCTTCAGTTAGCTTCCTTTCATAATAAGAAAGTTCACCAGTACATTGTAATGTATAAGGATATTGAAATTATTTGTTTAAATATTTAGCCTGATAATCCATATGACTCATTTATATCATAGTATTAATGACATTTCCAAGATTCGGTATTTACAATAAATGAGATTGTTCTAGTATGAAGCAACTTCCTATACATTAATTACTTAAAGCAACAAATCCTATAATATCCATTTTCTTTCTAAACTTCTATGATTTTACATCAGGTTAAATCATACTATGCTGTACTTAATGTTTATCTTCTGAAACTTAATAGGATCCTGACATCTTAGCCAGATTCCTGCCCTACCCAAGGCTCAGATGCAGAGGGTGCAGGACACACAATCAGTGAAGGTTTTGTGCTTAAACTCCTATCCAGAACATAAAGTCATGGTCAATCAGGTAGGATGACTTTTTGCATCAAAGTTGAAAAATGAAATAAATTTTAAGTAATTTTTCCCTAGTTAATGGCAAAAACAAAATATGTTAAAGCTAAGCTATCTGATGACATATTTAATTCAAATGTATGTTTCTTGGTCTCTAGGAAAATGAATGCTATGTCCTGATACCACCAAAGAACTGTATAATTTGTTTCAGTTTTATTTACAGTTTGAATCAATGCTTGATTTGTTCTTCATTTGTGAACTCTGAACCTATTTAAGTGCATCTCAATATTTTCAAATATTTTCATGGCTTAGTTTCTAAGTAGTTATCCACTCAGCACCAATCAGGTATGAACTAGGAGTTAAACTATGGCCTGAGGGTTGTAACCAGGTTTCCCCAGTGCTCTCTTGTTTGCCTAATAGTTGTATAGCAAACTAGGATATTCCTTGGTCTCTGAAAATGGAGTAATGCTTCTTAGCAATAAGCATGATGGACATAGAAGGAGGAGATAAAAGATAGTAAAAACTTCCTTTTATATTCCCAAAATATTTTTTCAAATAACATTATAATAGTTATTAAGCTGAAACAACAGAATACATTTTTATATGGGTCTTTTAAATTTTCAGCTTATTTTTCACTCTATTATCTTAATGTTTTACAAGGACCAAAAAAGTACTTAGCACACAATGATATTCCCATTTTCGTATTATATTAGAACATTTATACAGTGTGTATAATATTCCTGTTCAGTTTGTGTTTAGTATGTGTATGTTCAATGTGGGCTATGTTGATGAATTTATCTAGTCTTCAAAACTTCAACTATGAGGAAGTTCTACTATTATCTCCTTTTATATCTAATGAGGAAATCAAGGCATAGAAAGTAAGTAGTTTCTTAATATCCTACAGCTAGAGTGACAGAACCAGAACGCAACCTAGGCAATGTGGCTTCGAAGATGGCCACTGTAATTGTTACACAGTACTGATTCTCCCATCACATACACAGGCAAATTAGGGCCTCTTTGTCAGGTCCTAGCACCTTGCCGTGCTGCTGACCACGCCATTTGTCCTGGTGCAACATCTCGGGTGCCAGACCAGCAAGTTCTGATAGCGGGGAGACTTATGGTCTGGTGATAAACATGGACTTACATGAAGCCTTTATGAGTTTGTATGCTTTACTGCAAGTGGCAGGCTCACAACCCCAGGACTGGGAAGCTTCAAGTCTTGGTGTCCTCATGCATGGTTTCTTCCCTTTTCTCACAACAATGGTGCTCATGCCTAACTTACAGTAAGGGGCAATCTTTTATATGCATTGGAGCAAAGGAGGCTCTATCTACATTAAAACCAAGAGGCAGTATACCCCAAGGTAACATCAGTTGCTAGAGTTGGTTACCTTTGGGGCTCAGTTTTCCAGGGCTCTGTGAACAAGATTAGCTTCAAGACTGTCTCCCAGGCAGACCCAGAGGGAAGTTCCAGCCCTGTATAGACTGAGATATTCCTTGGGCCTGACACTTTTGAAAGGGTATTTTTTTGTTCGTTTGTTTGTTTTTCACATTGTAACATCAGCATTAATATAATCAGTCTGGTCTACAGAAGTGTCTTTCAATTCTGAATTATGAACAAGTACAGCTTAATGAGCATTTTGCAAAGTTCTTAATAAAAATTAGATAAATGTTTTTCTCAGATGCAAAGAAATACTATAAGTTTTAGATGAGTATCATTCTTTTTTTTTTAAAGATTTTATTTATTATTTTTCAGAGAGAGGAGAAGGGAGAGAAGCAGAGAGGGAAAGAGACATCAATGTATGGTTGCCTTTCATCTGCCCCCAGCTAAGGACCTGCCTGGCTAGAGACCTGGCTTGCAACCTCGTTATGTGCCCTGACTGAGAATTGATCCAGCAACATTTGGGTTTCCAGGCTGGCACCTATCCACTGTGCCACCAGCTAGGGCAATATCATTCTCTTGATCAAGGAAATATCATTCAGAAAATTGGTACCCAAAACAGTAGCAAAATTTTATGCTGGTTAAAAAATATATTTGTGGATACATGACATGTATAAGTAAAATGCAAAGGCTAAATCCTAGTTAAGAGGACTGAATTGATTCTCTTATTGTACAAAGATTTACTGAGTTCCTGCTTATACCGAGTACTCTCTTAGGTGGTTGCACTATCCATGAACAAAGCATCCTGCCCTTGTGCATGTAGTCCATGGACAAGCAATAGAGGAATGCAAAATAGCAAATCGGAAAAACAGAGTGGATAAGGAGATTATAAGGCAGTAAAATTATAGGAAAAATGTTTAAAGCATGGTAACAATACATTTGTAAGTCATTGTGGCTGATGGTGGCGGGAGGGCTATCGTTTTTAACAGAGCTTTATGTATGTCTTAATATCATTTTTAAAAGATTATAGCTAACATTTGAGCAACAATGATAACATAGGTGAGAAAGGCAAGTCTTGCAATTTTCTGGAAAAACATTTCAGGAAATAGGGGAAACTAATACGGGTATGATTGGCATATTCAAGAAATAACAAGTGGCCAGCAGAACCAATTACGTAATATACATAACATTAAGATGTTAGAAATAATATTTAGCATCTAAAGATGGTGACAAGGGAGAATTAAACCAAGTGTGGGTTCTATTTGAGCAAAGGGCCCTGCGTGAAGATATATGTTGCAGGCTTATGTAGCTGTCCCTGGTAGCAGAGTAAGAAATAGGAAAAGGTATTAGAAAAACAGAGGCCAGATCTTGTATGTAATAGGATTTGGGCCACAGAAAGGCTTTCACTTTTACTCTGACTGAAATGGGAAACTACTGAATGGTTTGGGGTAAAAAAGTGACATATTTTGACTTACAGTTTTAAGAAGACCTCTTCTGCTGCAATTTTGATAATAGCATATACAGTAGATTGGCAAGGGTAGAGGCAGAAAAAGCTTCAGTAATACTAATAGTTGTTTGGTTTGAATAATCATACTTTAAGAAACCAGATATTTCTTTGCAATGAATTTAATTGCTTTAACTATCTATATGTGTAAGGATGAATGTATATGTAATGGTATGAGTATATATTTAAAAGACTAACCTGAATTAAGATAATTATTGAGTTTTATGTGCATTAATTATAGGAGATCAAAATAAAGTTAGTTACAGAAGAAGTATCTGTAACCATAAGGGATGGTATTATGTTCAGTGTAAACAAACAGATATGGAAATCTCATATTATTAGATTTTAGTTGTGTATACGTTTAAAACCATCTAATAAATAAGATCATACAAGTTGTCATTGACAGTAATCACAATTTAAAATAATCATATATGAAAAGATTTTTGGAAGTTACATCATTTGAATAAAATCATGTTGACCTCTTAAATATATTTATAAGCAGTAACACTTGCCTTAACCTGTACTTCAAGCACTGTGATCAATACATTTGTAATAATTTGATTATACTAGTTTCATAGTTAAACAGAGCAATTTTGTATAAATGTGTATATGCTGCCTTTAGAAATTATATTTTAAAAAGTCAACTATTAAAATGACAGGAACATAAAGAATTTCTCCTTCAAATATTTTGACAAATTAATATGCATAGAATCTTGAATTCTATCTGCAGTATTAAAAAGTGATAAAAATAATGAGTTAATTACTATGACACACACAATAAATAAAATTTGAAGGGTTTATTGTTTTCAAAAGCAATACAAAGATTGTTACATACAAATAGCTTGACAACTCTGAGAATTTGCTATTAAAATAGGCCAAATGGGGATTCTAGAAAGATGGATACAGTTTGTGAATCTCCTATAATCTCCTAATTAAGAAACCAGAAAAAAGAAAAGAAACACATAAATTAAATAGCAAAACCCAAAGTCCCATGGAAAATATTTATATATATAATCAAGTGACAAAATTGTTTCATCGAAGTGTGTGTAGTCAAACCTACAGAACCCATGGAATCAGAAACTGCAGGAGGAAAAGCGGACAGAAAGCAGCTGGGCTCTGACAGCCCTGGGACCTGAGAAACCCCCAAGTTGCCCAAGATATTCCCTGCCAACTATCTCAGTTCAAACTAAAAAGAGCATTTAAAGCTGATAGGGAGCATCCAACCTAAATTTATGAGGGATTATGTGGGCAATGTGATAAAAATGAGCAGGGCTGAGACAAAGGGACAGGAAAAAAGAAACAGATATCTCAATATAAAGACCCATGATTCTCTTCTTAAAAATACAACACTAAGTTCACTTAAAAATGAGCAACCAGTAAAGAATTATGGTTGAATTCCATAGAAAGTAGTATGGAGAAATAAAAGAATATACTGTAGAATAAAAGACTATAGAGCAGAATAACATTTTTTTTTAATGAAGGCATAACAGAAAGACCTGTCATACACAAAAAATTTAAAATATGACCTAATACTTAAAATTCCAGCTACAATTAACCTAAAACCAACAGACACTCTGGAAGAACAGCTTAAATCAGAAATCGAAAAAGTAGGAAGTTGAGAAAATATTTAAAAGGTATATGACAAATTAATTTAAAACTTTAGTTACCTCCAAAGTAAAGACTGAATTGGAAGAAACAGGAATAATCATTAATAATGCCATAAGAAATATAAAATGTAAACAATTTGACAATTAAAATTATTAAATAAATGAAGAAATAAATCAAATAGATTGACGCAGAAGGTTGTGTTACAGAGCAAAGCAGGTAAAGCGGGGCTTGGTATAAGACCCAACAATTGTGTTGAGAAAAACAGGTCTTTATTTACAATATGCCAACCTGGGTAGGAGGGGGTACTGGGAGCACTCCTGGTCAGAGCCCTGTTGTGCCCCAAGACCCTGCACTTCCCTTGCTTCCAAAAGGCTATAAAACAAAACCAAGGCCAGAAGTTCCCCATTCCTTATCTGTCAGCTCTCTCCTTTAGAGTCTCTCCTTTAGGGGTGCACTGTCTTCAGCCTCTGTGTAATAGTCCAGGAGAACTTGTGCCAGGTTACACTGGATCATGGTGAAGTCCAGGACAGGCACAAATCCTAAGAGAGTGTCTTCTCTGAATGCCCCAAGTTCCAAAAGTCTAAATAGAGTCCATATTTGCAAGTCAGAGCCCCTGGCAACTTCAGAGTCAGCTGGAGCGGACACGACCAAAGAAGCAGAGTGCCTGCTTTCCTACTAGCCTAAGTCAGATGGCCAAATTCTGACTGCAAACTGCATAGCTGTTTCTTCTCACATGGCTGCGCCAACCTGCTGCTCTATCATGCTCCTCCAACATGCTCCTTCCATCATGCTTCTTCTTATGGTGGACAGTGGGGCCCTTCATCTTTTCAAACAGTTTGGCCCCCTTAATTATGGATCTCTCTTCTCAGGGCTGGCTGCCTTAATTTTAAATGCTGACCCAGGCATGGGTCAATAGTTCATTGTCATGAAAAGTATCTTAAATTATCCTGCTCAGCTTCCCTTCAGGAAAGTTGGAGTTACCACCTTTCATTGATATCCTAAGTATCTTAAAATGTACCATCTACCCTTTTACCAGCCTTTCAACTGGGCACTAATACAGCTATTATCTAACCACTAGCCTGCCTTTAGATATGCAAAGTACCTTAAAAGCTGTATTATTACTCCTGGCTGTTGTGGCTCAGTGGATTGACCATCAACCTGCAAACAAAAGTGTCTCTGGTTTGATTCCCAGTCAGGGCACACACCCAGGTTGCAAACCAGGTCTTCAGCCTGGTTCTCAGCTGGAGGCAGGTGAAAGGCAACCCTGTTCTCTCTCTTCCTCCTTCTCTAAAAATAATGAATAACACCTTTTTTAAAAAAAAAAATCTATAATATCTCCTTCCCCCATCCCCAAAACCCCCAGCTGTGGGGACTTTGGGGATCCTGCTCTATTACAGTAGACCAAGCAATCTAACGTAACTAAAATAAGCCTCCACACAAAGAAAACCAAGCAATTCAACAGAAATATAATCTTTAAAAAGCATTGAAAACACTTACTGGAAGCATATTATTGCAATGTCATAGTTTATACATGAGAAATTCAACACATAATGGCCCACCACTTGACATATACTAGCAAAAGTATTGGATTTAAGTAAAAGACAAAGAAAAACACTATTTAGGCATTTAGGCAGACAAGTTATATAAAGGAAAGAAAGCCAGTTTATCTGACTAGTTGATACTACTTACTACTATAATAAAATGGAAATATCTAAGCAAGAAAAAAATATGGCAGTTTCTTATATTCACTAAAACTGGCTAGAGGTAACTATTAAGACCATATGGAAATGCAGGGAAATGTTTTTTTCCCATGAGTTCTCTTCTAGAAACATGGTACAAAATTTTCCACAATTACTTGAAGGTTAGTCATATAGTTTAATGTTGTGCGCGAGCACGAACCAAAACCAAACGCCAGAGACTTTTTGGGTCTCCACATACAAAAGTTTATTGGCCAAACAACAGACCTGCGCAGGGGCGACCTCACGCTAATGAGGCACGCCTGTCACTTACAGCTAGGGCTTTTTCTAGCAGAGCAAGCAAGCACGGGCACAGAAGCTAAGATAGCGATTGGCTATCGGGGTGGTGGCCTGAGGCCTTAATCGGCCTGTGTCAGGGCTGGCCGGTTGTCCTAATCAGTGTCATAAATTTTTCTTGGGTCAACAGTCTTTCCCGCTGGCAATTTCTTGTTCGGCGCCTGTGGATTTCCTGGAGTCTCAAGACCTCTTTGTCCCTGCAGAGCAACTGTGTTGTTCTTTAACTAGGTCATTAAATAAACTTCCTCCTTTCCTAGTTTCTACAATGCTAGTAGTACACGTCAGGCTTTTTCTGGGGTCCCACATTTAAAAGGTAATCATTTTATCAAATTGTTATAGTGTTTGTATTTCTTGTAAATGTTAAAATAGTGCTTTAAGATAAAACAATCATAATGAAGTAAATACTATTTGCAACTATTTAAAGTGTCAAACTATTAGATGTCTTCCCAAAATGTGCAAGAGGGTAGATATTTATTCAATGATTATTATTAAAGTTTTGTGAGCCCTGGCTGATGGCACAGTAGATAAGGTGCCTGCTTACTAACCCAAAAGTCTCTGGTTTGATTCCCAGCCAGGACACATAACCAGGTTGCAAGCCAGGTCTCCAGCTAGGTCGGTGGCTGGAGGCAGGTGAAGGGCAACCATACACTGATGTTTCTTTCCCTCTCTGCCTCTCTCCTTTCCCCTCTCTCTAAAAATAATAAATAAAATCTTAAAAATATTTTTATTTCTAAAAAATGTTTTGTGAATATTAAAAAAATTATTTTAACAGCAGTCAAATAATTTAGTAATATGGTTGGTTAAAGTAGAAGAAAAGAGGTAACTTTAGGCTGTTGTAATTATCTACTTAAAAGGCAATGTTGGCTGTGTTTCTGGAATCTCTGGTAGAAATGGAGGCTGATCAAATTTGAGCTTATTTTAAAGAAAAAATTAACAGGATTCAATGACATAGGAGACATAAAAAGATTTTTATGAGTATATCAAATATGACTAAGTTTTCTAGACAAGGAATTTAAAAAGTCATCTGGCATAACCTCATTGACAGAATTAGGTTAGCTGGAAAGCAAATTTGTGTTTGAAGAGGATATGGTAGACTTAAGTTTTTCACATACAGTGATTTTGAGGAGACAGCAAAGTTTTTGCATATACAAGTAACAAGTTAATAGCCAGGTCTTTAGATACAAATGTGAAAATATTTTTAGAGAAATAAATGATGATGATATAAAATTAGATAATGGTTCCAAATGACTAAAGAAAGAAAATAGGGCCGATTTCTAATATTAAGTAACTTTCTATATTTTACAGCCAATTGAATTACTTTTTCTAGCAATAAGATTTTGCTGAAAGATGGGATGATGCTACAGGGTATATATTAAAAACCTTTGTCTTAGATTACTAAGTGGTTAAGTAAGTTATTCCTAACAAGTGAAATTTTCATCAAGTTTGCTATAGGCATATTATATGAACACCTAGTTTTCAATTACATTTTAACCTCTAAGTTTAAAATTAAGTTATCATGGACTAGATTATACAACTTGTAAATTAGAGAGGAGGGAAATGCACCCAAGTATGTAAAGTATTTTATCTTGGATTGTAGAACTAAAATATTAGCCTCATTCTTCAATTACAGTATTATCTATTTTATAAGAAAATATGAGAAAACAGCTTAAGGCTGTGTCAACCCAAGGTAAAAACAAATTAATAAATTCAGTATGAGAACAGCAAAGTTATATGCTTACTTTATTTAAAATTGTATTCATTATTTTTAGAGAGAGGGAAAGGGAGGGAGGGAAAAAGGGAGAGAAAAATCAATGCATGGTTACCTTTCATCTGCCTCTAGCTGGGGACCTGGCTGGAGACCTGCCTTGCAACCTGGGTATTTGCCTTGACTGGAAATCAAACCAGCAACCCTTGGGTTACCAGGCTGGTACTCAATCCACTGAGCCACACCAGCCAGGGCCCTTACTTTAAATAATTATACTTAAATATTGAGTTTTCTCTCATTCTTAGGGGTATCACTAATGACCCAAAATACCTAACTTAATAGTGTAAAATTTTATTTTATTAATTTTCCGCATATGTCAAATATTGCAGTAATTGAACATAGTTTGCTAAGTAGGTTCCATGTTCAATTTTTTTTTTATTATTTGAAACATTCAGACAGGCATATTATATGACAGACTATTTTCTGAATCTATGAACAACTGAGTTCATAGATGAGAATATCATCATCACCTGAAGTATTTCTATTTTTTAAAAAAGTAAATCATATTACCTAAAGTTTTCACAAAAAAAGATTGCAAATTCTCATTATAAAGGCAGGTAGTTCATAAAGTTTTAGTTACACAGCCTACTATATGTGGATTCAAAAATTGCTATCTCCACTGTCAATGTGGAATAGAATTTTAATCATTGAAATTTCAAGCAAAATTATTTGTAAATGATAACATATCACATTAAATTAGAGATATAATGAAGAGAAAATCAATTATACATTTTTTGGGCATGATCACATTTAATGTTGTTTTTTTTAAATATTTTATTTCATTATTTTTAGAAAGAGGGGAAGGGAGAGAGGCAGAGAGGGAGAGAGACATCAATGTTGGTTGTGTTTCACCTGCCTCCAGCCACAGACCTGACTGGAGACCTGGTTTGCAACTTGGTTATGGGCCCTGGCTGGGGGATCGAACCTGAGACCTTTGGGTTCACAGGCCGGCGCCTTATCCACTGTGCTATCAGCCAGGGGACATTTAATGTTTTAATTTTAGATATCACTGCTTCATCTTTTTTAGTAGATGGTCATGTAAATCAAGATATTATAAACCAAGATATAAGAAAGATATAAAATAGCATTTGGCATAATAACAGGAAAAAAATGAAGAAAATTAATGATTAACTTCCTTCCAGAAAAGTAACATGATGGATAAATCAAGTTTATCTTTCTATCATCTGTCACTTAAGTTCTAACATATCTGCTTACTTATGTGACTAATATATCATGTCCACAAACTTTATAATGCTTTATAAAAACCTGTGTGCAATATTTTTTACTTTGATTTAAAATTATTTTGTCTATAAGTATGAACAAAATTGTTTTATTGTAAAATAACCAGCCTCAAAGCTATCTTTTAATAATCCTCTAAAATCGCAGCCTTTATATAATAAGATTTACATGAAAATATGTCCAAATATACATTTTATCATTAACATATTGCATCCCATGTTAATAATTCATTGCCCATAAACCAGGCTCAAATTTCAGGAGAGCAAGAATGTGGATGGGTTGGAGGGTAGTAAGAAGCGTTATGTTGATTCAAGCAGGGAATAAATAGATGGAGGAGCAATTGGAAGCTGGCACCCCCTAATAATATAAATACCTGGAAATATATATACTTTTCTGAACATTTTTTCATTGTTTTAGTTACTCTCTTCCTATTCTTTTAAACAGATCAAGGTTCATTTATGTTCATCATATTTTGGATGAGTTGAACTCAAATGGCTTTGGAGACCATTGTTGTTGTGATACTAAGTTTCATTAACAGGGAGGTAAAGAGGGGGTGACTGGAGAACTGATGTAATATCTGCAGAATTGCTCAGAAGAAGTCTGGGTTTTTCAGTGCAATAAACAATTTCATGAATATATACATACACACATAAGGCCTGTCCCAAAAGTATCCGGCCACACACTATGAAAAACAGAGATATTTATTGAAGGATACAAGATAAAAGAAACATTGTACATGGGACAATGATGCTTCAGTAGCCTACAAGGTAGGTATCTTGGGACCTCACACTGTTCTCCCAATTGCCATCGGCTACCCTATTGTATTTTCCTGACTCTCATTGACAATCTGAAATCTTTTCCTTTGCAAAGGTGATTTCAGCTTTAGGAAAAGCCAGAAGTTGCAGGGTGCCAAATCTGAGCTGTAATAGGGCTGAGTTACCTGGGTGATTTGATGTTTCATACACACAAAAAAGCCTGCATGAGACATGAAATGTGAGTGGGTATGTTGTCATGATGAAGCCGCCAATCACCAGTTGCCCATAGCTGCGGCTTTCCTGTTTTGTTTTGTTTTTTAATAAAAAATTTTTATTTATTGTTGTTCTATTACAGTCATCCAAATTTTTCCCCCATTACTCTCCACCACCTTGCCCAGCCCCCTGATCTCCCGGGCAATCCCTACCCTATTGTCCATGTCCGTAGGTCTGTTCCTTAATTAGATCCTTCCTCACTTTTCCCCATTCTCCCCCTCCTCCACCTTCTTCAACCTTTAGAATCTGAATAGTTTCCACAGAGGAGCATTCAAGCTTAGTGCAAAATTTAAGGCATATCTGTTGCTCTACTCAGTCATTTTGAATGTGATGGTTACGCAGTACATTCAATGCTCATTCAATGGCATCTATCACCCCCACTGACCAGTACAATGAGGTTGTTATTATTTATGTATGTGTATTCCAGTCCACTCTCCTTGCCTGCCAGGTTACATCAATGTCACACAAACTATTGCTTTATTAATCATGGCTGAACTCTTTCTGGACAGGTTTCTCATACACATGCAGGTGTAGCCTCTTCAGGAAAATGTCTATTATGATCCTTTTTTAATTTTTAAAATGTTGAATTATTTATCTTTTTAATTTTTGCATTGCAAAGATTTTATATTCTACATACACATCTCTTAGTAGGTATATACCTTGTAAATATTTTCTCCTATGGATTGTCTTTTTATTCTCTGATGGTATCTATTAAAGCAGACATTTTCTAATTTTGATAAGTACAATTTACCTTTTTGATATTGTTGTTGATTTTACTTCTTGTTGTTGTAGCCAGGAGCCTGTTGCCTAAGGGCTTGAAATTTATGCCTGTGTTTTCTTCTAAGAGTTTTATAGTTTTTTGCTATTATATTCTGATTTATAGTATATTGAGTTAATTTTTTCAAAGATTTTATTTATTTATTTTTAGAGAGAAATCAGGGAGGGAGAAAGAGAGGGAGAGAAGCATCAGTGTGTGGTTGACTGTCATGCTCCCCCAACTGGAGACCTGGCCTGCAACCCAGGCATGTGCCCTGACTGGGAATTAAACCAACAACCCTTTTGTTTGCATGCCAGTCCACTGAGCCTCACCAGCCAGGGCTGTGTTAATTTTTTATATGGTGTGAGGTAAAGATCCAAATTCATTATTTTGCATATGGCATCTTACTTGTCTTAGCACCATTATAATTCCCTTCCTCAAGTGAAAAATCTGACTTTAGTTATTATCCACATATTCAACTTGTTCGATAATAAAATATTGAGAATGAATTTTTAAATTTTTTAACCCCTATACCTGAAATAAAGAAATTCACTAGCTAGAGTTGAATATTTGCTTGAAGGTTTTATTTCTTAAGGTACAATTCATATATGTAAAGTGTACATAACTTTAGGGTACAGTTCTGTAAATGTTTATATAGTATATTCCCAGGTAACCTATATACTTATCAAAATAAAGAACATTTCCAGCACTCTAGAATATTTCTTAGGATACAATACTTTCATTATCAAAAGGCAAAATCTGTTATAAATATGGAAAAGAAGACCAGATTGGCCAATATAAGTTCAGATCACAGTTTCATTAATCTTCATTAAAAAGAGCTATGTTTCCATGGAGCAATAACTGATTCTTACCTTAGGACAGGGACATAAAAGTTGAGCAAGAAAAATTATCTTATGTCAGAAAGAAATGAAGTGTCAAGAATCATGGAGACTTATAAAAAGTTCAGGAATTGGAATAATGGGGTTTACTATGGCCAAATCTGGGACAACTTGAGCATCAAAATAACCATTTACTGAATTACATCATCTCAAATGAAGGAAAAATTGGTTGGTTGGACCAAAAAATGAATATAAAAAGGAACAAATGAAGACACAGGAAAGCATTTCCTTTCAAAATAATAGCAAAATAGCATGTAAAAGGAATAAAGAAATTTGAAAATTATTAGTATGTACTAAAATTAATAGACAATGTTTGCTGACAATAACTCAGTTCCATTTCTTCAATGTGACCCCTCTAAAAAATGGTGGGGGAGTAATTACTGGAATAAACCGAGAGTCTTCTGTATAACAAGACCACTATCTAAAACATGGGCTATAGAATGCCCTTTTTCCTCTCCTTACCCCATCACAACAGGCTCTAATACAGTAACAGTGGATTACAGATAGAAAAGCAGCAAGACATTAACTTTGTCAGATGGAGAGGGCTTAAGAAAGTCCATAGTGAAGAAGAGAAACATAGTCTTGGACAACAGAACAATTAGAAGCCTCTGGCACCTATAAGATACAGAAAATTATTAGACAGAAAATTTAAAATAAATATGATTAACCTGTTCAGTGTCCTAATGAAGAAAGTAAATATGCAAGAGCAGATGGGTAAAGTGAGCAAAGAGATGAAAAAGGTAAGAAACATCAAAATAAAACACTCAATGTCAAAAGCAATAAAAAAATAAACAATAAAATAAGCAAATAAAATTTAAAATGCTTATAATGTTGTGATGTGCATCAGTAAACTTGATGTGGAAGAGAGAGGGTTGGTGAGCTTATGAATAGGTCAATGGAACCTACCCAATGCAAAAAGGAAACTTAATGGAAAAAACAAGCAAGCAAATAAACAAATAAAACAACCTATAACATCCAAAATCTCTGGAGAAGTTTCAAATATATTAGGAATACCAGGAAGGAAAATAAAAAAAAGAACCACTGGAAAAAATATTGGAAATAATATTGGCCAAAGAGTTCCAAAATAGATGGCACATACTGAAATATAATATATTATCTAACATTAAAGCAAATAAGGAAAAATATAAACAATTGGAGGATCTGCATAAAACGTATAGGGGAATTCCTTGTACTTGTATTTTTGATAGTTTAAAAATATATCAAGTAGTTTTTAAATCAATGTAAAAAGTTACCTTCCTGTAAAGCTATCCTTCTAACTCATAACCTTGTAGGACTAGGCAGAAATAAATGTAGAAATCTATTTTTCAGGTGATTTCTCTGAAATATAAAACACAAAAATGCATGTTTACTCATAGTGCACAGTGAAGCCACTGCTAAGGTGAAAAGCAACTTGGCTAGAGTTATGGCAAGGAGAAAAAGGTGTTTATGTCTGGGTTTTGCTTGACAACTGAACCTATCTTTTTTTTTTTTTTTTTTTGCCACCAATATCCCTGATGTTATAGACATACTCCAGACTATCATATGAGCAAAATAAATAATGATTCATGTAAACTTCAGATAACCCTGTTTTGACAAAAAGGATTAAAAAGAAAAAATGTGGTGTTAGTTAAGGAAGTAGGAAGGTTCTTTGACTACTAGGTTGCTTAGCATAATGTAAGGCACTATTAAAGGATGAGCCCTTGTATTTGAGCAAACAATGTTAATATGTTTTCATTCACCAAGGAATAAGAAATTAATTTACCTACTCCATAAGCATATAAGAAGACAATGTTTAACATAAAGCAAAATATAAATTACTTTACCAAATTTATTTTAGATAACTATATTAATGCATAGTCAAAATCTAAGTGATAAGGGTGTTTTCTAGCAAAATAAGTTTTAAATATGTGAAAATAATTTTTAAAGTTTTGCATAATGAAAAGTTCCTGTAAGTGACAATTCCTAGTTTCAACTCATTTTGTAACTGGTTATATAATCATAAAACATGTTGATGTGAGCCAAAAAACAGTTATTCATAAAATATGAATTACTTTTGAGCCACTCCATGCTTCTTCTTCTGCCATTCCTATTAGAGATAATTGGTGTAATTCATGTATTACTAGGAATTTTATGAGCCTACAAATAACATTTTCACTTTATAGTTTCAAAAATCTTTACCAAACCTGAATACTTCCCACAATAGTATTTTGATTCTAACAAAAGTTGGTTGTCTTTATCATGATTTCATACAGACAATACAATTAACTGAAGAACCAAATTCATTTTTAATCACTAATATTATTCTTATTTTAAGAGTTTCATATATATGGTCAATTATGAATATCAGTTGAAAATACAACAATCTCTAAGAGCAGATATCTGTAAAGAAAGCTGTCTATTTATGAGTGATAGTATATTAACATATATATATATGTATAATTTTTCCCTCAACAAATCTCTATATCAAACAGTGAATTTTACTCAAAAGCAGTCAGTTTTTTAATTCACCTTTACAATTTCTAGCATTTAGCAGAATGTCTGGCATAGTGTAGCATGTGGACAAAATAATGAAAGGAAAAAAGAAGAAAAGGAGTAAGAGAGGAAATAAGGGAAGTTTGTTTAGTGGGAGGGTAGGTCTTCTGAGGACGGGTAGAGTATTTCATTTTTGTGATAATATTTTGAAAGGGAATAGCAGTAATACTTGATAAATAGAATCCTTTAGTTTAGGGTGAAACCAAGAGCTAGGTTCTTAAGGCTTCCTCAGAGGCAAGGTAAGTTGAAGAACAAGACCCTTTGTTTATGTAGTTTAATATTAAAGACAAAGAATGAATGATCAAGGAGCTGCAGGAATTCTAGAGTTGTTTTCTTTTTTTTAGAATTTTCTTGACTGTTATGGGAAGGCAGTAAGTTTAAAGGTCAGGATTGTGATTTTGGGAACTAGCCCATTTTCTTCCAACCCTGACATTTGTCACTGCTAGTTTAGGTCTTAATGCCTCTGTTTCAGCATGGGTAAAGTGAAATTAACCCATATTCACATCCAAAACATCATTAAATTATCAATATTTTACAAGCTTTTTGTTACTGTATGGTATGCCAGAATATCTTCTTGAGATGTTCATTTGCACTTAGCTAAGGTCAATGAGATGACTTTTTTAGTGGCCACTCAAATTCCGTATTTTATGAAGCGCCCATTGAGGTATTTGGCTTCTTTTTCATCTAGCTGTTTATTTAATTTAATCATTATTGTATTTTTTCCCATTACCATTTAGTCCCCTTATGACCCCCTCTCCCCCAGCAAACACCATACTATTGTGCATCATACTATTGAGAGTACCTGTCATCTGCTCTCCATCTATGAGGTTATCTCTGTTTTGTTTGACAGTTCAGTTTGTTCATTAGATTCCACATATGAGCAAAATCATACAGTATTTGCCTTTCTCTGTTGCCTTAATTCATTTAGTATAATGTTCTCCAGATCCATCCATATTATTGCAAAGGATAAAAAAAAATATTTTCTTTCTCATGTATGAGTAGAATCCTGTTACATAAATGTCACATAGTTGTTTTATCCACTCATCTATTGATGGACACTGGAAGCTTCCATATCTTGGCAATTGTAAATAATGCTGCAATGAACAGAGGGGTGCTTATCGTCTTTCAAATTAGTGTTATGGGTTCTTTCAGATATATTCCCAGAAGTGCAACCACTGAGTAAAAAGTCAAATTCATTTTTAATTTTTTGAAGTATCTCCATACTGCTTTCCACAGTGGCTGCACCAGTCTGCATTCCCACCCACAGTGTAAAAGGGTTCCCCTTTCTTCACATCCTCACTAGCATTTGTTTGTTGATTTATTGATAACAAACAACCATTATGACAGATGTGAGATGGCATCTCATGGTGCTTTTCAATTTGCATTTCTCTGATAATTACTAATGCTGAGCACCTTTTCATGTCTATTGGCCATCTGTATGTCCTCTTTGGAGAAGTGTCTATTCAAGCCCTTTGCAAATTTTTAATGGGTTGTTTGCATTTTTGGTGTTGAGTTTTATAAGTACTTTGTAAAATTTGGATATTAACCCCTTAGAAGATATAACTGGTGAATGTGTTCTCCTATTTTGTGAGTTGTCTTATTTTGTTGATGTTTTCCTTTATTATGCAAAAATGTTTTAGTTTGATGTACTCCCATTTGTTTATTTATTTTTTTCTTTTATTTCCTTGCATGGGGAGATATATATAATAAAAAATTTCTACACGCAACATCTGAGACTTTCTTGCCTGTATTTTTTTTTCCTAGGACTTTAATAATTTCTGGACTAACATGGAAGCTTTTGATCCATTTTGAATGTATTTTTGTGTGTGGTATAAGAAGGTGGTCTAGTTTCATTTTCCTGCATGTGTCTGTCCAATTTTCCCAACATAATTTATTGAATAACCTATCTTTGGCCTATTGTATATGTTTGCTTCTTCTGTTGAATATTAATCAACTATACATGTGAGTTTATTTTTGTATTCTGTTTCATTGCTCTGTCTGTTTTTATGCCAGTACCAAATTATTTTGATTACTGTGGCCTTGTAATGTTGTTTGATATTAGGTAGTGTGATTCCTTCAACTTTGTTCTTTTTTCTCAGGATCACTGTTGCTATGTGGAGCCTTTTGTGATTCCATATACATTTTTGAAATATTTGTTTTAGTTCCATGAAATATGTCATTGAAACTTTTGTAGAAATTGCATTGAATGTATCAATTGCTTTGGACATTATGGACATTATAATTATGTTCATTCTTCCTATCCATTAACATGGTATGTACTTCCACTTATTTGCATCTTCTTTAATTTCTTTCTTCAATATCTTATAATTTTCCAAATACAGGTTTTTACACCCTTAGTTAGGTTTATTCTTATATGTTTTATTATTTTTTTGAAACAACTGTGAATGGGATTGTTTTCTTAATTTTTCTTTCTGTTAGTTCATTATTGACATATAAAAATGCAAGTGACATTTGAATATTAATTATATATCTGCTACTTTGCTGAACTCATTTATTAGTTCTAGTAGTTCCTTGGCAGAATCTTTGGGGTTCTCTATATACAGAATCATGTCATCTGCAAATAAAGACAATTTTACTTACTTTCCAATTTGGATGCCTTTTATTTCTTCTTTTCCGATTACCATGGCTAAGATTTCCAGTACTATGTTGAATAAGGGATGTGAAAGGAGACATCCCTATCTTTCTCAATTTTAAGAGGGAATAAATATAGGTTTTGCCCATTGAGTATGATTCTGGCAGTGGGTTTGTCATTATGACCTTTATTATGTTGAGGTATGTTCACTCCGTCACCACTTTACTGAAAGTTTTAATCATAAGTAGATGCTGTATTATATCAAAAGTTTTTTCTGCATCTATTGATACAATTATGTTGTTTTTATTCTTCACTTTGTTTATGTGGTTATCCCATTTACTGATTTGCCAATGTTGCACCAACCTTGCATTCCCAAATAAATCCCATTTGATGACTGTGTATGATCTTTTTTGATATATTGCTGTATTTGGTTTGCTAATATTTGTTGAGGATTTTAGCATCTATGTTCATCAAGGATATTGGCCTATAACTTTATTTTTTTGTAATGTCTGTGTATGATTTTGGAATTAGGATAATGCTTAGTTTGGGAGCCTTCCCTCCTCTTGAATTTTATGAAATCGTTTGAGAAGGAGAGGTGTTAGTGATTCTTGGAATGTTTGGTAAAATTCACCTGTGATGCCATTTGGTCCAGGGCTTTTGTTTGTTAGAAGTTTTTGATTATTGCTTCAATTCCATTAGGTATAACCTGTCTATTCAGATTCTCTAATTCTTCCTGATTCAGTTTTGGGAGATTATATGTTTTAAGAATTCATCCATTTGTATAGGTTGTCCAGTTTTTTTGGCATACAACTGGACAAAATATTTTCCTATAATCCTTTGTGTTCTTTTGATGTCAGTTGTTATTTCTCCTCTTTCATATCTGATTTTATTTACTTGGGTCTTCTCTCCTTTTAATTGATGTGACAAAGCTTAAAGTTTTGTCAAATCTTATTCATATTTTCAAAGAACAGCTCTTGGATTCATTGATCTTTGTATAATTGTTTAGACTATATTTCATTTATTTCTGCTCTGAACCTTATTATTTCCTTCCTTCAACTCACTTTGGTCTTTGTTCTTTTTCAAGTAACTTCAAATGTAAAAGTCAGATTATTATTTGAGCTCTTCCTTTCTTTTCTCCTTCCTTCCTTCCTTCCTTCCTTCCTTCCTTCCTTTCTTTCTTTCTTTCTTTCTTTCTTTCTTTCTTTCTTTTCTTTCTTTCTTTCTTTCTTTCTTTTCTTTCTTTCTTTTTCTTTCTTTCTTCCTTCCTTCCTTCCTTTCTTTCTTCCTTTCTTTTCTTCCTTCCTTCCTTTCTTCCTTTCCTTTCCTTCCTTCCTTCCTTTCCTTTCCTTTCCTTTCCCTCCCTCCCTC